>JASVEL010014263.1:0-41971 GCA_032618575.1 Nicotiana noctiflora | reverse complement strand
CTGAAGAATGGAGTGGCGATTTAGTTTTGAAGTTATAGTTGAAGTCGGGGAGCCCGCCCGAAGAATGGAGTGGCGATTTAGTTTTGAGTTGTAGTTGAAGTCAGGGAGCCCGCCTGAAGAATGGAGTGGCGATTTAGTTTTTGAGTTGTAGTTGGAGTCAGGGAGCCCGCCTGAAGAATGGAGTGGCGATTTAGTTTTTGAGTTGTGGTTGAAGTGAGGGAGCCCACCTGAAGAATGGAGTGACGATTTAGTTTTTGAAGTTATAGTTAAAGATAATTTAATAGGAAGTGAAAAACAACAATTAGAGGTTTTAGATGAAAGCAACAAGAAGAAGGAAGCAACAATTGGAAGATTTCAAATAAGGCATCAATTTAGACCTAGTCTGAGGAATTATCTCCTAGCATCAAAATCTTAGTCTGATGAATCTTTCTCCTAAGATATCAAAATCTTAGTCCGATGAATCTTTCTCCTAAGATATCAAAATCTCAGTCTGATGAATCTTTCTCCTGAGATCACAACAATTTAGACCTAGTCCGAGGAATTATCTCCTAGCGTCAAAATCTTAGTCCGATGAATCTTTCTCCTAAGATATCAAAATCTCAGTCTGATGAATCTTTCTCCTAAGATATCAAAATCTCAGTCTGATGAATCTTTCTCCTGAGATCACAACAATTTAGACCTAGTCCGAGGAATTATCTCCTAGCGTCAAAATCTTAGTCCGATGAATCTTTCTCCTAAGATATCAAAATCTCAGTCTGATGAATCTTTCTCCTAAGACATCAAAATCTCAATCTGATGAATCTTTCTCCTGAGATCACAACAATTTAGACCTAGTCTGAGGAATTATCTCCTAGTGTCAAAGTCTTAATCTGATGAATCTTTCTCCTAAGACATCAAAATCTTAGTCTGATGAATCTTTCTCCTGAGATCACAACAATTTAGACCTAGTCCGAGGAATTATCTCCTAGCGTCAAAATCTTAGTCCGATGAATCTTTCTCCTAAGATATCAAAATCTCAGTCTGATGAATCTTTCTCCTAAGATATCAAAATCTCAGTCTGATGAATCTTTCTCCTGAGATCACAACAATTTAGACCTAGTCCGAGGAATTATCTCCTAGCGTTATAGTTGAAGTCAGGGAGCCCGCCTGAAGAATGGAGTGGCGAGTTATTATTTTGAAGTTGTTGTTGAAATCAGGTGCCCGCCTGAAGAATGGAATGGCGATTTATGATTAGAGTTTGTCGATAAAGTCAGAAGCCCGCCGGAAAAGCAGAACGGCGTCTCAGTTTCCAAGATTTGATAAGGATAGTGAACAATCGGAAAGTGACAGAGTGTAACGGAAATCCCCAGCATGAATCAGAAGGAAGGCAACAAGGATAAGAAAAGATAGATTCAGACTTCGAAGGAGAATAGTTCGAAGATCACAAGTAAGGGAATTCACTTCGGAGTGCAATGCAAGTTAGCAACAAAAGAAGCTTGCAACCAAAATGCGAGTCAACAGTCCGAGATGATCAACAGAAGTTAGTCACAATGAAAAAAGGCAAGGAGCTAATCCAAGTGCAGAAGTTCAGGAAAGATGTGGTGTGCTCAAGACATGGCAGAGGTCACAAGCACTGCATACCTGGTCTTGATCCGAAAAGCAGCACCTGCAACTAGCAAGTATCAAGGTTCAAATTTAGAGTCCGCATGAAGCACCAACCAATACTCAAGATCAAGCTTCGGAAGACTTATAGATAGGAATCTTGTAACTAGTAGCTGATAGGCTTAGTTAGTCTTTCTCATGTTTTGATTTTCGATTTAATAGCAGGACCACAGACTGGAACTTCGATGGAACGGAACCTTGACGGAACGGCACCTCGACTGGATCTCCACCTCGGTTACTCCATATTCTTACTCACTTCTGAACTACACGTGGCCTGATTCCTTTATAGCCAAGGATATGTAGGCAGCTCAGATACAAGGGCTCGGTCCATCCTCTTCTTTTAGTTTAGTCTCTCTAAATAAGGGTCGGGTCAAAACACTTGTCTAGTCGTTCTTTGTCTGAAAACTCTTTGTGTTTTCAGTCAAAGAGGGGCACACTGTAGATGCGTGATTTTGCCCCTACCCGAGATTTTTTATATTTTTAGCGTAAAATATTTAGTTTAGGCCTAATATAGTTATTTTAGCTAATTTTGACTCTTTCACTTTATTTTTACCTTAAAATGAAAAATAACAAAAATATAGTTTTATTAATGTTTTGAAGCCATTTTAAACTGAAAATATACAAAAATAGTACTTTATATTTTTATTTTTATATAAAAAACGAAAATTATGAAATAAATAAATAAATAGTTTCATTAACATTTTGGGGTTACTTTAATCTTGAAAAAAAAATATAAAAAATAATTTTTGATTTAATTATGAGTCTTATAGTTATTTTGCTTACGCATGATTAATTAATAACAATGTGTTCTCATTCTCGGTTCCGGGCAAAGAATAATATTCGGGTTAAAACTACCAGGTTTTATAATTTTCGGACCTAGCCCATAATAATCCGAGTCCACCACACGGGGAACACATACAAAATAACCCATACCCACACATGCACACAACGAACAATAACGGACAAAAGGGATGGGAAAATAGAATAAAAAACACACACACCCATACACGAACAGAAAGAAAGGCACTAACATTTTTTTTAAAGATAGAAGACATGCTACTGTGTTTAATTTGAAAAAGGGACAATACATGTAGAGAGGAGATGATTGGAGGAGAGGGAATTTTAAAAGAGGGGAGTTGTTTTAAAAGGAAAGGACAAAACATGAAAAGGGGGATCAATATTCGGTCAAGTTTTTTTAAAAAGGAGAATACTACACGGTGGCATGGTTTTTTTTGAAAAAGGGAGACCTTAGAGTTTTTGAAAAGAAAAACAGCAAAAAAAAAGGTTACTGTACATCTTATTTCTTCTAAAAGAAGAAGAAACGGCATCATCTTCTCCAGAAGGAGAACAAAAAAGACGCTAAGACCCCAACCCATATCCCGTCACCTATCGTCGTCACCATCGCCATCTTTATCGACGAACAACTCCAACCATCCGTCGACCACCCTCACACCATCTCCTTCGCCGACCTCACGTCCAGCAGCAACTATCAACGCCGTTGCTGTGTCGTCAACCTATGGCCTTCCGTTGCTGCCTCCTTCACGTCCAAACGACCATCACCAGCCAGCTTCTCTCCTCCAAACGACTCAAACTAGCCGCTGCTTCGTCCTCATCTCGTAACTCTGACGACCTACCATTGAAGCCGGCGATCACACACACACAACTGCCGTTCCACTCCTCTACCTCCTGCCTCTAAACGACCTCACCCTCCAGTAACCATAACAACCTAATGCCACCAGCATAAACGATACCAGTCGTTACCCTCACTGTTGCTGCCTCTCATCGTACCTGAACCTTGAACGAACCAGCAGAAGAAGTCCAGCCAGAAACAACCACCGAACCATCATCAAAACTAGCTGCAAACAATTCCAAAATCACCAAATCGGATGTTCCGTCGAGGTTGTCGAAAAATATTCCGATTCGACGTCTTTCCGGTGAGGTTGAAAGTTTTCGGTCGAGACGTTCGTTAATGTGGTCCTGTTGGTTTCGCTTTACAGGCCTGTAAGGATCGAGCTCTTATAAAGGCTCGTTGCAGGAAGCTAATTGCCTAAAGCTTTTGTTTGCCTATTTGGAACCCTATTGTTGCTGTTAAGGTAATGTTTCCCCTTCCTGGTTATGTAATTCTCTTTTGACTCAATGAGAATATGCTTACTATACCATGTTAGTGTATTACCATGCCATATGCCTACGACAATTGTTAAATTTTGGTTGTTTGGGAAAGTCAATCCAGTTGTTGAAATATTGTGATTTTCGTCCCCTCATGTTCCCCTATATTTTGTTCGTTTCTATCTCCTTTATCAATAACCATGTTTTGGCATTCTCCATCAGTTTGTGTATATAGCTTTTGTTAACATCTAAAAGGGAGAATCGTTAAGGTGTGACCAATGATTTGATAACAATGGTCAAAGTCAAGCCTTTTCCATAAATAATTCACAATTCCATAATTCAGGACTCATTACAATTAGTCTCAAACTTAGCAAAAATCAATAAAATAGATATTTGTAGTTTGTTTTAGTTGAGTATAAAATCCTTTGGAATAACTTAGGCGTTCCATGCCAAATAAAATCCCAAAACGCATGGCCCTTATTGAGTTAATTTTAATCCTTAGAAACCGAGGCGTGCCATTTAGCACATTTTCATGGCCTTCACAAAATTTATAATACGCCAGTCGCTTTAGGCGCGTGTTTAATAATGTTATCTCTCTAAACTCGGGTGCACATTTATGTGACCCAAATCCAAATCTCAACAGAATCGAAATGTGATGATAATCACGGGTATATTGATTGTGACGTGGTTTGAAATGCATTTTCATGATGTTGCAATTCTTTCATTAAAATAATGAACAATAATATTAAAAGCGGTTGAGAGTTAAAATTTGCACCTAAGTTGAAGCATGCTATAAAAATTAGATAAATAAGCCAAATATGACAGTTGAGCGACCGTGCTAGAACCACGGAACTCGGGAATGCCTAACACCTTCTCCCGAGTTAGCAGAATTCCTTATCCGGATTTTTGGTTCGCGGACTGTTAAATAGAGTCATTCTTTTCCTCGATTCGGGATTCAACCGGTGACTCGGGACACCATAAATCTCCCAAGTGGCGACTCTTATTTAATTAAACAAATCCCGTTTTGATTGTCCTTTAATTGGAAAAACTCCACTCGCGCCCTTCGCGGGTTAGCGCCAAAAGGAGGTGTGACACACACCACAACCAGTACAACGGTGACTTTTAACACGTTTCTGCTTCGACGAGATTTAGGACTTTAGTCACATTAGATGTGCACTCGTATTAGGGAAGGTGTATTTTAGAATCGTGCCTGTATCGTCTAACGACTTATTATTCTTTTGGAAAGACCGTGGAATATACTAACGATCTTCCCGAATCTATCACATTGTTATTTGCTTATATGGGGGCCCCGCTTATTCGTTTTCATACGAGGCTCGTCCCATTCGATTTTTATAGTCCAATCCTAGCGAATAACTATATTTTCTACCATTGGTTTTTCCTTAGTCATTTTAATTAAATTATAATTTCAGAAGTAAGTCTAGGCCTTATCATTTTATATTACTGGGCCTGGACATTTGGGCTTGCATTCAGCAGATTAATTGGTGTATCTGGGTTTCAGAAACCCAGAATATAATACAGTCTTTAACCAAAAGCCAAAATACAATTTTAATTGGATCCAGGCCTGCATTATCCTTCAGGCCCAGACCATACGAGAGGAAAAGGGAGAAGCAGAAATGAGAACTCATGATATACACATGTATTTAAAATAAAAAGATAATAAACTCAAATTATATTTATTTATAAAGAGAAACAGCAGTACAAAATTAACAATACTAATTTCAAATCAAAACTATCTAGCACTAATCGAATATGATTAATAGACTGCTTTTCTTCATATTTCTTACCAACACATTACTTAATTACTTAAACAAAATTACTATTCATTAAAATGAGATATTATTACTTGACTACATAAAACTGGATTATTATTTAACATGTTACTAATTATAACTCATACTTTTCTAATTGTAATTATCAAATGCTAATTGTAATTCAAATAATAGGCCGTCTAACTATGTCGATCAGTCTTATAGTTCTTAACTATTGATTTTTAAATCATGCAACTTACAGTTGTTATTGAACTCTGAAAATGAAGAGATAGACTAAAGCTAAGTTAATGACCTCATTATAATTCGTATAATCACTGTTGTTATATGCCTGTTACGAATCAGTTTTAAAAGCTATGTGAGTTAGTTTAAACTAATTAACCTATTTTTAAACTAAGCTAAGTGATTACGATTACTACTACTCTAATCTACATTCTATTCTATTACGTTGTCTTTTAGCGTCATCTCACGCTTCATGTATTTCACTTATACAACCATTTCCTATCTGAATTTCAGAATATCTACTTGTATGATAAAATAAGAAACAAATAACAGAAACGATCTCTAAATCAATTTATATCATATATTTCTTCAAGTCAACTGCAATTACATTGCTCGAGTAGTGGTTGTGTACCTGATTCAACAAAAGAACTCTACGAGTCTTAGTGAAGCAAATGAGAAAGATAATCAGTTGATCACAGCAGCAAAACACAGCAGCATAATTGAATCAACAATGCAAGCACAACAATCAAATAGCAAAACTTGAAGAAACCCAGTAGAAACCCAGAAGATAAGAGATAATAGATGATTCCTAGTTGAGTTTCAAAATAGTGCTCGACCAATACCCAGAAATTCAACCTTAGAATATGATATTTTACTCTTAATTTCAGAAGTATTCTCTGAATTCTAAAAATCCAGCCCTTATTCAGGCTTAATTACAACCTATTTATAGGTGTGAGTGGTGAAATTTTGAGGGGGAAATTTGAAAATCTTATTCCTATTTCCCTCCCCTTAATTCTTTTATTTATTACAGATTGTTACTTGTTTTCAGATTATAAATGCCTTCCAGCCCTTGCTGGGAGGTTCTAGGGGGATCTATTGGCTTATATTAGGGGTCTATTACTATAGTACCCTGACTTGCTAAGGTTATTAACAATTAAGCCTTTTTGTTGGGTCTATTTTACCCTTTGTTTTGTGCATTATTGTAAAAATACTAGACATGAATGTCTAATTTGTCCCTATTGGCTCTATTAAATCTAAAATTATGCCATTTTCATTCCTTTTTATACCCACTTTTATTTAGTATTTACCCGACCTATTCAAGGTCTGGGTGTACAGGTTTTATGTCTTATTTATCTGTTGGCCACTTATTATAAGTCATTTAAGACTTAGCCAGATTTTAACCTTAATTTCTGTGACGACCCAAAGGGTCATCACTTATTTAATTAATCATTTCGAGCTTCTGAGGCCTTGAAAACCTCATTCTATGTTGCCTCAATTTACGTGCACGATCCGAGCATGTAGCCGGAAAGATTTTGTGATAGAAAATATGAATTCTATGAGAAATTTGGATAAAAATGATATTAATATTGATATGGTTGACTTCGGTCAACATTTTTGGTAAACGGATCCGGACCCGAGATTGGATGGTCCCGAGAGGTCCGTAGAAAAATATGGGACTTGGACATGCGTCCGAAGTCGAAATTCCGAGGCCTAGAGCCCAAGTTATGAATTTTTATGTGAAATTGTTTTTGATGTAATTATTAAAGGAAATAAATTAATTGACCTTGGTATCGGGCTCGTATTTTGGTTCCGACGCCCGGTACAAGTCTTAAATATTATATATGTGATTTCGTAAAGTTTGGTGACATTTGGATGTCGTTTGAGATGTTTTGGACCTTGAGTTCCAAGTTAAGAAGTTTTGAAAATCAAAAGTACGAAAATCATGAGTTTGAGGCTTGAATTGATTAAAACGAAGTGATATTGGCGATGTGATCGCACGAACAAGTCCATAATGTGTTTTTGAGGTTGTGTACATGTTTGGTTTGGAGCCCGGGAGGCTCGGGTAAAGATTTGATAGGCCGTTGGATGAAATTCCGAATTTTTGAACTGCTGGTTTTTCACCCAGCTGTTGGCTTCGCAATTGCGAAGTATTTCTCGCAATTGCGAAGGGGATAGGCTCGCAAATGCGAACCATTGTTCGCAAATGCGAAGCCAGCCTTGTTCGCAAATGCGAACAATTGTTCGCATTTGCGAAGGTCCCAGTGCTGCCTTGGTTCGCAAATGCGAACCATTGTTCGCAAATGCGAACATCCCTGTGACTGCCAGTGTTCGCAAATGCGAACTTATGTTCACAAATACAGCATGTGTTCGCAAATGCGAACATCCCTTTGACTGCCAGTGTTCGCAAATGCGAACAAATGTTCGCAAATGCGAACTTCCCAGCCTTAGCTTATTTTTCAAACTCGAGAAATTGGTCGGGGTTCGCAATTGCGAACCCATGTTCGCAAATGCGAACATAGAGACCTGAAAAACACGAATTTCAGTCATTTCTTCACTTTTTTCATAACCAAAACACCCATTTGTGATTCTTCAAGGATTTCTTCTTCATCAAAACGATTGTAAGTCACTTTTTACTTAATTCTTCCAATTCCTAACATCATTAAACATGTTTTTCATAAGAAATTAAAGATTTTCATGGTAGAATTCTTGTTTTTGTTAGAAAATAGGGTTTTTCATAAATTGGGAATTGGACCTCGAATTGAGGTCCGATTTTGAAACAAATCATATACATGAATTCGTGGGGAGATGGGTAACCGGATTTTGGTCCTAACCCCGAGTTCTGACCATGTGGGCCCGGGGTTGAAATTCACTATTCATGGCCGAATGTTGTAAAAGTTGTATTTGGTATTAAGAATTAGTTTGTGGAGTAGAATTGATGATATTAAATCAATTGTGTATAGATACGGTTGGATTGGAGCCAAATTAAAAGAAAAGACATTTCCACGGATTGAATTGTTCATAAGCATTCGAGGTAAGTGTTTGTTCTATCCTAGCTTGAGGGAATAGGATTATGTGTTATGTGTTATGTGATCGAGTGCGGTGTATGGGTCGTGGTGACGAGCATCCATACACTGGCGTCTAGTATGACCGTGAGTCGTTGGAAAATGATTATTTTGAGATATATTACGGATGAATTGTTATTGTTCTCCCTTGTTGGGACTTGTTGTGAAGATAATTATTGATTGCCCTTGATGGGATGGTTTATGAATTATCGTTTCTTTCTTTGCCCTTAACTGTGATTGTTATTTGGGTGAGGAAGAGTGATAATGCACGAAGGGTGATGCCGTGCCATGTTTATTTATTTATGCACGAAGGTTAATGCCGTGCCATGTTTATTTATTGATTATGCACGAAGGATCATGTCGTGCCCTATTATTAATTATGCACGAAGGATCATGCCGTGCCCTATTATTAATTATGCACGAAGGATCATGCCGTGCCCTGTTATTGAACCATGTACGAAGGATCATGCCGTACTATGGATGTGAGGATGAGAGTAAAAGCACGAAGGGTGATGCCGTGCAAGTGCTTGCTATTTCTTGAAGTGATATTACTTGTGTTTACATTATACTTTGTTTTTCCTTGTGAAATTATTAACTGTGATTAATTGTTGAATTCTTTAAGGTATTCCTTATTGTGTTAATACTTGATTATTTCTTGTTATTTTGTGGTACACATATATATATATATTGAATTGCACAGGTTTATGTGAGTGTCTGGTCCTAGGCTTGTCACTACTTCGCCGGGATAGGCCAGGTACTTACCAGTACATGGGGTCGGTTGTCGTCGATGCTACACTTCGTGCATTTTTGCACGAGTCCGAGTTACGATCAAGAGCGACAACAACGACAGTAAATTGATTGCGTGGGAGTTGATCACATTTGAGACCGAGGTAGCTTGCAGACGTCCGCAGGCCCGGCGTCTCTCTCTTTAATTATGTTATTATCTGTAGTCTCTTTGTTCCGAGACAAACAGAATTATGTTATATTTCCTTCAGACTTTTATGTGTAGTATTCCATAGTAGTTCGTGAGTTGGTGACTCCACGTCTTGGGTAGAGAATTTCGGTATGATTTTCACCTTGTGATTTGTTATTTCCATTTCGATAAAGTATTCCGCATTTATTTAATTAAAATTGTGTTAAAAACAGGATAGTATGAATACAGTGGCTTGCCTAGCTACCACGAGTAGGCGCCATCACGATCCCGATGTTGGGGGAAAATCCGGGTCGTGACAAGTTGGTATCAGAGCTCTAGGTTACATAGGTCTCACCACTCACGAACAAGCTTAGTAGAGTTTGAGAGGTAGGTACGGAGACGTCTGTACTTGTCCTTCAGAGTCTATTGAGTTAGGAAAGAGTCTCTCATTTGTTCTTTCTTGTCGTGCGACTTGTTCCTCAATTACTGATTGGATTTCTATTCTGTCCTTTCGCAGATGGTGAGGACACGCGCTTCTTCGTCCGCTGACCAGCAGCCCGAGCCCCAGACAGCTCCTGTGAGGGGCAGGGGCCAAGGCCGTATCAGAGGCCGTGGTAGGGGTAGAGCTCAGCCCCAGGCAGCTACCCCGGAGGTGGAGCCTCATATTGAGATTGACGAGGAGGTTCCGGTTCCAGCAGCTCCAGTAGGCCCAGCTCAGGTCCCAGGAGAGGCTTTAATTACCCCAGATCTCCGGGATGCTTTAGTCAGAATAGCGGGATTCATGGACAGCATTGCTAGAGCGGGTTTATTATCAGTTGCCCCAGCCACTTCTCAGGCTGGAGGAGGGGCCCGGACTCCTATTGCTCATACTCCGGAGCCAGTAGCTCCTCAGCCTCAGGCACCAGTAATCCAGCCAGCTGTGGCCACTCAGTCAGGTACCACAGCTCATGTCGGCGATGGAGCGGCCATGACTTCTGATTCGTTATGGAGGCTTGATCGGTTCTCCAAGCTATTTACCACTACATTCAGTGGAGCCGCATCAGAGGATCCTCAGGACTTTTTATTCAGTTGCCATGAGATTCTCAAGACTATGGGGATCGTGGAGACAAACGGAGTTGACTTCTGTACCTTCAGACTTGCAGGATCCGCCAAGACTTGGTGGAGAGATTATTGCCTGACTCGACCAGCAGGGTCCCCGGCTTTATCATGGGACCGGCTTGCGGAACTATTTATGGAGAAGTTTCTCCCTCGCTACTCGGCGGGATGTACTTCGGAGGCAGTTTGAGCGCCTCCATCAGGGCACTATGACAGTTACACAGTATGAGACGAGATTTATTGACTTGGCTCGTCATGCAGTGGTGATACTTCCCACGGAGCGGGAGAGGGTCCGCAGGTTTATAGATGGGCTTAATCAGCCGATTAGACTCCAGATGGCTATGGGCGTGGGGAGTGACATATCATTTCAGAAGGCAGCCAATGCAGCACGCAGAGTTGAGATGGCTCTCGCTAGAGGAGGCGGTTATTCTTCGGATAAGAGGCCTCGTCATTCGGGTAGGTTTGGTGCTTCTTCCTCTGGTAGCAGAGAATCCTTTGATAGAGGCCAGTCCTCCAGGCCTTTTCATTCCGCCCTTCAGGCTTCACAGGGTGGATCAGGTGATCGTGGTTCTCGGGGGCATTATTCAGACCAGTCTCCTATTAATGCTCGGCCTCTTCAGAGTGTTCGTGGAGGCCATTCAGGTCGTCAGGGCCAGCAGCCCTATCAGTCTAAGAGTTGCTACGGTTGTGGTGACCCAGGTCATTTTATTAGGTATTGCCCTCTAGCAGCGGGCAACTCTCAGGAGCGAGGTCCTCGTCCTATGATTCAGGCCCCAGCTGACCCTCAGCCTGCCAAGCCAGCCAGAGGCGGGGGTAGAGATTATAGAGGTGGAGGTCGAGACCGTAGAGGTAGAGGTTGAGACCGTAGAGGTGGAGACCGTCCAGCCAGAGGTAGAGGTCAGCCAGTGGATGACTGTCCCAGAGATGTAGCTCAGAGGGGAGGTGTTGATCCCCGATTCTATGCTTTACCGACCAGGCCAGAGGTAGAGGCATCAGATGTCGTGATTATAGGTACCATTCTTGTTTGTGACAGAGGTGCTTCAGTATAATTTAACCTTGGGTCTATATATTCACATGTGTCTTCCTACTTTGCATCGTATCTGGCCGTGCCTAGCTATGCTCTGGATATTCCAGTTTATGTGGCTACACCAGTGGGCGACTCCATTGTAGTCGATCGAGTGCATCGTTCGTGCGTAGTTATATTTGGGGGTCTTGAGACCCGTGTTGATCTGTTGCTTTTGGATATGGTAGATTTTGATGTCATATTGGGGATGGACTGGTTGTCCCCATACCATGCTATTCTTGATTGCCATGCTAAGACTGTGACCTTAGCCTTGCCAGAATCACCCCGACTAGAGTGGAAAGGTACCTCAAGCCACTCCGTTCGCACTGTTATTTCCTATGTTAAGGCTCGACGCATGGTCGAGAAGGGGTGTCTAGCTTATCTGGCTTATGTTCGTGATTCCAGCGCAGATGTTACTTCTATTGATTCAGTTCCCCTAGTACGGGAGTTTCCTGAGGTTTTTCCTTCAAACCTGTCGGACATGCCACCCGACAGGGATATTGATTTCCGTATTGATCTGGCACCGGGCACTCAACCCATCTCTATTCCACCCTATCGTATGGCCCCGCCGGAGTTAAAAGAGTTGAAAGATCAGTTGCAAGACCTTCTTGAGAAGGGATTTATCAGGCCCAGTGTTTCCCCCTAGGGTGCACCGGTGTTATTTGTGAAGAAAAAGGATGGCTCGATGCGGATGTGTATTGATTATCAGCAATTAAACAAAGTGACGATAAAGAATAAGTATCCACTGCCGAGGATTGATGATCTGTTTGACCAGCTCCAAGGAGCGAGGGTGTTCTCGAAGATAGACTTGAGGTCGGGCTACCATCGGCTGAAGATCAGGGCGGCTGACATTCCTAAGACAACCTTTCGCACTAGATATGGGCATTATGAGTTCCTGGTCATGTCCTTCGGGTTGACCAATGCCCCAACAGCATTCATGGAGTTGATGAATCGGGTATTCAGGCCTTACTTAGATCTGTTCGTGATAGTCTTCATAGATGACATCCTCGTATACTCCCGCAGCCAGGAAGAGCACGAGCAACACCTTAGAGTGGTTCTTCAGACTCTGAAGGATAATCAGCTATATGCCAAATTTTCAAAATGTGAGTTCTGGCTGAGTTCGGTAGCATTTCTGGGTCACATTGTATCAGTGGAAGGTATTGAGGTTGACCCAAAGAAGATTGAGGCAGTCCAGAATTGGCCTCGACCAGCTTCAGTGACCGAGATCTGGAGTTTCTTGGGGTTAGCAGGTTACTACCGTCGGTTTGTAGAGGGGTTCTCTTCTATTGCAGCCCCGATGACCAGGTTGACCCAGAAGGATGCCCAGTTCCAGTGGTCAGATGAGTGTGAGGCGAGCTTTCATAAGCTCAAGACAGCCTTGACTACAGCACCAGTGCTGATACTACCGACGGGTGCAGGGCCTTATACAGTTTACTGTGATGCGTCCCGTACAGGACTTGGAGAGGTATTGATGCAGCATGGTAATGTTATTTCTTATGCTTCGAGACAGCTAAAAATACATGAGAATAATTATCCAGTTCATGATCTTCAGTTGGCAGCAATGGTTCATGCCTTAAAGATCCGGAGGCATTATCTATATGGTGTGACATGTGAGGTGTACATTGATCACAAAAGCCTACAGTACTTGTTCAAGCAAACGGAGTGGAATCTACGACAGCGGAGATGGTTAGAGTTGCTGAAGGACTATGATGTTACTATATTATATCACCCAGGTAAGGCCAATGTGGTGGCCGATGCATTGAGTAGAAAGTATGCCAGCATGGGTAGTCTTGCATATATTCCGGTCAATCAGAGACCATTAGCTCTAGATGTCCAAGCCTTAGCCAACCGGTTCGTGAGATTAGACATTTCTGAGCCTAGCAGAGTGTTAGCCTGCACGGTCGCTCGTTCTTCCTTATTAGAGTGTATCCGTGAGAGGCAATTTGATGATCCTCATTTACGTGAGTTGAGAGATACAGTACAGCGGGGAGGTGCCACACAGGTAAACCTAGATGATGATGGGGTATTGAAATTGCAGGGTCGAGTTTGTGTGCCAAATGTTGAGGGGATTCGAGAGTTGATCTTAGCGGAGGCCCACAGTTCACGGTATTCTATTCACCCGGGCGCCGCGAAGATGTATCGGGATTTACGACAGCACTAATGGTGGCGCAGGATAAAGAAAGACATCGTTGCGTATGTCGCTCGGTGTCTAAATTGTCAGCAGGTAAAATATGAGCACCAGAGGCCTGGCGGTGTATTCCAGAGAATCGAAATTCCCGAGTGGAAATGGGAGCGAATCACTATGGACTTCGTTACTGGACTTCCTTTGACTCGGAGAAAATTTGATGCTATTTGGGTCATTGTTGATAGGCTGACCAAATCAGCACACTTTATTCCAGTATCTGTCTCCTACTCGTCGGAGAGGCTAGCGGAGGTTTACATTAGGGAGATTGTTCGTCTCCATGGGGTGCCGGTATCTATTATCTCCGATCGGGGAACGCAGTTTACCTCGCGGTTCTGGAGAGCGGTTCAGGAGGAGTTAGGCACCCAGGTTCAGGTTGAGTACGGCATTTCATCCTCGGACGGATGGCCAGTCCGAGAGGACTATTCAGATTCTCGAGGACATGCTTCGAGCTTGTGTTATTGATTTCGGAGGCTCGTGGGACCGGTTTCTGCCATTAGCAGAGTTCGCCTACAATAACAGTTACCAATCTAGCATCCGGATGGCCCCGTATGAGGCGTTGTATGGTAGGCGATGTCGATCACCGGTTGGATGGTTTGAACCGGAAGAGGCTCGGTTGTTGGGTACAGACTTAGTTCAGGAGGCCTTAGATAAGGTCAAGACTATTCAGGAGAGATTGCGTTCAGCTCGGTCTAGGCAAAAGACTTATGCGGATCGTAAGGTTCGAGATGTAGATTTCATGGTTGGTGAACGAGTATTGATCCGAGTGTCGCCTATGAAGGGCGTGATGAGGTTTGGGAAGAAGGGCAAGCTCGGCCCTAGGTATATTGGTCCATTTGAGATTCTAGACAGAGTGGGAGGGGTGGCTTACAGATTAGCTTTGCCGCCTAGCTTATCAGCCGTGCATCCGGTTTTTCACGTATCTATGCTTCGGAGATACCACGGCGATCCCACACATGTGTTAGACTTCAGTATTGTCCAATTGGACAATGATCTATCTTACGAGGAGGAGCCGGTGGCTATTCTAGACCGGCAGGTTCGACAGTTGAGGTCGAAGAGTTATCCTTCTGTGCGTGTTCAGTGGAGAGGTCAGCCTCCTGAGGCATCGACCTGGGAGTCCGAGTCTGATATGCGGAGCCGTTACCCACACTTGTTTCCTGACTCAGGTACTTCTTTCTTTTGTCCGTTAGAGGCCGAACGGTTGTTTTAGAGGTGGAGATTGTGACGAACCAAAGGGTCATCACTTATTTAATTAATCATTTCGAGCTTCCGAGGCCTTGAAAACCTCATTCTATGTTGCCTCGATTTACGTGCACGATCCGAGCATGTAGCCGGAAAGATTTTGTGATAGAAAATATGAATTCTATGAGAAATTTGGATAAAAATGATATTAATATTGATATGGTTGACTTCGGTCAACATTTTTGGTAAACGGATCCGGACTCGAGATTGGATGGTCCCGAGAGGTCCGTAGAAAAATATGGGACTTGGACATGCGTCCGGAGTCGAATTCTGAGGCATAGAGCCCAAGTTATGAATTTTTATGTGAAATTGTTTTTGATGTAATTATTAAAGGAAATAAATTAATTGACCTTGGTATCGGGCTCGTATTTTGGTTCCGACGCCCGGTACAAGTCTTAAATATTATATATGTGATTTCTGTAAAGTTTGGTGACATTTGGATGTCGTTTGAGATGTTTTGGACCTTGAGTTCCAAGTTAAGAAGTTTTGAAAATCAAAAGTACGAAAATCATGAGTTTGAGGCTTGAATTGATTAAAACGAAGTGATATTGGCGATGTGATCGTACGAACAAGTCCATAATGTGTTTTTGAGGTTGTGTACATGTTTGGTTTGGAGCCCGGGAGGCTCGGGTAAAGATTTGATAGGCCGTTGGATGAAATTCTGAATTTTTGAACTGCTGGTTTTTCACCCAGCTGTTGGCTTCGCAATTGCGAAGTATTTCTCGCAATTGCGAAGGGGACAGGCTCGCAAATGCGAAACCTTCATCGCAAATGCGAAGCCCCCTTTGGCCCAGCCTTGTTCGCAAATGCGAACAATTTTTCGCATTTGCGAAGGTCCCCAGTGCCTGCCTATGTTCGCAAATGCGAACAATAGTTCGCAAATGCGAACCATCGTTCGCAAATGCGAACACTGCCTTATACAGCATGTGTTCGCAAATGCGAACATTAGTTCGCAAATGCGAGATGTTCGCAAATGCGAACAAATGTTCGCAAATGCGAACTTCCCAGCCTTAGCTTATTTTTCAAACTCCAGAAATTGGTCGGGGTTCGCAATTGCGAACCCATGTTCACAAATGCGAACACAGAGACCTGAAAAACACGAATTTCAGTCATTTCTTCACTTTTTTAAAAACCAAAACACCCATTTGTGATTCTTCAAGGATTTCTTCTTCATCAAAACGATTGTAAGTCACTTTTTACTTAATTCTTTCAATTACTAACATCATTAAACATGTTTTTCATAAGAAATTAAAGATTTTCATGGTAGAATTCTTGTTTTTGTTAGAAAATAGGGTTTTTCATAAATTGGGGAATTGGACCTCGAATTGAGGTCCGATTTTGAAACAAATCATATACATGAACTCGTGGGGAGATGGGTAACCGGATTTTGGTCCTAACCCCGAATTCCGACCATGTGGGCCCGGGGTTGAAATTCACTATTCCGGGCAGAATGTTGTAAAAGTTGTATTTGGTATTAAGAATTAGTTTGTGGAGTAGAATTGATGATATTAAATCAATTGTGTATAGATACGGTTGGATTGGAGCCAAATTGAAAGAAAAGACATTTCCACGGATTGAATTGTTCATAAGCATTCGAGGTAAGTGTTTGTTCTATCCTAGCTTGAGGGAATAGGATTATGTGTTAATGTGTTATGTGATCGAGTGCGGTGTATGGGCTGTGGTGACGAGCATCCATACACTGGCGTCTAGTATGACCGTGAGTCGTTGGAAAATGATTATTTTGAGATATATTACAGATGAATTGTTATTGTTCTCCCTTGTTGGGACTTGTTGTGAAGACAATTATTGATTGCCCTTGATGGGACGGTTTATGAATTACTGTTTCTTTCTTTGCCCTTAACCGTGATTGTTATTTGGGTGAGGAAGAGTGATAATGCACGAAGGGTGATGCCGTGCCATGTTTATTTATTTATGCACGAAGGTTAATGCCGTGCCATGTTTATTTATTGATTATGCACGAAGGATCATGCCGTGCCCTATTATTGATTATGCACGAAGGATCATGCCGTGCCCTATTATTAATTATGCACGAAGGATCATGTCGTGCCCTGTTATTGAACCATGTACGAAGGATCATGCCGTACTATGGATGTGAGGATGCGAGTAAAAGCACGAAGGGTGATGTCGTGCAACTGCTTGCTATTTCTTGAAGTGATATTACTTGTGTTTACATTATACTTTGTTTTCCTTGTGAAATTATTAATTGTGATTAATTGTTGAATTCTTTAAGGTATTCCTTATTGTGTTAATACTTGATTATTTCTTGTTATTTTGTGGTAAACATATATATATATATTGAATTGCACAGGTTTATGTGAGTGTCTGGTCCTAGGCTTGTCACTACTTCGCCGGGATAGGCCAGGTACTTACCAGCACATGGGGTCGGTTGTGCTGATGCTACATTTCTGTGCGTTTTTGCACAGGTCCAGGTTACGATCAAGAGCAGCAGCAGCGGCAGTAAATTGATTGCGTGGGAGTTGATCACATTTGAGACCGAGGTAGCTTGCAGACGTCCGCAGGCCCGGCGTCTCTCTCTTTATTTATGTTATTAGCTGTAGTCTCTTTGTTCCGAGACAAACAGAATTATGTTATATTTCCTTCAGACTTTTATGTGTAGTATTCCATAGTAGTTTGTGAGTTGGTGACTCCACGTCTTGGGTAGAGGATTTCAGTATGATTTTCACTTTGTAATTAGTTATTTCCATTTCGATAAAGTATTCCGCATTTATTTAATTAAAATTGTGTTAAAAACAGGATAGTATGAATACGGTGGCTTGCCTAGCTACCACGAGTAGGCGCCATCACGATCCCGATGTTGGGGGAAAATCCGGGTCGTGACAATTTCTTTCAGTTTTGACCTCTTTTAAGAGGTAACCTTTTATTATTGCCTATTAGATTGAATTGCAGGACTAGCCTGCTTATTACTTAGAGTTAAACCTCTTCAGAATGAGCTAGTCCAATCTTTGGACATAACTTTGCAAAATTAGTCACTTTTATTATTTATAGAATAGCCATTTAAACTTAAACTTAGAGAATTACAGAGTTGGCCAGTTTCAGAATTAGCCACTCTTTAAACTATTTCAATTGTAGCCATTTTTTTAGATAAACAGGATTGACAACAAACTTGGAGAGAAATTTGATAATGGTTGAATTTCAATTAAACAACTCTCAACTCAGATTCAAGCATAGCATAAAAAATTGACATAAGGAAATGTATCCAGAATACATTCATGTTTAGACTGACAAGAATCCCTAAAAAGGCTCGAGTATACTAGTCAAGTATAATAAACAGGATTGACAACAAACTAGTGATAGCATGTTATTAGAAAAGAATATCAGAAGATGAGCTAGTAAAACAAGTTATAACAGGAAACATGTAAGAGGTAAAATGAAGAGAAGGTAAAGAGAATCTAACATGCAAAAAGACTAATTTTAAATAAAAAAGAAACATAAATAATCATAGGAATCATGCTAATTAATCAAAAACTGAAACAAACAAGGGAAGGGGACTTAGCTTGCAGGAACTGTCTCCTGAGCTTTCCCCATTCTTTTTTTTTCTTTTCTTGTTTCTTTTTCTTTTTCTTTTCCAGTTTTCAGACTTCAAAGATTTGAAGTCTTTATCTTCCGATCAAACTTGTTTTTCTTGGTTTCTTTTGTGGTAGACATGGGTGTTAGAGGACATTGGGGTGTATTTTGGGGTGGGGTGTTGTTTGGTGGCTTGGCGGAGTTAGGGTTCCGATGGTCTAATGAAAATTCGAAGAGTTACAGTGAGATTTGAAAGAAAACAATTATGTGAGGCTAAAGTATGCATAGTGATCTAATAGTGTGAATTTGGACGGCTGATTCATAGTTTGTGGTCACCGGAGAAGATTTTCGTTGGCCGGAGTTTCAAGAACAGGGGATTTCTGGGGTTTCTTTGAGGTTTCAGGGTGGCTTAGTGTAAAGAAAGAAGAAGAGAAGGGTTTTGAGGTTAAGAATGGTCGGAGATGTCCATGGAAGTCAGCCAGTCTCCATGGCCGGTGATGGAGAAGAAAAGGGGTGAAGGAGAGTTAGGGCAGCTAGGGTTTGCAAAATGATGAAATGGCCGGTCTCTAAAGAGACCAGCCTTATATACCTTTATTTGCTTGATTGATCCTGGCCTTTGGATCATTCTTGATCAACGGCCAGGATCCAATGATCTAGAACGGCGTAGTTTGGAGTTAAATGGAGACGAATTGATCTCCGTTGGATCTTTATAGATGGACGGCTAGGATCAAATCCTATATAAAATTGGACTGGATCACTGTATCTTTTTGGGCTTTAACATTTAGCACACTTATTGAATTTTTGTATATTTTTGTGTATTTTAATTATTTTTGTGCATTTTAATTATTTATGTGTATTTTCCTGTTGTATTTTATTTTCTCTTTTTATATTATTTTTCAATTATTCAATTTCTCTAATTTTTCTGGTATTTTTTGACATTTTTTGCTATTTTCTTTAATTTCCGGTAGTATTTGTATTTTGTTGATTTTTCTTTTAATTCTTTTATTTTGAGACATTTTATTATTAGCCTATTTTTTAAATTTTCTAATTTTCATTTCTAATTGTTTCAACCACACACATACTCTTTATTTCAATCAAACATATAATTGCAAACAAAAATATTATTTATTTTAATTTTGGAATTTATTTGCCTAGGGCAAAAATCACGAGCTCACAGGTACTTGATTGGAAAACTGCCATTTTTTTTAATTCCTCTTCAATGATCCAGAATTTTTGCAAGAAGCTCTGTTCAAGAGGATGCACTGGCTCTTATCAAAATTAAACTTTTGACCTTTACAATCAGCTTCTTACTTCTTTCCACAATGATTTTCTTCTTCTTAAGATTCCGTTTATGGCTATTATATAATATTAGAACATCATCATCAGATAGAAAGTAGGAGAGTGCTGGGCATGATCTCGAAGCATGGTAAGATGTTATCATTTTCAATGTTACCAAGTCCTAGCTTAGCACTTTATCAGCTAAAATATGCATGCTAGGTTTGCAACACTTGTCGCAGCCCTCAAGAAGCTGGAAAGTACCCATGTGGAACACCATCCACAAGCACTCCAAAGTCTTCCTTACATAAACATGCATGTATAAAATTCCACCATTTATCAGAAAAGCCCATTCGATCCAAAAAGATGCTTTTTCCATATCCTAACTTTCTTTTGACCCCCCTCCCTCCTATGTTGTCTTTAGGATAAAATCCCCTATCACTTCAAGTTACCTCATGAGCCAAGGAAATCTTCTCTACAATAGTGAGTCATTTAACAAAAATTCAACTTTTTCATTGACTATTTCTATAGGGAAAATCAAACTAATTCTTCGAGCTAGAGAGAATTTTATAGACAAAGTTACAAAGCTCTCCTTCAAATATCCCATAAACAAAGGTAGGTCGGAATTGGTAAAAATTAGAAGGACTTTAGATTTTCAGAATAAGGGCAATTAAATTGGAATTCAAACTTAGGGCATAACAATGCCTTCAGCCAAGAAATTGTGAACCACCCTGACCAAGTCGTTAACAAAAATATTCCAAGAGGGATAATATAAAAGACTTGGGAATCATAAAATTGGAAGGATAGGGGAGTCATAGCCCCCAACCAAGGGAGTGGTTACGTTCACTATATCCCCCTTATTCCCAACATGCTCTGGTCCTTTGGGCCTATCTCGCGAAGATCTTTGATCCGAACCTTCACATCTACTCCCTCTTAGAGGATGAACTATGCCTTCGCTATCGCAAGAACATATCGATCCAAGAGCTATGGCTCAGCTACTTCACATATTACACAATATTGCCCAAAGAGGGCATGATGCAAGACCGTAGGTGAGTGATAAGCATAGGAGGCATGCCTGAAGGCCAGAGGTAGCAGTGTGGTTCCAGATGTCGTCGCTAGATTGAGATTTGAAGTTCTTCATAGGCACATCCTTTCTTGATAGACTTGAAGTTCTTCATAGGCAGGCGGGGTAGAAAATATTCTCTCAAAAAGAGATAGACCAGAAATGACAGAGAGAGGTATTTAGTTCAAAAAAGATAGGATAGTTAGAACAACTCTAGTCCAAAATTGACAAAGGACAGAAGAAATCTACAAGCCTTAGCAACTACTTTCCTGCGGACCTTATGTAAAAAAAAAAAGCAATGAAGAAAACAAGACACAAAGTTGTTGCGATAACTCGGTAGTGCTAGTGCACTACGGCTTTTCAACCTCCTGCAGGTCCCTTCACTCCCCCGCCTTAAACGGACTTAAAAAAGTACTTAAGGTGAGCCAGTAGTTTATTTTTAAAAGGGATTTTATTTACCATAGCTTTTAGACAGCTAATAGCTAAGCCACTAATGATACAGCTAATAAAATAAAATTGGTCACTACTAAGACAACTCATAAAACTCGTTTCAGGTTTAAGGGCTAAAGATTCTCTTAGGAGAATCCCTTTGCTACATTTGACATAAAAGCACTGACAAACTCACTCATAAGGAAGCTCATTAAGTAGGTCTTTCAAGTCTTTCAAGTACTGGTGAATGTTTAACTGTAGACCTTTTAGTGCCCTTTCATTTGATCCACTAGGTACCTTCTTCGCACTTATAGCTAAGCATTTCAAGTGGATAAGATCATAAAAGAAGAAATGGGAAGGAGTACTGCCATTATGCGCTATTATTTTAATCTGAAAGTCAATCATTCCCAGCTTTGATATGAAGGTGTGAGGGAGATCAAAAGGGAGTATGTTAGTAATATAGAGGGCTCTCACGGGGGTGTAATCCACATCTTTAGCCTTAAGCTAGGTTGCGTTGTAGTTCTTGTATTGGGCGAACCCAAGCGTTAAATAGTGCCGTTTAGTGGCGTGCATGGAGTAGTCGTATTATTTCTAATAAGTGCAATTATGTGAGTTGACAAGAATGCACCGCGTTATGTGTGAGTCAAGATTTTACTTAGTGATCTGAAGGAGCAATTTAATTTATTGTAGACTTGTTTCCTCATATATACCCCTGCTGATGTGTATTTCCGACCATTAAAGAAAATAGATAAAACTGCTAATCCCACAAAAGTCGTAACATATGTCCAACCTGATCCATTTCAAATCCAGCCGGAGGTCTTCGAGCCTTGTTACAAACTAATGTCCTAAATAAAAGTGACCCCACTTCGTCCCTAGCCCAAAAGCGACCCCAATCCCTCCCCAGCCCAGGTCAAAGGTCTTCTCAGCCTATTCTTTCAAGGGCAGAGTCAAGTTCGTTACGGTCAGCAAATCAGCCCCACATTGTATTGATAGCGATTCAAATCACCTCCCAAGCCTGCCTAACCTAATTATGTGTGAGAAATAAATCATGAAAAGGTGACCTATCCATAATGAAAGCACCTGTAGATTGAAGTCATTTGTCGACCGGTGGACGCATCCTCAATATCGTTTAGGCTATCCGGTTAAGACGGTTGTCCACTGCATTTCATTCCCATGCTCGAGATGTCCTCAAGGTCAACTTCTAATCTATTAGCTGGAAGGTTCATCCAGATCTCTTCTCGGTTCAACCCACTCAATATTCGAGAGAGAGTAGGCTTTTAGCCACCACAGAGATGGAGGATTACATAGCAGATGATATGTTCTTGGAAATAAGCAGATCATAGATAAGTTTTTTCATGCCTCGACTCTCCCTCAGTTCTTTTGGAAATCATGGTAGTCTTTTCAAGGAGAATATTGGGAACATAAATCTGCCCGTGGTTAAAAACAACGACCAAAGTGCCTTCTGTCTGTTACCATGGAATGTAAATGTAAGGATTGTTTTATGCTTGGGAAGCCCGTTCTGCGCTCTTATCCCCTTTTTTGGGGGTCCCCATGAACCTCCTTTTAGTACTCGTATTTGCCTTCTTTCATCTTTCCCATCCACACGGAAGGATCATGGGGTTCTCCCAACATACATATCCAGGGGTGCAACTGTTTAGTAGGCATGGATTAGAACTGGCGGATCACATGTTGAATTTCTGATCTATTCGTTTGAGTCTTAGAGGATTGAGCTTTTTGAGAGGACCGCACTGCGATTGAATGGTGAATTTTAATGATGAAGAGAAATATATAGTTCTCTTTTCATTTGAAAGGGTAATGGATGTATTATTGAGAGTGATTATGGAAGAACATTTTCATAGAGGAGAGCAATTGGCCGGTTTGAAGAGCAAGCTTGAAAAAAATAGAGGCCATTCATTCATATCAGAAAAAGCGCTGATTCACTCATATCTAAAAAGGCAGGCAGGGGGTTCTCTATCCTTAATATAAGATTCGTTTCATTCTTAAAAGACTTATTTCATAGATAATTAGTAGTATTCCTCTCGCTAGCTATTCTGAGTAAGAGGGGGAGGACTTGATGTGACTACTATTAGACCTCCAACCCCGAGAGACTCTACAATTATTATGAGCGGATAACAATTTTCCTTCCCTTTTACAAAGAGGTTTCCCCTTTCCCCCGGGTAGTTCACTCACTCCCAGTGCCTACCATTTCTATATACTTTTGAAAATAAAGAGGTAGTCACAGTAGGAAAATCACACGTAAACCCCTGAGATTACTAGACCCCGACTGATCAATATCCTGTAATGGCTATCTCGTGCGCGAAGGGTTGCTCATGCTTCCCAAACGTCATGTATTTTTAGATGATTAGTCAATAGCTCCCTGGACAGTAAAATAGGGGTGACTTCACATAGTTTCCTGACACGCCTATTTTTGTTTTAGGGAAATCCTCTCCCTGTTAAGGCGGATGTCGCACCTTGCTCTTGTGAATATGTGTGATATATACCTTTTTGCTCAGCACGTGACTGTGTACCCCGAAAATGGAAGCTGCATGTCTTAGTCTGCTCCCGCTTCATAGTGGAATCCATTGAATGCACTGGTAAAGAACAAGATTACAGCCAAAAGTACAGGTTTTCGCTAGGCGAAGGAGCTCACAAAATATCCTAACTCTCTATGGTCAAGAAGCAAGGGCTCACCTGCTACACGAAAACCGGTCTTACCTTCTATTATATTAGTAAAGGGCCTTTAGGCTTGACTTATAAGATATATAGGGCTTTTCCCTTTACTAGTAAGAGGCAAAGATCATCAGCTTTTAGTCAACTATCTCGCAGGCTTTGGCGATAAGATCAGACTCTAGAAATAGTCTACTTCAAAGATGTAGGGAGGACTACGCTCTGCAAGTGTGCATCACTATTTATCATGTCAAGACGGAATTACGATTTGTTTTTTAAGGTGATCAAGGAGATTTGATGAAAATCGGGCATACATTCGATAAAAAGAAGTATTAGTTCGTTTCTGGGTCAAAGGGACGGGTGACCTGAACTCTCTTCCTTCGGTAAAAGCTATCTAACATCTATTTTCTTGCTATAACCTAGACTTACTCGCTCTTATCTCCCTGCCTATTTTCATTTCTTTCTTTTTTGAGAATACATGCCCTGCTGCCTCTGCTCTCGTTTGGGCCCCAGGCTTTTTGCTAAGGTCTTTATTTACTTTTTTTCATTCCCCCCGCCCAAAAATAAAAATTTACAAACACTAATGGAATGCCATGACGGCAATACCATAACAGATGTACTTACCGACAAAAGAGAAGGAGACTAACCTAGCCAAGAGTGAGAACGCAAGAGTGACCACCCCCTGTCACTTAAAGGTCGGAATAGAAAAATATCCCACGACCTTATTTACCCAGCTCAAGACTAGGGGAGCATTTTTGGAATTTGAGGTATCACTTGTATTATAATAAGGATGAAGTCTCATTCATTGTCACGACCCTAGTTCACCAATCGTGAACATGTCATAACGTCACCCAGCCTCTGCGACTAGGTAAGCCTAACACGATGCGGAATATACAAGTTTATGAATAGTAAATAAGAAATAGCGTAAAATGATATAAAAAGGGATGTAATCAGTGCCGCTTCACACATACACTCGTCAACCACACTATATAACATACCACCAAGATCTGGAATCCCACGGGCAACACAGACTAATAAGGAAAGTACAACTGTGGCTCTATACATCTAGAGTATCTAAAAACAATGAAATGAGGAAAAATATCTACTATCACTATCAGAATAGAAGGAGTGCCTCCGGATTCGCGGACGTAGCAGATCAAACCTCGTGGTCTCCGAATGTGCTGCTGAATCACCTAGGATGAGCCTGTCCTGATGTACCTGGATCTGCACAACAAAAGTGTGCAGAAGAGTAGCATGAGTACACCACGGCGGTACTCAGTAAGTGCCAAGCCTAACCTCGATGGAGTAGTGACGAGGAAGGTCAGGGCTCTACCGAGAGAACAATAACATAATGATCGAAATAATAATAAGCAGGAATAAGTAAGAATGAATCTGAAATACCAACAATAAAGTAGTTACTACAATCGACTATAATTAGCTAACTATAGGTAACCAACACAACATATACTCAAACCAGGAAGTCCAGGACTTGTGAGAATTGAACCCACAGTCCCACTCTATAATCAACAACCCAGGAGCTACATGAATTTAACCCGCAGTCCCAATAACACTATCTCTGGGTCTCCGGGAATCGACAGCCCGTGTCTCAATATCTCAGGATGTGTCTCAATGATCTCAAGATCTCCGGGAATCGAACCAGTAGTCCATACCTCAATAATATATCAATAAGCTCTAGGACTCCGGGAATCGAACTCGCAGCCCTTGGATATCCGGGAATCGAACCCGTAGTCCATAAACAATACCACTCCGAGTCTCTGGGAATCGAACCCACAGCCCTGGGATCTCCGGGAATCGAACCCGCAGTCCACCAACACAAACAATAAAGGAAACGCACGAGAACATATAATATGTTTAACTAAAACTTCACCAAAAGCCAGTGCCAACAATTATCAAGAAGTTCAAGTAAGACAGTTAGGCAATTAGACAGATATATCCTATCAAATCATGCCTTTCTAACGAATATCAGGTAAATGTCGCAATTTAATCAACTAAGAGCAGGAATATCACGAATTGGACAATTCAAGTAAGGTGAGTTACAACAACCAGCGCATGTACACGCCCGTCACCTCGCGTACAAGGCATTTAAACTATCACATAATATCCTAGGGGTGAAGGTTCTCCCACACGAGGTTACACAAGCCACTTACCTCGACTACGGTACAAAACCTTTAAGAGAAAACTCTCTTGCCGCGAATGTCGGCCTCCACAGGTGTAGTATCTGATAAAAATCAATAGAATTACATCAAAATAGGCCAATTGGGCATTACCCAATCGAAACAATTCAAAATACACCAAAAACCACAAGTTGCCAAAAACCGATTTTCGGTACGCTTCTCAAAAAATTATGAAAGTTATATATCGGGTTCCTTATCTCAACACGAGTCCATGCATATAAAATTTATCAAAATCGGACTCCGTTTGCCCATTCAAATCAATGATTCTCTATAATTTAGGCCTAGGGCTAAAACCCCCATTAATCCACCATTAACAGTTAAATACTCAAGGATTTCATGATAATATAACGAATTTAGACCAAGAAACTTACCCCCGATGATTACCCGATGATATCCCAGCGATTCACCGTCAATACCTTCTCTTAGGACTCAAAAATGGAGGTTTTACGTAAATGGGTCGCGGATGAACTGTTCTGGTTTTTAATATTTTTGATTGGACGCTAACCCTTCGCATTCGCATCAGTCCACACGCATCTGCGATGCCTTGCCAAACCGACCCTTCGCGAATGCGACGCGTTTCACGCATTCGCGATGAAGAAAATCCTCAGCCTTCAAATCTGAACTACATGAACACGACAATCCCATCGCGAACGCGATGCTTCTCAACCCCCACCTACGCGAACGTGACCTTTTGTACGTGAACGCGATGACCATCTAGACCAGACCTTCGCGAACGCGGCTCAGGCCTCATGAACGAGAAGTCCAATGTCCTGCTGCACTGTTGCTGCAATTTTTTGCAGTCTTCCTAATGCAAAAGTGCTCGGATGATTGCCCGGATTCATCCCGAGCCACCCGGGACCCCAACGAAAAACACCAACATACTCCAAAACACGATACGAACTTGTTCCAATCATAAAAACATGTCCTTAAACACAGAAAACATCGAATTATAGCGGATTCAAGCCTAAGTTTTCATCTAAACTTCCGAAATCAACATTCGATCAAAAACCCGACCAAACGACGTCCGAATGACCTAAATATTTGCAGACATATACAAAATCACATAACGAAGCTACAGAAATTATCGGAATTCCATTCCGACCCCCGGATCAAAATCTCACCTATCGTTCGGATTCGCCAAAATTTCTAACTTCGGCATTTCAAGCCTAATTGAGCTACGGACCTCCAAAATACATTCCGAACGTGCTCCCAACCCCGAAATCACCTAACAGAGCTAATGGAACCATTGGATTTCCGTTCCGAGGTCGTCTTAACACTGTTCCAAATACGGGCCATTTTCCAACTATAAAGCTCTCATTTAGGGACTAAGTGTCCCAAACACTGCAAATTCCAGAACTGACCCTCCCGACAAACCACAATAGCAGAAATGAACTTGGGGGAACAGTTAAATTGGGGATCGGGGTGTAAATTTCAAAAATGACCGGCCGGGTCGTTACATCTTCCTACACTTAAAGATTATTTCGTCCTCGAACGAGCATAGAAAATCATACCTGGAGTGGTGAAGAGATGAGGGTACTGGTTGCGCATATCCTGCTCGGTCTCCCAAGTCGCCTCCTAGACCGGCTGACTCCGCCACTGGACCTTTACTAAAGCGATGTTCTCTGACCTTAGCTTCCTGATTTGCCTGTCTAAAATGGCCACTAGCTCCTCAATATAAGACAGATCCTTGTCTAGGTGAACAGAAGTGAAATCCAACACGTGTGACGTGTCATCATGGTATCTCCGGAGCATAGAGACATGAAATACGGGATGGATTCCGGCTACTGGGAGGTAAGGCCAACTCATAAGCAACTTTTCCTACACGCCTCAAAATCTCAAAAGGACCAATAAATCTAGGACTCAGCTTCCCTTTCTTCCCAAACATCATAATGCCCTTCATGGGCGAGACTCGAAGCAGAACCCGCTCGCCAACCATAAAAGCCACATCACAGACCTTCTTGTCCACATAACTCTTCTGTCTAGACTGGGCTGCACGAAGTCTGTACTGAATCACCTTGCCCTTGTCTATTGCATCCTGGACCATATCAGTACCTAGCAGTCTGGCCTCGCCAAGCTCGAACCAACCCACGGGAGACCTGCACCTCCTACCATATAGAGCCTCATAAGGTGCCATCTGAATACTGGACAAGTAGCTATTATTATAAGCAAACTCCGCCAGTGGCAAGAAATGATCCCATGAACCTCCAAACTCAATCACACACGCACGGAGCATATCTTCCAAAATCCGAATAGTGCGCTCGGACTGGCCATCAGTCTGGGGGTGAAACGTTGTGCTCAACTCCACCCGAGTGCCTAACTCCTGATGTACGGCTCTCCAGAACCGTGAAGTGAACTGAGTGCCTTGATCCAAAATGATGGAAACTGGAATACCATCCAGCCAAACTATCTCCCTCATGTAGATCTCCGCCAGTCGCTTCGATGAATAAGTAGTGCTCACCGGTATGAAATGGGCGGGCTTGGTCAGTCGATCCACAATAACCCAAATGGAATCAAACCTCCTAATAGTCCGGGGAAGCCCAGATACAAAGTCCATGGTGATGCGCTCCCACTTCCACTCCGGAATCTCAATCTACTGCATCAACCCACCCGGACGCTAATGCTCATACTTCACCTTCTAGCAGTTGAGGCACCTAGAAACATAATCAACTATATCCCTCTTTATCCGCCTCCACCAGTAATGCTGTCTCAAGTCCTGATACATCTTTGCGGCACCCTGATGGATGGAATACTGCGAGCTATGGGCCTCTGCTAGAATCAGCTCTCGAAGATCATCTATATTAGGCACAGAAATATACCCCTCCATCCTCATAACTCCATCATCCCGAATGGTAACATCTCGAGCATCACCATGCCGAACTCTATCCTGGAGGACAAGCAAATGAGGGTCATCAAACTAACGCTCCCTCATTCGGTCAAATAGAGAAGACCAAGAAACCATACAGGCCAGAACCCGGCTAGGCTCCGAAAGATCCAGTCTAACAAATTGTCTAGCTAACGCGTGAACATCCATCGCCATAGGCCTCTCCGAAGCTGGTAGATATGCCAAACTCCCCAAACTCTTTGCCCTATGACTCAAGGCATCGGCAACTACATTAGCCTTGCCTGGATGATAGAGAATAGTAATATCATAGTCCTTCAGTAGCTCCAACCATCTCCTCAAACGCATGTTCGGGTCCTTCTGCTTAAGCAGGTGCTGCAAGCTTCAGTGATCAGTGTAGATCTCATAAGGAACCCCATACATGTAATGACGCCAAATCTTCAAGGCGTGAACAAAGGCAGCTAGCTCCATATCATGAACATGGTAGTTCTTCTCATGTACCTTCAGTTGTCTGGACGCGTAGGCAATCACCCTACCGTCCTGCATCAATAGTGCACCGAGTCCAACTAGTGAGGCATCACAATATATTGTATAGGACCACGAACCTGTAGGCAACATCAATATAGGGGCCGAAGTCAAAGCTGTCTTGAGCTTCTGAAAGCTCACCTCAGACTCATCTGTCCACTAAAAAGGGGTCCCCTTTTGGGTCAATCTGGTCATAGGTGCTGCGATCGAAGAGAACCCCTCCACGAAACGACGGTAATAACCCACCAGGCCAAGGAAACTGTGAATCTCTGGAGCTGAGGAGGGTCTGGGCCAACTCTACACGACCTCCACCTTCCTCGGATCCACTTGAATACCATCGCTCGACACCACGAGGCCTAGAAATGCCACTGAACTCAGCCAGAATTCACATTCAGAGAAGTTGGCATATAACTGCTTCTCCCTCAGAGTCTGAAGCACTATCCTTAGATGTTGCTCGTGCTCTTCCCGATTCCGGGAATATACTAGAATATCATCAATGAAAACAATCACGAACAAGTCCAGATATGGCCTGAACACACTGTGCATCAAATGCATAAAGGTTGTTGGGGCATTAGTCATCCCAAAAGACATCACGAGGAACTCGTAGTGACTATACCATGTCCTGAAGGCAGTCTTCAAGATATATAGCTCCCGAATCTTTAGATGATGATAACCAGAGCGCAAATCAATCTTAGAGAACACTTGTGCACGCTGTAGCTGGTCAAACAAATCATCAATACATGGCAAAGGATACCGGTTCTTCACTGTAACTTTGTTCAACTGACGATAGTCAATACAGATACGCATAGAACCATCCTTTTTCATCACAAACAACACATGAGCACCCCAAGGCGAAACAATGGGTCGACTGAAACCCTTACCCAATAACTCCTACAACTGATCCTTCAACTCCTTCAATTCAGGAGGAGCCATACGGTACAATGGAATAGAAATGGGCTGAGTGCCCGGCAACAAATCAATAACAAAATTAATCGGGCGGCATGCCTGGGAGATCAGCTAGAAATACATCAACAAAATCACATACCATTGGAATGGAATCAATAGAAGGAGTGTCAATGCTGACATCCAGCACGTAAGCTAGATAAGCAGCACACCCCTTCTCAACCATACGCTGAGCTCTGAGAAAAGAAATAACACGGCTAGGGGTATGATATATAGTACCACTCAACTCAATACGTGGAATGCCTGGCATAGCCAGCGTCACGGTATTGGCATGACAATCAAGAATAGCATAATGGGGCGACAACCAGTCCATGCACAGAATAATATCAAAATCGACCATCCCGAGTAACAATAGATCCGCTCTGGTCTCAAAACCATAAATGGTAACCAAACACGACCGATACACACGGTCCACAGCCAAAGAATCTCCCACCGAAGTGGAAACATAAATGGGGGCACTCAAAAAATCCCGAGGCACACATAGATGTGAAGCAAAATAAGAGGACACATATGAAAAAGTGGAGCCAGGGTCAAATAGAACCGATGCCTCCCCGTGACTAACCAGAATAATACATGTGATAACAGAGTTAGATGCCAACAACTCCAGCGCGATCAGGAATAGCATAAAATCTGGCCTGACCCCTCTCTTGAGGATGGCCTCTGGTACCCTGATCCCCACCCTTGGCTGGCTGGGCAGGTGGAGTGACAGCTGGGGCTGGAATGATAGCCTACTGGCCCTGTGAACCATGCTGAGGTTGCGAAGACTGTGGAGGTGCTCCTCTCCTACGCCTGGGGCACACCCTAACCAGATGGAGAGTATCCCCGCACTCAAAACAAGCACTAGGAGGACGTGGTGGCTGTGACTGACCGGCCTAACCCCTACTGGTCTGACCCCTGGAGGTACCCCGCGCAAGAGGCGCACTGGAAACTGGGGGAGCATAATAAGGCTCCTGAGGTACTGGAAGAGCTGGAGTACCACCAGCTGCTGGCAATGCTGAATGAACCGGACGACCGTAATAACCCCTGCCAAATTGATCGGCTGCTGTAGTATAGGCACCATAGAAATGACCAGACTCACGAGACCTCTTGGCCTCCCTCTATCCTTTCTCCCTAGCGAGCATACTCTCGATCCTCCTGGAAATGCTCATCGCCTACTGATAAGGTATATCCATCTCTAACTCTCTGGCCATGCTGGACCGGATCGGCGAAATAAGGCCCTCAATAAATCTCCGCACTCTCTCCCGGACCATGGCTACCAAAGCCGGTGCATGCCTGGCTAGACGGGTGAAACTAATAGCATACTCCGATACTGACATGGAGCCCTGTCGCAACCGCTCAAACTCCGATCACCAAGAATCCCTAAGGCTCTGAGGAACAAACTCCCTCAAAAACAGTTCTAAAAACTGCGCCCAGGTCAGTGAAGCAGACTCCTCTGGACTATCCAACTCATATGTGCGCCACCAATTATAAGCGGCCCCACGAAGCTGAAAAGTAGTGAAGGAAACCCCGCTGGTCTCCACTATCCCCATGGTGCGAAGAATACGATGAAACTCCTCCAGGAAACCCAATGCATCATCTGTAGCCAACCCACTGAACACTGGAGTATCATATTTCTTGAACCTCTCTAATCTATGCTGCTCATCCTTAGAGGCAGCTGCCCCACCTCCGGGCTATACTGGGGCGGCATGAGGCATAGTAATAATCTCTGGAACCTGCCCTACGGGAACTCGCTGCTCAGGTGTAACGACTGCGGGAGTCTGGGCCTCTTCCCCGACCTGAGATGTAGCTGCAGTGAGTGGAAGCAACCCCGCCCGAGCTAAAGTAGTATACATGCTCATAAATTGGTCCAGGGTCTCCTGGAGTGTTGGAGTAGTAGCAGCTGTAGTCGGTGTACCAGGTGCTTGCGCTCCAACCTGATCCACCAGTGGTACCTCAGCGGCAGCGCTCGCGGGTGTTGTGGCTGCACCTCGGGCGCATCCTCGTCCTCTACCACGACCCCGGCCTCTGGTGGCGGCAGCAGGGGGCGCGTGTGCCTGATCCTCACGAGTAGCACGTGTCCTCACCATCTGTGAGAGAATAGAAAGCAGAAGTTTAGATTTGGGGCCAAAAATGTCGCACGACAAGGAATCCAAAAGAAATGAAGAGTTTCATAAATAGTTACTTAGCCTCTCGTAGATAAATACAGATATCTCTGTATCGACCAATGAGACTCTAAGTAACCGGTCTGTGTCCCAGTTCAGAGGGAGCTCAAGGGTCTTAAAGTGTCACGACCCTAGTTCACCAATCGTGAGCCTGTCATGACGGCACCCATCCCCCGCGACTAGGTAAGTCTAACACGATGTGGAATATACAAGTTTATGAACATTAAATAAGAAATAGCGTAAAACAATATAAAAAGGGATGTAAGCAGTGCCGCTTGGCACATACACTCGTCAACCACACTATATAACATACCACCAAGACCCGAAATCCCACGGGTAACACAGACTAAAAAGGAAAGTACAACTGTGGCTCCATTCATTAAGAGTATCTAAAAACAACAAAAAGAGGAAAAATATCTACTATCACTATCAGAATAGAAGGAGAGCCTCCAGATCCACGGACGTAGCAGATCATACCTCGAGGTCTCCGAATGTGCTGCTGAATCACCTAGGATGAGCCTATCCTAATGTACGTGGATCTGCACAATAAAAGTGTGCAGAAGAGTAGCATGAGTACACCATGGCGGTACTCAATAAGTGCCAAGCCTAACCTCGATGGAGTAGTGACGAGGAAGGTCAGGGCCCTACCGAGAGAATAATAACATAATGATCAAAATATTAATAAGAAGGAATAAGTAAGAATGAATCTGAAATAACAACAATAAAGTAGTTACTACAACCAACTACGATTAGCTAAGTACAGGTAACCAACACAATATATACTCAAACCAGCAAGTCCAGGACCAGTGGGAATTGAACCCACAGTCCCACTCTATAATCAACAACCCAGGAGCTACAGGAATTTAACCAGCATTCCCAATAATAGTATCTCTAGGTCTCCGGGAATCGAACCCATAGCCCGTGTCTCAATATCTCAGGATGTGTCTCAATGATCTCAGGATCTCCGGGAATCCAACCCGCAGTCCATCCCTCAATAATATATCAATAAGCTCCAGGTCTCTGGGAATCGAACCCGCACCCTTTGGATCTCCGGGAATCGAACCTGCAGTCCACAAACAATACCACTCTGGGTCTCTGAGAATCGAACCCACAGCCCTGGGATCACCGGGAATCGAACCCGCAGTCCACCAACACAAACAATAAAAGAAACACACAGAGAAAATATAATATGCTTAACTACAACATCATCAAAAGCATGTGCCAACAATAATCAAGAAGTTCAAGTAAGACAATTAGGCAATTAGACAGATAAATCTTATCAAATCATGTTTTTCTAACGAATATCAGGTAAACGTCGCAATTTAATCTACTAAGAGAGGGAATATCACGAATTGGACAATTAAAGTAAAGTGAGTTACAACAACCAGCGCATGTACATGCCCCTCACCTCGCGTACAAGGCATTTAAACTATCACATAATATCCTAGGGGTGAAGGTTCCCCCACACGAGGTTAGACAAGCCACTTACCTCGACTCCGGTACAAAACCGCTAAGAGACAACTCTTTTGCCGCGAATGTCGGCCTCCACATGTGTAGTATCTGATAAAAATCAATAGAGTTACATCAAAATTGGCCAATTGGCATTACCCAATCGCAACAATTCAAAATACACCAAACACCACAAGTTGCCAAAACCCGATTTTCAGTACTCTTCTCGAAAAAATATGAAAGTTATATATTCGGTTTCCTTATCTCAACACGAGTCCATGCATAAAAAATTTATCAAAATCAGACTCTGTTTGCCCGATAATATCAATGATTCTCTATAATGTAGGCCTAAGGCTAAAATCCTCCATTAATCCTCCATTAACAGTTAAATACTCAAGGATTTCATGATAAAATAACAAATTTAGGCCATGAAACTTACCCCCGATGATTACCGGATAATATGCTAGCGATTCCCCGTCAATACCGTCACACCTCCCTTTTTACTATCCCTTCCGATCCTTTAAAAAAAGAGATACGTATGGTATACCTTAATGTTCAAATACCCGAAAAGGATATGATAACAAAGAGGAAGGAATTTTCCAAATAAAGGACAATCAGTCAGGGATTTTGTTTAATTTTCAGAGTTGCCACTTGGGAAGATAATGGTGTACCAAGTCACCGATTAATCCTGAATCCGAGGAAGTTGACTCTGTATTACAGTCCGCGAAACAGAAACCTGGATAAGAAATTATGTTAACCCGGGAGAAGGTGTTAAGCACTCCCGGATTCCGCGGTTTCAGCACGGCCGCTCAACTATCGTTCTCAATTTTCTATGACATGTTATACACTTTTTAACAAGATGTATATGTTTCCAACTTTAATACTTTTACGAATTGCGAAATCGCGAAAACGTATTTCGAGTCACACCACAACTAGTACGCCTGTGACTTTTAATACATTTTGGCTTCGCCGGGATTTAAGATTTGAGTTGCACCAAGTGCACACTCATATTAGGGAAGGTATATTTATTAAATCGTGCCTAATAAGCGTCTAACAAATTTAAATCTTTTGGGAAAGGTTATGGAATTTACGATTAACCTTCCCGGATCTATTATACTTTATCACTTTGTTACTATAAGGGGCCCCCACTATTTTTGTTATTGTGTGAGGCTCATCCCATGCATTTTTTAAAGTTCAAACTTAGTGTGTCACTAAATTTGTCTATCATTGTTTTTCCCTTAATCGCATTTAATTTTCTAACATTTCCAAAAATGAGTCCAGGCCTTTATCGCTTCCATTATTATTGGGCCTGGACTTCTGGATTGATACTTAGCAGGTTACCGCATGTATCTGGGTCTTAATAACCTAGACCAGATCTGGGCTTCCATTCAAGAGCCCAGTTAATTCTCGAACAGAGTCCAGGCCATTGTCGCACATTAGGCCTGGACCAAAGCAAAATAGAAGCGGAAAGTAGAAACTCATATAAGAATAGGCAAAGAGACGAATCCAAATTGAACTTTTATTTATTAAAAGGAAATTGCTGTACAAACTAACAATGTCAAATATGGATCATGAGAGTCTAATATGCAGAAGAACTTAATTAACATAACTATTTTCTACTTTTTTTTTCTAATACTAATTAATACTTAGTTGTCTTTAGCTAAATGACAGGATACTATTTAATCATGTAAAACAGAACTAAACTAAACGATTCAATTATTTACACCTAGCATTCAATTACTTATACTAAATTGACTCATTCACAGATGCATAGTAACATTTCATCGCTGAGTCTGGTTGTGTGACATCATGAAAATCAGTCTTAACTAAGCTATTGTGAGCACGTGATTTTTGCCCTATATGATGATTACTCCCAAAAATTCAAAATAAAATATTTTTATGTTATTGTTCTCTTAATTGTTTGAGTCTGTGTGTGTGTGTTTATTTGTTAAGTTATGAACATACAAAAATATATTATGTTTGCACTCTTAGGATTTAAGTTTACAATTAACAGTAATCAGAAGGATTTGACGAAAATGGAAAATAACAAAAATATGTATTTTTTGCATTTAATGTTTAAAGTTTAGTTGTATGACATGATTTTAATTAAATTTGTTAGTTAACATGTTAATTGTTGTTCAATGTTGATATTTGTGTAGTTTTATTTATTGATTTTACAAATTAATTAGGAATTTTGTTCAATTATAAAGAAGGGAAAGAATTTGGTTGGAAATTAAGAGAAAAATTCGAATAGGGCTTTAAATCTGGAGCCCAAATGCAACCAACCCAAAACATCTCCTAAAACCGGATCGGCCCATTCCCTTACCCAGTCCAATAACCCGTATTAGACCCAACCCGTTACCAAACCGGATTGCCCATTACCCCTTTTAAAATCTGAACCGTTGGTTGGTATAATCCAACGGCCCAGATTAAAACATTAATATCAATACCCTAAAAACCCTCTACCCGTCTCAAACCCTAGAACCCCCCGCCTCTTCGTCTTTTAGAGGCGATGAAACGCCGCCGCCCCCACCGTACTCCGCCGGCCGGAAATCGCTTCCGCCGGCGGCGTTCATCCAAACACCTCCACTTTTACACCAAATAACCCCCATTACACCCTTAACCCAAATCCGCAAACCCCTTACCTCAAATCAACGTCTATCTTCTCGAATCTTCGATTGAAGATTCGATCCAAACTCAAACATGTCCCAATCCAATGCAAATCGATACCATACCCTCACTAGACCTCCATCACCCTCAAACCATCCTCAGTTTGGTTCGAATCCAACCCAAAAGCCCCGAACCCCAAATCGACCCTCATGAACCCTAAATTCAAAATTAGAGATTTTGTCCAAAGTTAAAAAACAAATTTGAAGTGTAATAGACTATAATTAAGATGTTTTCGTTTGAGAACATCTCAATTAAAGTCCGTTCGACTTCAAAAATTGCAATTTCGAGTCCAAATGGTCGCACTGATTCTGATTTTTTTTCGAGGTATTTATTTCTACTACCCTATATTCTTTGTATTAATTGTGTGTTGAATTTGTTAATTTTGTCATTTTTTATCTTTTCCGTTTTTAATTCTATTTCATCTTTCTTAAACGACCTTTTATTTGGTCAAATTTCTCTATTATTGTTAATTATATATGTTATATGTTGTGGTCAATTCAACGAGTGTCGTCGAATAGTCAGTTTCACAATTCTTTTGCTTTTACCCGCGACTTATGAATCATTGTCGTCGATTGGTTGTTGTCGATTATACGTGCTGTAATCGACTAATCGAATGTAGTCGCTTAGTTTCTCACAAGTTTGATCGGTAGAAAGATGTGGCAGTGAACTTGAATGTGAACTTGATTGGAAATTGCCTTGGTTTGATAGTTATAATTGAACTTAATTTCAAACTATTTGAACCAAATGGAAGCCATGTGATAATCAGGCATGCCTGATTCAGCCTGACATTGATAATAAAATAAAATAATTTTATAAGGAAAAGGGGCTGTCAGAGAATATTTTGGTCAGAAATTAGTTTGTTAAATTCTTTTGAATGCTCTTAAGAGCTGGAAAATGAAAACACATGGGGGAAGTGATTAAAAGGGTAAAGGGATGCATGTGCAAGGCAATGAATAGGTTTTATCTTAGTTTAAGGGGGCTGCCCGATTCTTCTTGGGCTATAAAAAGGACTGGAGGAAAAACAGTGAGAGGGGGGACATACAGAGAGAGAGATAGATAGAGGGATTAGAGTTTTCTAAGAGGAAAAAAGAAAATTGAGAGGTCTTAAGCATAGAGAATATCAGAGAGAAAATGTTTAAGGGGGTTCCTTCTGATTTTTGGGTGTTCAATATGATTTTGAGAGTCTCTTTAAAATTTTAGCCATAGGAACCCTAGAAAAATCCCAAAAAATATCTGCAATTTTCAGATTTGAAATTAAAAACTTCAGATTCAATTTTCTTCTTCTATATTTCAAATCTATATCAAAATAATCCAAAAATCAGTAGTAAAATCTCTGAAAAAAAAAACTCCAAAAAAATACTTTCTGGTTGTTGTGTCCAGTTTTAGCTCTTGTTTCAATTAATTTAATGCATGTGAAGGCATTTTGGAGTCATTGAGTTTGCTAAGTGAAGCTGATTGTTAAAAAGGATTTGTGATTTCCTAAAAGTTGATTTCAAGTAAAGTTAGGATGTTATTTTGGTCAATTTTACTTCTGCCTGGACATTGTGTCATCGGATGTATTCGAATCTGGTTTTGGTTGATGTTGTGATTGTTGATCTGCTGGGTTTTGCTTACTGCTGTTGTTGCTATTTCATTGCTGATTTGTCCTCCTCTTAACTTCTAATTCCAGGTACACAGGCTGTTTCTCTGCTGTAACTCAAATCATATGCAAGATGAAAAGAGTCAATTTGTACTGATGAGTTTGTTATTAATATATCGTTAATGCGTTTTTGAATTTAGTGGATACAGATTTTGTTAAAGCATTTTTTCATTAGGAACAATTCAATTGTGATTAAATTCTATTCCTTGGACTGTTATGGTTTAATTGATGTTGTTTTAAGACATTTGTGTATATATATTACTAGAATTTATATAGATTCAGTGTAGTTTGCAGTAATAAAAATAGTTATATTCACCAGGAATTATGTTATATTCATCTGGAATGGAAACAGGATAGTTAGTGTATGAATTTCGTTGTCAAATCAAGGAGTTTAGTAAGGAGTTTAGTATTAAATTCATGATTCATGAGAACTGTGATTGTATTGATTTTAGCAAGAATAAAAATAGTTAGTATGATATCAACATAATCATTTAATAGTCTTTTCAGTTTACAAATACTAAAATCAGAATAAGGAAAACTGATAAGAATAATAGTAGGGACATGAGCACCCGCGACTTTAGTTTCACTAGTGACATAGATAATTGATATTTTTCTATGCAAGCAGTGCTGGACGCCTAAGAGCATTAGGATCAATTTGGTTTTAGCCGACAGATTTAAGATTGGGCCTCGAATGCTATTACAAGTGGCCCAAATCTGAAATAGATAGTTTAACTCATATGTCCGGATTATCAATTATAAGGAGCAAATTATATTTCAATTAGAGACCAATTAAATAGAAAATCATAGTCATGTTAGGTTTAACCTTAACTAAAATAATGAGACGAGCCTCGCTAGAAAACAAAATACACGGGGCCCTCAAATAATTGGTATGAAACATGTAGACTCGGAAGGACCGTTTAGCGAATTTCATGGCCATTCCAAAATTTAATCAAGACGATAGACTCTTTAGGCACGACTCTAATAAAACTATTTTCCTAAATACGGGTGCGCATTTATGTGACCCAAATCTTACTCTCGACGAAATCAAAATGCATTAAAGTCGCAGGCGTACCGGTTGCGGTGTGACTCGAAATGCATTTTCGTGACGTCGCAATTCTTCTAAAATTAAAAAGCGGAATATTAAAAGCACATATATTCAAATATATAAAGAAATCAGATAAAAACAAAAATTGCAGTTGAGCGAACGTGCTAAAACCACGGAATCCAGGAGTGCCTAACACCTTCTCCCGGGTTAACAGAATTCCTTATCCAGGTTTCTAGTTTCGCAGACTGTATTACAGAGTCATAAATTTCCTCGGTTCGGGATTAAACCGGTGACTTGGGACACCATTATCTTCCCAAGTGGCGACTCTGAAAAATTAAATAAATTGATCCCGTTTCGACTGTCCTTTAAGTGGAAAAACTCCTTCACTGATTATTATTATATCCCTTCTCGGGGTGTAGTGTTAAACAGTGGCACATACAGTACATAACTATTGTGTAAAAAAAGGAGGTGTGACAACTCTGGCGACTCTGCTGGGGATTATAACCCAGAACTTCGGTTCAGGGTTTAAGAATTCGAGCTCATTTAAAATTGTTGTTTTTGCTTATATCTGATTTCATTATATGTCTTGATTAATGTGCTACATGTTTATCGCTTTGATATTGCGTGAACTGTATATATAAAAACTGTGCCGAAAACCCTTCTCTTCTTACCTCTGGGGATGTGCTTACTGGTTGAGACTCCACTTTCTGTTAATTTCAATACCAAAAATAAGAAAAAGAGGCCGGATAAGTTACAAAGCCGATTGACCCCGCGGGTCACCGGTACATAGCCCCCTCCTCGATCCGAGTTGTCCACTCGGGTACATGGTCTAGTACCAATGAAAAATCAGGATATTGAGCCTAGGTCAAGGACGTTTATTTGCATCATATCTAACTTAGAGGACTCAACACAGGGGTTGGGTCCGTCTAGGACAGGTAACCCGGTAATCAAAGACCGAGCATATTATATATTGCATTTATTTATCATGTATTATTATGATGATTGGTTAAATTCCTGAAAACAAAAAGAAATAGAATTTTGGAATAGAAAAATATCAAAAGTATTGACGAAATGCTGTCGAAAATTTGAAAGTTTGAAAAATAGGAAGAACAATTTTGTTGAAATAATTGGTCACATAACAATCTGACCGAACTACGCAGGTTTGATTCTCCCCATTAGGTGGGATACGTAGGCAACCTTCATCGGGTCCAACCACCTTTTTTCAAAAAAAAAATGTGTGTTTAGTTTTCAATAAATCGAAGTGATGCTGTTTTTGAAAATAACCGAATGTTCCGAAAGGACGTCGGATGGCCGATTTTGCAAGAATAGCCACTTTGAGTCATTTTAAAAAATTTGCGGGCATAGCCTTGAAATATTCTTCGCAGAAATGTTGAAACGCCGTATCCGCAAAATCAAAGTTGAGTCATCATTCAACTTTACAAAAATAACCACTTTATACAATAAACCATTACATGGCCGGAATTTTGCTGATAGCCACAGCTTTGCATTTTAACCTCCCCAGTCTTGTGTTGGCCTGTGTCGGTGCCGAACGATACCCCATAGGCCCTAGGATATAAATTTTTGAATTTGTATATCCTTAAATAAAATTTTGCAAAAAGAGTCATTTTGTCTAAATATGCAAAAAAAGCCAATTTTGTAAAAATAGTCAATTGACATTAAATACTTTTCAATCTTGTGTTGGCTTATGGCGATGCCGAACGATGCCCCATGAGCCACATGATGAAAAAATTTTCAAGTTTATCTTTCTTAAATAAATTTTGCAAAAATAGCCATAATTTTATTACTTGGCTAATTTTGTAGAAATAGTCATAATTGACGCTAAAAATATTCTTATTCTTGTAGAAATCTCTAGCACAAGGTGTGAAAGTTTTACATCAGAGTTTGTAGTTGGAGTCGGCTTTTACAATTTTTCTTCAAAAAAAAAATCAAATAAACATCTCTTTATTTCTTGCATTAATTTGCACGAACTACGCAAGGTCTGATTCATGCGGGGTCATGATACGTAGGCAATCTCCATAAGATTCGACCACAAAAAAAAAACAAATCAGAAAAAAAAAAATTAATAAGGGGAACCGAATGAGTTCATTTCTAACATACTTTGTTTTGAATTGTTGATAAAATTAAGGTGGTTGGTTGTGTTTCTCTTCCCTACAACACGAAATCAAGGGATAATGGCAGAAAACTTCAAAACTGAGTGGGTTGATACCGATGCTCGACCACAGCTGGTTGAACGGAACAATAGGTTGGTAGAAGAGGTCAAAATACTGCGACAACATGTGGCTGACATGTATTGGGCGTGGATGGATGGGAAAGCACCACCCTCTCCACCACCTAGCTTCCTGGACTCTGTCCTTACCCGAACACCGAGCGCAATGCCAGATGATCCCCCACACTCCCCATATATACCCGC
>JASVEL010014262.1:0-454609 GCA_032618575.1 Nicotiana noctiflora | reverse complement strand
TAAAAAATGACTAGACAAGTGTTTTGCCCTGACCATTATTCGAAAAGACCAAACTAAAGATAAGGGAAGAAGATCTGACCAATCCCTGGTATGTGAGCTACCTACATATCCTTGGTTATAAAGGAATCAGGCCACGTGTAGTTCAAAAGTGAGTGAGAATAAGGAGTATGCCGAGGTGGGCGCCTGATTGCTAAACTTGAAATATATTCCCTTGTTCTCCAGGTGGGCGTCTGACTACTGAAGCTTGAAATATATTCTCTTGTTCTCCAGGTGGGCTCCTGATTGCTGAACTTGAACAGTATTCCCTTGTTCTCCAGGTGGGCTCCTGACTGCAACAAAATAAACAAACAAAGAAATTTTTTTCTTTTTTTTTTTGCCCCAGTTTGGTGACTGGGCACGTCATGTTATCAAATATTAAAAATTCAAAGCTAAAATTTGAATTATACTTCCTTTGTTCTCCAGGTGGGTGCCTGACTGCTGAAACTTAAAATATATTCCCTTGTTCTCCAGGTGGCCGCCTGATTACCAAAACTTGAAATGCATTCCCTTATTATCTAGGTGGGCACGTGATTCCAACAAATAACAAACAAAGAAAATTTCTTGCCCCATTTTGGTGATTGGACGTGTTATGTTACCAAAGATTAAAACTTGAAAGATGAAATTTGCATTATACTTCCCTTGTTCTCTAGGTGGGTGCTGACTGCTGAAACTTGAAATGTATTCCCTCGTTCTCTAGGTGGGCGCCTAATTTCAACAATAATTTTGAAAAACTAAAACGCCATTCCTCTCTTTAGGCGGGCACCTGACCTCAACAATAATTTAAAACTTCTACTTAAAAAGATAATGCCTTTTCGTTCTTCAGACGGGCACCTGACTTCAACCATAACTCAATAAATAAGACGTCATTTCGTTCTTCAGGCGGGCACCTGATTTCAACAATAATTTAAAACTTCCACTAAAAAAATAACGCCTTTCCGTTCTTTAGGCGGGCACCTAACTTCAACAATGATTTAGAAGTTCCACTTAAAAGGACAACGCCTTTCTGTTCTTCAGGGGGCACCTGACCTCAATTATAATTTAAAACATCCACTTAAAACTTAAAGTAAAATGGCATTCCGTTCTTCAGGCGGGCACATGACTTCAACAATGATTTAAAACTTCAATTAAAACATAAAGTAAAACGCCATTCCATTCTTCAGGCAGGCACCTGACTTCAAAAATGGTTTAAAACATCAATTAAACTTAAAGTAAAATGCCATTCCGTTCTTCAGGCGGGCACCTGACTTCAATAATAATTTAAAATTTCCACTTAAAAAAGATAACGCCTTTCCATTCTTCAGGCGGGCACCTGACTTCAAAAACAACTTAAATCAAAACTTAAAGTATAACGCCATTCTGTTCTTCAGGCGGGCACCAGACTTCCAAAATAGTTTAAAACTTCAATTAAAACTTAAAGTAAAACGTGATTCCGTTCTTCAAGCGGGCACCTGATTTCAATAATGATTTAAAATTTCCACTTAAAAAGATAACGTCTTTCCATTATTCAGGCGGGCACCTGACTTCAAAAACAACTTAAATTACTCTTAAAGTAAAACGCCATTCATTCTTCAGGCGGGCACCTAACTTCAAAATCAACTTAAATTAAAACATAAAGTAAAATGCCATTCCATTATTTAGGCGAGCACCTGACTTCAACAACGATTTAAAACTCCAATTAAAACTTAAAATAAAACACCGTTCTATTCTTCAGGCGGGCACCTGACTTCAATCAATGATTTAAACTTCAATTAAAACTTAAAGTAAAATGCCATTTTGTTTTTCAGGCGGGCACCTGACTTCAACAACTTAAAACTTCAATTATAACTTAAAGTAAAACGCCATTCCGTTCTTCAGGTGGGCACCTCACTTCAACAATGATTTAAAACTCCAATTAAAACTTAAAGTAAAATGTCATTCCATTCTTCAGGTGAGCACCTGACTTCAATCAATAATTTAAACTTCAATTAAAACTTAAAGTAAAATGCCATTTCGTTCTTCAGGCGGGACTTCAACAACAACTTAAAACTTCAATTAAAACTTAAAGTAAAATGCCATTCCGTTTTTCAGGCGGGCACCTGACTTCAAAAAAACTTCACCTGCATTCTATTGCAGTCGTCTCCCTAACCATTTCCTTCTTCTTGAACTATTTCCTCTCAGAGCTGCTTCCCTCAAAGTTCGTGTTGCCTTCCCTCTTAACTAACACTGCTAGAATTATTTACTTACCTGCTGGGGATAATACCATTGAGATCTCTTTTCTTCCCCTTCTTCAAAACTTTTATTCTCTCAAGATTGCTAGGTATTAAAATATTATCATTTGGGGATTACCCTGTTGACGATAACACTGCTGGGGATCCTTTTTCTTCTTTCATATTTCAAAACTTCCTTCATCCATCTGTGTTTCGTTCCTCTAAAAGTTGTCGGAGATAACACTGTCGAGGAATTTTCATTCTTTCAAAACTGGTTTTACATTCTTCCAAAAACTGATGGGGATGACACTAGCCTTTTGATTTTTTCTGAACACAAGTTTCATCATTTTGTTTCGTCCGCTGGGCATACAACTTCCTTCAGCAAAGCTTGTTGTTTTCTTTCTTTCAAAACTACTGGGGATAATGCTGTTTCAAAGACCATTTTCTTATGTTATCTAGCTTCTTTCAAGACTACTCTACTTGAAGCTGGTATTTTACTTCCTCCAAAAACTTGTGTTATCTTCCATCTTCCCTAAATGTGTATTTAATTTCAAGAAAATTTTCGCAATGAGAGAAAATTTTCTGCCCCAGTTTGATAATCTTCTTTGTGGCCTGATTTTCCTCCATCAATGTCCTTTTCTTTTTCCAATTTTAAATCAAAGAAAACTTGTTAGTTCAAAACGCGGTGGTTGGTTGTGATGCTCCTACTGGGGATGGTTCTCCTCCTATTTCCCTGCTCTGCGTTTCATTGTCGAAACTTGTTGGAGATGTTATTATTTATCGGGGATGATATTCCTGTTGGGGATAGTTTTTCCCTTTCTTGCTTCCTCACCTTCCTGGACGACTCTTTATTCACAAGCCTTTCACCGTTGTTTTCCACGTGTATCCTAACCCCTCGCATTCTTATGACAGTGACTTTGCTTGAGGATCTTGCATGTTTTACTGTCGAACCATTTTCTTCATTCATCCTTGTCACTGGAAATACCTTTTCTGCTGATAATATCCCCCCTTCTTTTGTGGCATATCTAAGGAATGGGCATTTCCCCGACCTTTGAGTCTCATTGGCCTAGGCCTTGAGGTTATTAACCTTTAATTTTTGCTGGAGGTATCCTCCTTGACACTAACCTAACCCTTTGTCAATTACCTATTGCTGGGGAATATCCTTCTGGACACTGGCATTGTACTTATTTCCTCCTGACTTATACCACTTGGGGTGTACCAATCAGATTCCGTCTTGCATAATTGAAAATCTAATCGCAAATTTTTAAGTCATTTCTCACAAACACTCTATTGGGGATTTTTTTATAAAATGAGAAAGATAAAAGGAACAGGCTAAAAGAAAAAGGTGGAGGACGACTCTCTAAAAAGAAAAATTACAAAATAAAAATAAAACCTATCAAACGTGGATACCAACTCTAATGGTCATGACATGCACATATAGCCTATCCTCCATCATTACCCGCATTTCACAATTCACGTCTGGTGATTTCCATCAGATTCTCACCTTATTCACTTGTAGTGCCCGAAGTTTTTCACTACCAAGACTCTCTCATTTTGATTTTTCTCTCAGCTTTCATCACCATATGGTGCTCGTGAAGGTTTTCACTGATAAGACTCTCTCATTTGTGTTACTTTTCAGCTGGGGATTGGGGGTGTTATCGCTAAGACTCTCTCATATTTCTTCTCCAGGAGATCAGCGTCTTTTCTACTGGGAATCAGAATGTTATGTTCTGGTAAGACTTGTCTCATTTGCCTGACTTGGCCTCTTTTGAAGATTGGTCAAAAGGTCTTTCTTTGGACCGTAATGTGGCTTTGGATAGGGCTAGAAAGAAAGGGTATTAAAGGCTCAAAACAAATCAACTTTGGGTTCAAAATTTACAACCTTCGGACATAGATTTATTTATAATAAACATAAATTTTTTTTGCCCCAATTTCTTGCTTGGGGATTTTTTATTTTTATTTACACTATGACAGAGTTGTGAAGACCTACATATCCCCTTTGAGGAATCAGGTCAAATGTAGTTCACAATTCCTCATTGTTCTAGTTTTCCTTTTCATTTTTTTCTTTTTTCTATATCTTTTTGTTGTTTTTTGTTGTTTTCTTTTTCTCTTTTTTTTCTTCCACGTTTGTGTTTCTAATTTTTTCTACTGATTCCAAAGGAGGGATATAAAAGAAAACAAATAAGGCTAAAAGGGTTAACAAAGGATAAAGTGTTTGGCTAGCAGAACAAAATTCCTTCGTCATTCCAATCTTCAAAACATGCCAAGTGCAAACAACACGATTAACATTCGTCATATCTTTAAAGCAATGTTGAGCAACTGTCACGACCCCAAATCCGGTCGTGATGGCGCCCAACACATTGCTAAGCCAGCCTGACCAATCAATAACAAGAACGGAGCTAGAAGCTCGTTTTATCCCATTTAAGCATATCAAATCACGAAGCAACAGCGATACATATAACAAAAACGGGGAACCAAGTCCCAGAATGTACCAACTCCCATAGACCGAAGGGTCAAGAGTCATGAGCCTCTACTGAACATGAGTGTATAAAGGTTTACAAGATACCAAATGCGGAAAGAAAAGTCAATAAAAAATCAAGAGACAGTAAGAAGGAATATCGGGTCCTGCGGACTCTACAGCTACCTCGAATATCCACAAATGTCGCCTCGCACAGCTACTGGATCACTGCTGAGAGGTACCTGGATCTGCACACAAGGTGCGGGGAGTAAAATGAGTACTGCCAGACTCAGTGGTAATAAACAAGGGTAAGACAGCGCAGATAAGAAATCCGCAATAAAGCACTATGTAAAGCTGTAATCGAATACCCTGTCCCAGAATCAATATCAATTGTACCTGTACCAATAAGTACCAGCAAAACAGTATAACAACTAGAAGATGTAGCTAAATGCAATGCAATGCATGATATGACCGCTACGGCGCGTAGCCCGATCCAATTTGGGTACCCGTGCTCACTGTGGGGTTCAGACTCCGGAGGGGCTCCTACAGCCCAAGCACAATATCACTGCGGCGTGCAGTCCGATCCAATATATATATATTGCTGCGGTGCGCAGCCCGATCCACTTCCAGTCAGCTAATATGCAATTACAGCCTCGCAGGCTCAAAAGTAGTTTTTCAAAACATCTTTTTATCATTTTTCAGTAGAAAACAGTAATATCAAGTTCCAGAGATTGAAAATAGCATGATAACAGAAATAGCTACGGACTGGTAGTAACTAACATGTCAATATGATAAGAAAATGATAACGATCCTCGCGGGATCCAATAACTGGCTCACGGCCCACATGTATACTCAACCGCCCAAGAAAGGGGTTCCTCGGCTCAAGAGTGGCCAATATCTCAATATATAGTATGCAACCATCCGAGAAGGAGGTTCGACGGCTCAAGAATAGCCAATGTCATAACACAATATCAACAAGTCGGACTAAGCCATAGTCCCCAATCACAATCGACCCCGCACTCACAAGAGAGTACGTGTCTCGCTGCTATACAGCATCACAAAGTGGTATACCGGGGTTTCAAACCTGCTGGTCATCACCCACATCTATTACTCACCTTAATACGGTGCGACGACTACTCCGCAATGCCCTTGCCACGAAAATCAAGCTCCGCACGCGTAGAATCTGATCAAATACAGTAGAATACAACAAATTAGGCCAATGGGACGACACCCAATCAATATAACTCAATTTACATCAAAATTCCCAAAGTTGTCAAAACCCGACTTTCGGTATGCTTGTCGAAAAATTACAAAAGTCACATATTCGGAACCCTCATCTCGATACGAGTCTAGGCATATAATATTTACCAAAATCGGAATCCATTTGCCCACTCAAATCAGTGTTTTTTTTCAATTTAGGCCTAGGGCTCAAACTCACCTTTAATCTTCCATTTACAGAAATTTAACCAATGATTTCATGTTAAAAATAATGTAATTAAGCCACAAAACTTACCTCCAACGAAACCCCGATGATTTCCCAGCAATCTCCCGTCAATTTCTTCTCTTGGAACTCAAAAATGGAGGTTTTGGGTATTAAACCCGTGACTGGCCAGTTCTGGTTTTTAATTTCACTGCCAGGCACTTTAACCCTACGCGTTCGCGATGTACCTCACGCGAACGCGATGCCTTGATCCTTTCCTTCATCGCGAACGCGACATGATGTCACGCGTCCGCGAAGGCCAACTCCTCAACTCCGGATTTTTCCTCTACGCGTTCGCGTCCTATTCCACGCGAACGCGTGGCTTCTCTTTTTCCTCTTACGCGAATGCGAGCCTACCCCACGCGAACGCGATGACCATTTTCCCTCAGCCTATGCGAACGCGGGCCTAGCCCTCGCGAACGCGAAGGCTTAACTGGTGCCCAGTGATCTGCAGATTTCAGCAGACCTTTTCTTGTTTCAAAGTGCCGGATAATGGTCCGGATTCACCCCGAGGCCCCCGGGACCCCAACGAAAACTACAAACATACCCCAAAACACGATACGAACTTGTTCCAATCATAAAAACACCATCCTAAACATCAAAATCACCAATTACCCACGGATTCAAGCCTAAATTTCTTCAAAACTTCCGAATTACACATTCTATCAAAAACCCGACCAAACGACGTCCAAATGACCTGAAATTTTGCGGACATATCCAAAATCACCTAACGGAGCTACTGCAACTGTCGGAATTCCATTCCTACACCCGGATCAAAATCTCACCTACCGTTCGGATTTCGCCAAAATTCAACCTTAGCCAATTCAAGACTATTTCTACACCGGGCCTCCAAATTCAATTCCGATCGCTCCCCTAAGTCACAAATCACCTCCCGGAACTAACCGAATCATCGGAATCCGATTCCGAGCCCTCTAACCAAATAGTCAACTCCGGGTTGACTTTCCTTATTCAAGTTTCCTTCAAAAAAGGCTATATGCCTCATTTTCAATCCAGTTCACTCCTAACTTACCCGATAGACCCTAACACTGATATAAAAGCATAAGACATGTATTTACAACATAACGGGGTGGTAATTCCCGTGACGACGGGCCGGGTCGTCACATTCTCCCCCTCTTAAGCAAACGCTCGTCCTCGAGCGGGTCGAGAAACATACCTGAAGTCTCAAACAAGTGAGGATATCTGCTCCGCATCTCCCGCTCGATCTCCTAAGTGGCCTCCTCCACGGGTCGACCTCTCCACTGAACCTTAACTGATGCAATCTCCTTAGACCTCAATTTTCTCACCCGACGTCCCAAAATGGCAATAGGCTCCACATCATAGGATAGATCACCATCAAGCTGAATGGTACTGAAGTCTAATACATGAGACGGATCTCCAATGTACTTCCGGAGCATAGACACGTGGAATACTAGATGAACGCTGAATAAGCTGGGCGGCAAGGCTAACTCGTATGCCACCTCTCCAACCCTCCTAAGTATCTCAAAAGGACCAATGTACCTAGGACTCAACTTTCCTTTCTTCCCAAACCTCATGACACCCTTCATAGGTGAAACCTTCAACAATACTCCGTCACCAACCATGAAAGACAACTCTCGAACTCTACGGTCCGCATAACTCTTCTGACGAGACTGTGCTGTACGAAGCCTCTCCTGGATCAACTTTGCTCTATCCAGAGCATCCTGGACTAACTCGGTCCCTATCAATCTAACCTCACCAGGCTCAAACCATCCCACGGGGGATCTACACCGCCTGCCATACAATGCCTCATACGGGGCCATCTGAATACTCGACTGATAACTGTTGTTGTAGGCAAACTCAGCAAGTGGTAGGAACTCATTCCACGAACCACCAAAGTCAATCACACATGCTCGCAACATATCCTCCAGAATTTGAATAGTACGCTCAGACTGCCCATCTGTCTGGGGGTGAAATGCAGTACTCAACTCAACCCGCGTACCCATCTCTCGCTGAAATGCTCTCCAAAACTGAGAAGTGAACTGAGTACCCCTGTCGGATATGATAGACACCGGGACTCCATGCAACCGAACAATCTCTCGAATAAAGATCGCTGCCAATCGCTCCGATGAGTAGGTAGTACTAACTGGAATGAAGTGAGCTGACTTGGTCAGCCTATCCACAATCACCCATACAGAATCAAACTTCCTCGCCGTCCGAGGGAGTCCAGTAACAAAGTCCATAGTGATCCTCTCCCATTTCCACTCGGGAATATCAATGCGCTGAAATACACCACCGGGCCTCTGATGCTCGTACTTAACCTGCTAACAGTTGAGGCACCGTGCTACATGTCTGACAATGTCCATTTTCATCTTTCTCCACCAATAGTGCTGTTTCAAATCTTGATACATCTTAGCGGCTCCTGGATGGATAGAATACCGCGAGCTATGGGCCTCCTCCAAAATCAACTCACGAAGGCCATCAACATTGGGCACACATATCCGGCCTTGCATCCTCAATACGCCGTCACTATCAATGGTGACATCTCTAGCATCATCATGCTGAACTCTGTCCCTAAGGACAGCCAAATGTGGATCATCATACTGGCGCTCACGAATACGATCATATAGAGATGACCGAGATACGACACAAGCCAATACCCGGCTGGGCTCCGAAATATCTAACCTCACTAGCCGATTGGCTAGCACCTGAACATCATAAGCAAATGGTCTCTCCTCGGCTGGAATATATGCCAAGCTCCCCATACTGACCGCCTTCCGGCTCAAAGCATCGGCCACCACATTAGCCTTCCCCGGATGATATAATATAGTAATGTCATAATCCTTCAGCAACTCCAGCCATCTCCGCTGTCTCAAATTAAGGTCTTTCTGTTTGAACAAGTGCTGGAGACTACGATGGTCGGTATACACCTCGCAAGACACACCGTACAAATAGTGCCTCCAAATCTTCAATGCATGAACAATGGCGGCTAGCTCCAAGTCATGAACAGGATAGTTCTTCTCATGTGGCTTCAACTGCCGAGAAGCATAAGCAATTACCTTACCTTCCCGCATCAACACACAACCTATCCCCACTCTCGAGGCATCACAATAAACAGTATATGAACATGAAGCTGATGGCAATACTAACACTGGAGCTGTGGTCAAAGCTGTCTTGAGCTTCTGAAAGCTCTCCTCGCACTCATCCGACCACACGAATGGTGCACCCTTCCGGGTCAATTTAGTCAATGAAGAAGCAATGGATGAAAATCCCTGAACAAACCGGTGATGATACCCCGCCAAGCCGAGAAAACTCCTGATCTCTGTAGCTAGCTGAGGTCGGTCTAGGCCAACTCTGCACCGCCTCTATCTTTTTCTGATCAACCTGAATACCATCACGAGACACCACATGTCCCAGAAATGCTATGGACTCGAGCCAAAACTCGCACTTGGAGAATTTAGCATATAGCTTCTCCTCTCTCAATCTCTGCAACACAATACTCAAATGTTGAGCATGCTCCTCCTGACTATGGGAGTAGACTAGAATGTCATCAATGAACACAATCACAAATGAATCCAAATGAGGCCTGAACACACTGTTCATCAGATGCATAAATGCTGTTGGGGCGTTGGTCAGCCCAAACGACATCACAAGAAACTCATAATGACCATATCGGGTCCTGAATGCGGTCTTCATAATATCCGAGTCCCTGATCTTCAGCTGATGATAGCCTGAACGAAGATCGATCTTAGAAAACACCCTCGCACCCTGTAACCGATCAAACAAATCATCTATGCGCGGTAGAGGGTACTTGTTCTTCACTGTCACTTTGTTCAATTGCCCTATAATCAATACACATTCGCATGGAACCATCTTTCTTTTTAACAAATAATACCGGCGCACCCCACGGGGACACACTAGGGCGGATGAAACCCTTATCCAGAAGCTCCTGAAGTTGCTCTTTCAGTTCTTTCAACTCGGCTGGTGCCATCCGATAAGGAGGAACGGATATGGGCTGAGTGCCCGGCACCAAGTCAATGCCAAAATCAATATCCCTGTCCGGCGGCATGCCCGGCAGGTCCGAGGGGAATACATCTGGGAAGTCCCTCACAACAGGTACAGAATCAATGCTAGGAGACTCAGCTCCCACATCTCTCACAAAAGCTAGGTATGATAAACACCCTTTTTCAACCATCTTCTGAGCCTTTAAGAACGAAATGACACGGCTAGGGACGAAATCGGTCGAACCCCGCCACTCAATCTGAGAAATACCAGGAATGGCCAACGTAACTGTCTTAGCATGACAGTCCAATATAGCGTGGTACGGAGACAACCAGTCCATACCCAATATAACATCAAAGTCCACCATCCCCAACAATAACAAATATGCCTGGGTCTCCAGACCCCCAATAGATATAACACAGGATCTATAGACATGATCCACAACAATCGTATCACCCACGGGGGTGGATACATGAACAGGTAAATCAAGACTACCACGAGTCGCACCCAAATGACGTGCAAAATAAGAGGACACGTATGAATATGTGGACCCTGGATCAAATAGAACGGAGGCATCTCTGTGACAGACAGAAATGATACCTGTAATCACTGCATCGGAGGCAACTGCATCACGCCTGTCAGGAAGTGCATAGAATCGCGCCTGGCCTCCACCGGATCTCTCCTCGCCCCTGGGGCGACCACGAGAAGACTGACCTCCACCTCTACTAGACTGAGATGGTGCTGAAGAGGAGGGCTGATCCCTCTGCTGAGTCCTGCCCCTACGTAGTCGAGGGCACTGTCTCCTCGTGTGGCCAAACTCACCACACTCATAACATGCACCTGGTGCTGGAGAAGTAGGTGTTGCACTCTGGGCTGGGAGGGCACCAAGCGATGACTGACCCTGCTGAAACCCCTGTCGACCACGACCATGCCGAAACCCCTGTCGACCACGACCGTAAGAACCTCCGCTCTGCTCTGGGCGGCCTGAATGAGAAGGTCTAGATGAGCGACCTATGCTCTGCTGGGAATGCCCTCTAGATGGAGCACCACTGAAACTGCCAGAACCACGAGGCCTCTTGGCCTCCCGCTCTCTCTCTCTCGGCGACGATCCGCCTCAATGGAGCGTGCCATATCAACAACCTACTCAAATGATGATGACAGAACTAGCTCTCTGGTCATAAGAATGCGGATAGAGTAGTTGAGGCCATCAATAAACCTCTTGATCCTCTCCCTATCATTAGGGATCATCCATGTGGCATGCCTAGCCAACTGTGTGAATCTGAGCTCATACTGGGTCACAGACATGTCGCCCCGAACCAACCACTCGAACTGGCGACGTAGCTCCTCGCGACGAGACTGAGGTACATATTTCTCTAGAAAGAGAGTAGAGAGCTGCTGCCATGTGAGAGGTGCTGCTCCTGCAGGCCTACGCCTCTCAAACTCTTCCCACCAATCAAATACGGGACCAGTGAACTGAAAGGTAGTAAATGAAACTCCGCTGGACTTAAGAATACCAGCCGTCCGCAACATCCTCTCACACTTGTCCAAGAAACCCTGGGCATCCTCGCCCTCAACGCCACTAAAATGGGGTGGCTGAAGTCTACCAAATCTCTCAAGACGACGCTGCTCGTCATCAGGCATAACCTGAACCATATGCTCTGGAGCTGGAGCTGGTGCAGCTGGAGGAATAACCGGTGCAACCACCTGAGCGGGGACCGCCTCTGGCGTCTGAAGTCCCTGAACAACCGGGTCAGGTGTGCGAGCTGCAGGGGTCCGCTGACCACCCCCTGACTGAGATGTCGCTACAGTAGCGGTAGCTGAAACTACCTGAGCCAAACCGGAACACACTGATAATATCTGAGCAAGAGTCTCCTGAAGACCAGGAATAGCAATAGATACAGTCTGCCCTGAACTGGGGCTGCTGGAGCATCAACCACTAGGGGCTGCTCCTGAACTGGTACTATGGGCGGGTCAGCTGGCACTGCCTCAGCTGCCCTACCTCTACCTCTAGCACGACCGCGCCCACGACCTCTAACAGGTGTCAACGGAGGTCGTCCACCTCGTCTTGATGCTCGCGTTCTCGCCATCCGCGAGAGAATAGAATATAGAAGTTCAGTTCTCAAAACAACAAGATCGCACGATAGAGTTCAAGAAAAGTGAAGTGTTTCCTAAAGGTTCGCAGCCTCCCGAGGATAAGTACAGGCGTCCCCGTACCGATCCACAAGACTCTACTAACCGGCTCAAGACTCATGAGGCCTAGTAAACCTAGGCTCTGATACCAACTTGTCACGACCCCAAATCCGGTCGTGATGGCGCCCAGGACATTGCTAAGCCAGCCTGACCAATCAATATCAACAACGGAGCTAGAAGCTCTCTTTAACCCATTTAAGCATATCAAATCACGAAGCAACAGCGATACATATAACAAAAACGGGGAACCAAGTCCCAGAATGTACCAACTCCCATAAACCGAAGGGTCAAGAGTCATGAGCCTCTACTGAACATGAGTGTATAAAGGTTTACAAGATACCAAATGCGGAAACAAAAGTCAATAAAAAATCAAGAGACAGTAAGAAGGAATATCGGGTCCTGTGGACTTTGCAGCTACCTCGAATATCCACAAATGTCGCCTCGCACAGCTACTGGATCACCGCTGAGAGGTACCTGGATTCTGCACACAAGGTGCAGGGAGTAAAATAAGTACTGCCAGACTCAGTGGTAATAAACAGGGGTAAGGCAGCGCAGATAAGAAATCCGCAATAAAGCACTAGGTAAAGCTGTAATCAAATACCCTGTCACAAAAATCAATATCAAATGTACCTGTACCATCAAGTACCAGCAAAACAGTATAACATCTATCAGATGTAGCTAAATGCAATGCAATGCATGATATGACCGCTACGATGCGTAGCCCGATCCAGTTTGGGTACCCGTGCTCATTGTGGGGGTTCGGACTCCGGAGGGGCTCCTACGGCCCAAGCACAATATCACTGCGGTGTGCAGTCCGATCCAACATATATACCGCTGCGGGGCGCAGCCCGATCCACTACCAGTCAGCTAATATCCAATTACAGCCTCGCAGGCTCAAAGTAGTTTTGAAAACCTTTTTTATCATTTTTCAGTTGTTAAACAGTAATACCAAGTTCCAGAGATTGGAAATACCATGATATCAGAAATAGCTACGGACCGGTAGTAACTAACATGTCAATATGATAAGATAATGATAACGATCCTCGCGGGATCCAATAACTGGCTCACGGCCCACAAGTATACTCAACCGCCCAAGAAGGGGGTTCCTCGGCTCAAGAGTGGCCAATATCTCAATATATAGTATGCAACCATCCCAGAAGGAGGTTCGACGGCTCAAGAATAGCCAATGTCATAACACAATATCAACAAGTCGGACTAAGCCATAGTCCCCAATCACAATCGACCCCGCACTCACATGAGAGTACGTGTCTCACTACTATACAGCGTCACAAAGTGGTATACCGGGGTTTCGAACCCGCTGGTCATCACCCACATCTATTACTCACCTCAATACGGCGCGACGACTACTCCGCAATGCCCTTGCCACGAGAATCAAGCTCCGCACGCGTAGAATCTGATCAAATACAGTAGAATACAACAAATTAGGCCAATGGGACGACACCCAATCAATATAACTCAATTTACATCAAAATTCCCAAAGTTGTCAAAACCCGACTTTCGGTACGCTTGTCAAAAAATTACAAAAGTCACATATTCTAAACCCTCATCTCGATACGAGTCTAGGCATATAAAATTTACCAAAATCGGACTCTATTTGCCCACTCAAATCAGTGTTTTTCTTCAATTTAGGCCTAGGGCTCAAACTCACCTTTAATCTTCCATTTACAGAAATTTAACCAATGATTTCATGTTAAAAATGATGTAATTAAGCCACAAAACTTACCTCCAACGAAACCCCGATGATTTCCCAGCAATCTCCCGTCAATTTCTTCTCTTGGAACTCAAAAATGGAGGTTTTGGGTATTAAACCCGTGACTGGCTAGTTCTGGTTTTTAATTTCACTGCCGGGCACTTTAACCCTACGCGTTCGCGATGTACCTCACGCGAACGCGATGCCTTGATCCTTTCCTTTATCGCGAACGCGACATGATGTCACGCGTCCGCGAAGGCCAACTCCCTAACTCCGGATTTTTCCTCTACGCGTTCGCGTCCCATTCCACGCGAACGCGTGGCTTCTCTTTTTACTCTTACGCGAATGCGAGCCTACCCCACGCGAACGCGATGACCATTTTCCCTCAGCCTACGCGAACGCGGGCCTAGCCCTCGCGAACGCGAAGGCTTAACTGGTGCCCAGTGATCTGCAGATTTCAGCAGACCTTTTCTTGTTTCAAAGTGCCGGATAATGGTCCGGATTCACCCCGAGGCCCCCGGGACCCCAACGAAAACTACAAACATACCCCAAAACACGATACGAACTTGTTCCAATCATAAAAACACCATCCTAAACATCAAAATCACCAATTACCCATGGATTCAAGCCTAAATTTCTTCAAAACTTCCGAATTACACATTCTATCAAAAACCCGACCAAACGACGTCCGAATGACCTGAAATTTTGCGGACATATCCAAAATCACCTAACGGAGCTACTGCAATTGTCGGAATTCCATTCCGACCCCCGGATCAAAATCTCACCTACCGTTCGGATTTCGCCAAAATTCAACGTTAGCCAATTCAAGCCTATTTCTACACCGGGCCTCCAAATTCAATTTCGATCGCTCCCCTAAGTCACAAATCACCTTCCGGAACTAACCGAATCATCAAAATCCGATTCCGAGCCCTCTAACCAAATAGTCAACTCCGGGTTGACTTTCCTTATTCAAGTTTCCTTCAAAAAGGCTATATGCCTCATTTTTAATCCAATTCACTCCTAACTTACCCGATAGACTCTAACACTGATATAAAAGCATAAGACATGTATTTACAACATAACAGGGTGGTAATTCCCGTGACGACGGGCCGGGTCGTCACAGCAACAATCTCATTTTCATTATTATGAATGACCCCATGTCAATTTGGCCAACTTGCCTTTACGATTTTCTTCATATTTTGATCGCCCCAGTTTCACATGGCTCGGACTCCAAATAATGCCAAACCGTTCTTATTTCCTTTTAACGTCTTGATCACCTCCCAATGGCTTTACGATTAACTTTTAAGATTATGCCAAAATTAGGTGCGCATGCCATGTCACTAGAATTGACGAGAAAAAGGACTATAAAGAGGAAAGACTTAAATCAAAGAAAAATGACTTGAAATAATGGAACATAAGAGAATTGCATTAGACAGACTAGGAAAGAGTTACAACAAAACAAGCACAATAAACTGAGGTACAACCCTTGGAACAAACCTAGACAATACTAAATGAGGTATTACGACCAACAGAAAATGGGACAAAATAGAATGATAGAAGGGTTTGAGTTACAAGACAATATCCCGATTACAACACTAAAATAATCTGGATGACAGGAAATGATAACAAAATAAGCCACCAAAAACTCCACTCTGATTGACCAAGAAATGGAGAGTCTTCCCAATTACCAAGCACGACTTTCGGCCACTGAGCTTCGCATCAAAATTACCAAGGCCACTATCTGCTTCAACATTTTCAGCTTTAGTCAGGTAAAGGACTCTGTGCGATATTCTGGGTGTCACTGTCTTGGATCACAATCAGGTTTTCCTAGATCTTGTGTTTCCGGCTCATCACAAACCAACCACCTCAATTTTCTCAACAATTCAAAACAAAATATGTCTGATCTTGTGTTTATTATTATCAACATTTTCAAACGGCATTCGCAAATAAATTGACTCTTTTTTTTCTTGTTATATATTTTCTTAATTAAAATGAAAAGACTTGGTTTTGCAAACACGGCCTTTCAGTGCCTCGGGGATGAAGTGGTTGTGTGGGTCATCGGTCAAAATCTAAAAAATGACCCAAATGTGGCTGTTTATACAAAATTAGCCTTCCGCCGTCCCTTTCGGGAACATTCGGCTATTTTTGGCAAAACAACATCACTAGACTTATTTATGACTCTTTTTCTTATTTTTGTTTTTTAAACATAGAAAACCCGATATTGCAAACACGGCCTTTCAGCGCCTAGGGGGCGAAAATTTTAAGGTTGTGTGGGTCAATCGACCAAAACTCTAAAAGAACATGATCAAAGGTGGCGTTTATGCAAATCAACCTTCCGACGTCCCTTTCGAGAATATTTGGCTATACTTGACAAAGGCGGCACTACCCAATTTATTTATGACAAGAAATAAAATTTTGATATTTTTGTTTTTTGGCTATTTTTGCGAAGGGGAGGTTGGACCCGATGGGGGTTGCCTACATAACACATCCGGCGAGAATCAAACCAGCGTAGTTTGGCCATATAAACAGACTATATCTGTAAGCAAAACATTTTTCCCTTTTTTTTTTTTGGCAAAGTAAATAAACTATAAAAATATTTTTTTTCATTTTCTAAAAAATCCGGCAGAGTTTTGACACTACTTAAGCATTTTTTTTTTATTTTTTTTTTTAAAGTAGTTATCTCTCTACACTGTTATTTTCTTTTCCCTTTTTTTCATCTTCTTCAATATTTAAAAAGTCGGTCAGCATGAAAGTCTGAAGCAAATAAATGCGTAAAATAAACAGGATGCAGCATGATGGTTTTTTTCATTTTAGGCTGCTTGTCCTAGACGGACCCAACCGCTGTGTTGAGTCCCCTAAGTCAAAATGCGCGTGATACAAATAAGTGTTTCTACTAGAGATCCGGCATGAGGCTTTGTTATTCTAAGTTGACATCTTATTAGGAAAAATATCTAGACTGGCTTTACTCGAGTGGACAACTCGAGCCGAGGAGGGTCAGTGTAGCGGTAGCATGGCTTTCCGGCTTAACTGGTGGTACTCCCTGCCTAAAACATGTCTAACTAAATCCTTCACCAGGTGCCAAGCACCTCGGCTATCTCAAGAAAGATGGGCTATGTCCAGCAAATGCCCAATGTTATATTTCAAAAATACTCAGATGAGAAGTGGATATCGGCACAATTTATATACAGTTCACAAAATCTCAAAGCGGTAGAAGCAACATTTAGCACATTAAGACAAACATGTAATAAAGATCAGATAATAAATAAGCCAAATACAACAATTAGTCAAAGCTCAAATTTTTAAACCCCGAACCAGTGGTTCTGGGTTCCCAATCCCTAGCAGAGTCGCCAGAGCTGTCACACCTCCTTTTGGCGCTACCGCACCCCGCGAAGGGCGTGGTAAAAGGAGTTTTTCCAATTAAAGGACAATCAAAACGGGATTATTATTAAAGATTCAGAGTCGCCATTTGGGATATTTATGGTATCCCAAGTCACCGGTTGAATCCCAAATCGAGGAAAATATTGACTCTATAATACAGTCCACGAACCAGAAATCTGAATAAGGAATTCTGTTAATCGGAAAGAAGGTGTTGGGCATTCCCGAGTTCAGTGGTTCTAGAACGGTCGCTCAATTGTCATATTCTCTTATTTATCTGATTTTTAACACTTATGTAACTTATTTAAACTAAAACTAAAGACAAAAGTGAAAGTTAAAGCTAAAGTTTAAAGGTAAAGCAAAAGCAAAAGCTAAAGCAAAAGCAAAAAAAGCAAAAGTTAAAGCCAAAGCAAAAGTTAAAAGTAAAGCAAAAGTTAAAGCAAAAATGATGAATTTCGTGGTTGTAGCACGGTCGCTCAACTGTAATATTTGGCTTAATTATCTGATTTTTAATACATATAAATATATGTGCAACTTTTAACTTTTTACTGCTTTTATTATTATTATTTTTAATGAGAATTGTAAAGTCGTGAAAACGCGTCTCGAACCACATCCCATCAATGTACCCGTGGTTATTGACACATTTTGACTCCGTTGAGATTTAGATTTAGGTCACATAAATGTGACCCCGAGTTTAGGAAAGTAATATTATTAGATAACGCGCCTAAAGCCATTACGCGTTATTAACTTTGCGAGTACCATGAAAATTTGCAAAATGTCACGAATTCCTTAATAAAGAGATTCACATTCAACTATAACAATCCAACAAACACGAATTCCACAAATATTAATGCTATCTCTTTAACGGTAAATCGAACCAAACTGTATCTTTTTGCTTTAATATCAAACCTCAAATACTACATTAGTAGCACTGCTCCAGTGACAAGTTAATACAATGGAATTCAAAGTTTTCGTCCATGTCTAAATTAATACGAACAACACATTTACTATATGAAGATAGAGGCCTCCACATCATTGAAAAGCAACAGAATGTAATTAAAAGGAGAATCCAGCAAATACGTAAACCAATAGCATGAATATTTTATAAGACAAAAAAATCCCAACATCAAATAAATAGAACCCAAAACTTCTGAAATATACGTAAGTGGATAAAATGCAAAATTCATATATGCTTTTCTTTTAAAGATGCAGGCTTGAACAAAAACGGAATAATGACGGGGACAAACCTCGACTCTGACTCGCACTCGAAACTCGCCGGAAAATCTTCAGGTCCTACTCGGAAAATCTTAAACAAAGCGGGAACTGATTTCTTTATGAAGAAGCTCTGTTCATTTGGTTCTCGCTATGGCTGTTGAAGGTTTGGTCTCAAATGGAGAACAAGGTCGTTTGGAGTTGCATCGGCTATTGCTGGTCGTTTGGACGCGGACTGGTTCGCTTGGAAGCTGGTCGGCGTGGCTCCGGGAGTTCCGGCGAATATGGTGAAGATAGAGGTCATTTGGAAGCTGATGGGTGAAGCAGCAACAACGATTGAAGAAGATGGAACAGCCGCTGCTCGTAAGAGCAGAACTGGTGGTCGTTCGACTGCTGTTGGACGACGGTGGAGGGGTGGTGCTAGTCCAGCTGGTGGTCGACGACGAGTGAGCTGGGCGACGAAAGGAAGCTGGCAGTGAAGTGGTGGTTGTTTGGCAGCTGGCGGCTGGAGGGTTTTTTTCTATGGTTTTTGTGTTTGTGTTTGTGTTTGGAAAAAATGCCTGCACAGTCAGTATTTTTTCTTTGTGAAAAATCTGATCCCCTTAGCCTTTACGTTTTTTCTTTCATATATGCCTATGTGTGTATTGTTGTCCCTTCAAAAAATGCAACACCCTAACAGTAGCACGTCCCTCTCTTTTAACGTTTTTTGTATCTTTTTCTAGTCTAAGACCTCTTTTTCAATTGTATCTCCTTTTCTCTTTGTCTTTTTCTTGTCGTCTTTTTTCTTTTCATTTTTTTTAATTATTCTCCCATCCCCTGTTATGCATTGTCCTTATAGTGTGTGTCATGCGTGTGTAGGGGTTCTTTTTATCCGTGTTTCCCGTGTAGTGGACTCGGATTATTATGGGTTAGGTCCGAAAACTAAACCTGAAAACTGGATAGTTTGAACCCGAATATTATTCTTCGCACGGAATCGAGAATGAGAACATGGTGTTATTTAATTAATCCTATGTTAGCAAAATAACTATAAGACTCACAATTAAAATAAAACTATTTTTTATATTTTTCAAGATTAAAGTAACCACAAAATACTAATTATATTATTTTTTATTTTATAATTTTTGTTTTTTATATAAAACTAAAAATATAAAGTACTATTTTTTGTATTTTTTAAGTTTAAAATAACTAAAAAAATATTAATAAAACTATTTTATTGTAACTTTTATTTTTTTAATAAAGACAAAAATATAAAGTACTATTTTTGTATTTTTTAAGTTTAAAATGACTACAAAACATTAATAAAACTATATTTCTTTGCTATTTTTTATTTTTAGGTAAATAAAGTAAAATAGTCAAAATTAGCTGAGATAGCTATATTAGGACTAAACTAAATATTTTACACTAAAAATATAAAAAATCTCAGGGTGGGGTAAAAATCACGCATCTACACCCGAATCGCCTAAAATTTTTCTTGAACGTCAAATACGACCTAAGAAATCAAAATCACCGTCCCGCCAAGACCAAATTATATCTTTTGGAATTTTACGGCCATAAAACTAAACATCCGCGTGATTCCCTAATTTTCATGTGATGTAGCCTACGCCTTCTACCGTGGGCCCGGATCACCTAAAAAAATTTTGAGATGTAAAATACAGCCTAAGGAACCATAGTCACCACCCCACTATGACCAAATTACATTATTTGGCATTTTATCACCATAAAACTAGAATTTTGCCCGATTCTCATAATTTCATTTGTAGCCCACGCTTTCCGCCTTGGGCCCCAGCCCCCGAACTCAAATTGCCTAAAAATTTTCCAGGATATTACATACGACCTAAGGAAACATAGTCATTGCCCCGCCATGACCAAATTATATCTTTTAAATTTTACAGCCATAAAACTAAAATTCCGCGCGAGTCCCTAATTTGTGTGTGTCGTAGCTTATGCCTTCCGTCATGGGCCCGGACCACCGAACCCCGATCGACTAAAATATTTTAGGGATGTTAAATACAGCCGAAAGAACCATAATTACTACCCCTCCATGACCAAATTACTTTTTGGTGTTTTACGGCCATACAACTAGAATTCCACCTGTCACACTTCCTTTTTTCCACACATGCGTAATGTGCCGATGTTTACTACTACACCCCGGGAAGAGATATAATAATAATCAGGGAAGGAGTTTTTCCACTTAAAGGACAGTCGGAACGGGATTAATTTATTTAATTTTTCAGAGCCGCCGCTTGAAAAAATAATGGTGTCCCAAGTCACCGCTTTAATCCCGAACCGATGAAATTTATGACTATGTATTACAGTCTGCTAAACTAGAAACCTATATAAGGAATTCTGTTAACCCGGGAGAAGGTGTTAGGCACTCCCGGATTTCGTGGTTTTAGCACGGTCGCTCAACTGCGATTTTTTGTTTTTATCTGATTTCTTTATATATTTTAGTTATGTGCTTTTATGTTCTGCTTTTCAATTTTTAAAAGAATTGCGACGTCACGAAAACACATTTCGAGTCACACCGCAACCAGTATGCCTGTGACTTTAATGCGTTTCGGTTTCGTCGAGAATAAGATTTGGGTCACATAAATGTGCACCCGTATTTAGGAAAGTAATTTATTTACAAGTCGTGCCTAAAGAGTCTATCGTGTTGTTAACTTTAGGAAAGACCGTGAAATTCACTAAACGGTCCCTCCGAGTCTAAGTTTTTCACAACAATTTATTTGAGGGTCCCGCAATTGTATATTTAGTGTTGCGAGGCTCATCTTACTTTTATTAAAGGCCAATCCTAACATAACTATATTTTCTACTTATTTCATCTATTAGTTTTAAATCGAAATGGAATTTTATTACTTATAATTAACAGTCCGGTCAAGTGAGCTAAACTGTCTATTCCAGATCTGGGCCATATAATAACAATCAGGCCCAATATAAAATATGTCTACCAAACCAAATTAATTCTTGTGCTTTTGGCGTCCAGCACATTTAAAACTGTTTTTCTTTCTAGGGCTTTTGGCGTTAGCAATCAGGCCAAATATAAGTCTTCATTTCGCCAGCATTCAATTCATTCGCAAAACTGTTTTTCTTATTGATTTTTTCTTATTTAGATTAATATTTAAATGATATTAATTTTCATCTTTGTTTAAAATTGAATGCATAACTGATTAGTTTGCCAATACCTGCTAAGGTTGAACGTAAGTGACGGAGAACAGAAACGGAAATAGCATGACTATCATTTATCAATTTTACTTCTAGTAGCTACCACTGAAATTACCATTTGACAATTACATACATATAAAATTTTATTAAGTGCTTAACTACATAATTAAACAAAACTAACACTATTAATTCAACTATTTAAGGCTTGTCACTAAATAAGTGTTTGCTGGGGATTAACAATACTAATTACTCAACATTTTTTACTAAAACATTAAATAATAACAAATTAAAGTTTCAGATCTCGATAGTTCAATTACAAATTGAAATAAAGAATTATCATTCAAAAATATTGGTGCTGCTTGTCACTTTCATTATCACGAGCAATGAAGAGAAATTACATGATGTGTACCTGAAATGGTGAACAAGTCCATTAGATCTAATAGATAACAGCAACAGGATTCAGCAAACAGGATTTACAACAGTAATCCTCAGCAACAGCAATTCAATGATCAACAGCAGCAATTGAAATCAACAGTTAAACCCAGAAGACAATTTTCAGAATTTCAAGTTGTTTCAAAATCAGAATTCGCACCCAAACTAGTATTATTACAGTTCTTCACTGATTTGTGATTGATTCTCTCATTGTTTTTTTTGATTTTTTGAAGATAATTTGAAGTATAGAAGAAGAAAATTGAATCCGAAACAGTTAATTTCAGATCTTAAAATGGTAGATATTTTTTGGGATTTTTCTAGGGTTCATATGGTTCAAAATTCAAAAGAAAGCTCTAAAAATCAGAAGAAACCCCAAAAATCAGAAGAGAGGTTCAAAAATCAGAGAAGATGGTCCTTAAATCTGTAGATTTTGATCTTATTTATAGACCCAAATAGGATGAAATCTGAATTTGAGTATTTCATTAAAAACCCTCCAATTTCTAATTATTTAGACAAATTACTGCAATTATTTTGTTAAAAATTACACTAAAACCCCACCTATAAGGTTCTACTATGTTCCAATTCAATGTAATGCCTATTGTACCTCTACTTGCTAAGGGGAACTACTAAATCTACCCTTTTTTATCCCCAAACTGCCCTTAATGCTCAATATTTATAACAATTATACCATTTCCCTTTCCAATTGCACCCATCCTCTTTCAATCTCATTACAATTTTACCAATTTCCTTTTCCCAATTTACCCCTATTTCTTAAGGTTTATTACCTTTCTAAATTCAGTATTTTACTCTTATTTTAACCCATTTTCAGATTTGTATTTATCAAATAGCCACAATTAAGTGACTATAGTTCAATTAACCAATTAGCCCCTTTAACTTTCAAAATTCAGAATTAGTTTAATAACTAAAATCACATTTCATCTATAACCAACCTTAGGCAATCTTAAAACATAGCCACTTTTGATCTATTACTCAATTAACAAAACTCGAGAAACAATTTGATAGATGTGAGTCTTATTAATCGAAATAACTAATCGCCTTTGAATCTATCAAGTAAAACACCTTAGGTGGATACGAATCATGCGATTTTAACTATCGACCTAACTTGAATCTAGAATTGTCTAAGGGCGAATCTTATATCGAACTAAAATCACTAATTTCCAGCTATAACCAATAAATCCTAAGTGTTAATCAACATCGAACTCACTGAACTTAAACAGATTACCAAAATAATTCCACTAATTAGTTAATCAACTTGAATTTACTGATCTTTCAACACTATCAAAAAAATAGACTCGCGAACAAGTAATAATCAAAGATGAATCAAAATCATAAATTAAAATGAAAACAGAAATCAATACCAATTAACCAATTTCAGCATGAGACTAACAATTAATCAGAATTTACTAATCCTTAAAACTCTATGTATTAAACAGTGTATTTATTCTAAACAGCATGTATAAACAGATTCAATTAATTCCCACCATATCAGATAATCGCTATTTAATAAAGTCGACTAATCAGGACTATAAAGAACTACAATTAAAAAATTATCCTAATAAAATCTAAATCCAGAATATTCCAACCAATTTGAAACGTTACTACTACTATTCATGGCATCAAAACAGCAATTAATCAGAAAGAGATAAGGAGAAACATATAAAAATAAATCAAAAACATGTATAAGAAAAAAAAACTTAGCTTTTGTTATTTTTTCTGTTTATTCTTGTTATTTTCGTTTTTCCTTCTGTTTTTCTTCACTTTTTCTTCATTTTCTTGAATTTTTCTTGACTCCGACTTTGAATCTCGAATTCCGGCGGCTGTTGAGTTGTTTCTTGAATTTCCAGTGGTTTCTTAAGGCTTGAGACCTCGATACAGTGTTGAGGGAGTTGAAGAACGACGAGGTGTGAGTTTTGAGTGATTTTTAGGGCGGCGGTGCCGTGGGAAGTTAGTGGCGGCGCGAATTAGGGTTTGAGTTTTGCGGCGTTTGGTTGATGTTTGAGGGAAGATGATGGTGGGACTGTGATGAGGAGGACAAGGGGAATCTTTTGATGTTATTTTGGCCGGGAAAGGTGGCCGGCCGCCGCCACAGGCGGTGGAAACCTAGACGGCGACAGCGAAGTTGAAGAAGGGGAGTTCTGTTCGTGAAGCTAAGAGACTGATAGTGTAAGAATGTGAGAAATTGTCTCTATTATTTGGCTTTGGTATATTAATTGTGATAATAAATTTACAACCGTTTGATTGAATGAAACTGGACGGTTGTGATTGGATAAAGCTGGACCGGTTTTGGGCCTGGGCGATTTGGGATCCGTTTGGTCTGCTGAGCAGCTAGGGCTGGGCAACTGGGGTTTCCGTCTGGGCTAAGGAAATTTGGCCCAATTCCTTTTATTCATTGCTTTTTCCCTTAATTTCTCTTATTATAACTTGTATTTTTGTATTTTAATTCCTTGTATTTTTTGGTATTTTATTGTATTTCAATTTTGTTTTATATTTCTGTATTTTTCCTATTTTGTAATTATTTGGAACTTATTCAAAATTGTTAAACTAATTACTCTTTTTGGCAATTTTTCAATTTAAAAGCAAACTAATGTTATTTTTTTTTCTTTAATTTTTTTAAATGAATTAACTTCCTAAATGCATTTTTTTGTATTTTTATTTATCACACGCAAATAACACGCAAACAATTAACACAAAATTCACACAAATTATAAAAATGAGGAAAAATCATTTATGTTGAATTTTATAGGAATAACTCATGTGTAGGGTAAAAATCACGTGCTCACAGCTGCCCATCTTTGCTCGGGGACACGAAGAGTTTCCGTGCAAAGATGAGCAACTATGAACGATTTTTACCCGTTCGAGTATTCCATTGTGAAGTATTTTGAAAAGTTTTAACCGCACCCTGCTTGAGAGGTTGCCTACATATCCTGGGCTAAACAGGAATCAGGTCAGTGTAGTTCGGGAAGGTCTGGTAGCTGGGACTACCAAGGACTGTGATCTCACTGCTGTTGCCGTTGTTACTGCCGTTATTGCTGGTTGACCCCTTATTACACCATGGTAAAAATAAAAGAAGTTATCCTAAGCTATGGTCTATGAATTACAAAAAGTCCTATCTATGTCTTCCAACTTGTTTTTGTATTTTTCTTGATCTTGTTTCTTGTATTCCTTCCAACAGAATTTTTGTTATTTCCTTGAACTTGTATTTTCTCTTCCAACGGCATTCTTGTTATTGCCTTGACTTGTATTTTCTCTTCCAATGGCATTCTTGTTATTGCCTTGACATGTTCAACTGTTTCAATTTTGAAATATTCGTCCATTCTCCTGGTGGACCCCTGCTTGTTACAAAATAAACAACCAAAGAAAGATTTTTTCTGCTGCCCCAGTATGGTGACGCACATCATGTTATTGAATGTCAGAATTTAAAGAAAAATATCATTTTTTTTTTGAAAAATTTAAAAATGCATAAATGTATTCCCTTGTTATACAGGTGGGCGCCTGATGCATGTAATGCAATGCAGAAAGTATTCCCTTGTTATCCAGGAGGGCGCTTGATGCATGAAATGCAATGTAGAAAAGTATGGACGCCAAATGCATGAAATGCAATGCAGAAATATATTCCCTTGTTATCCAGGTGGGCGCCTGATGCATGAAATGCAAATGCAGAAAAGTATTCCCTTGTTATCTAGGTGGGCGCCTGATGCATGAAATGCAATGTAGAAAAATATTCCCTTGTTATCTAGGTGGGCGCCTGACGCATGAAAAATGAAAAATGCATAAAATATTCCCTTGTTTTACAGGTGGGCGCCTGAACAGAAATTAAAAATGCAGAAAAGTATTCCCTTATTTTCCAGGTGGGCGCCTGAACAGAAATTAAAAACTTTTATGTTACCTTGTGACTGAAGTTTATCTTAGGTGAAAAATTCATCAGACTAAGACCTTTAATCTTAGGAGAAACTTTCAACAAACTAAGATTTTACCTTTATGTTAGGTGAAAAATTCATCAGACTAAGACCTTTAATCTTAGGAGAAAGTTTCAACAGACTAAGATTTTGATTCTCATTGGACTGGGTCTATTTTCTGTGTGGTCTCGGGAGGAAGATCCATCGGACTGAGATTTTGACTCTAGGAGATAATTCATCAGACTGGGTCCATTTCAATTCAAACTTTCTTAAACTTTTCAAATTCAACAATCTTTTCTTTCTTTTTCGACTTTTAACTTTCTTTCTTTTCCAACTTCTGATTTTTTCTTTCAAATTATGCCTTTCCTTTTCTTTTCAAATTACGCCTTCGTTTCCTTTTCCAACTTTCATTTTCAAATTGACTTCTGTCTTTCCTTTGTTTTCAACTTACATTATCCCTTTTATCTTAGGTGAAAAATTCATCAGACTAAGATTTCATCTTAGGAGAAAGTTTCAACGGACTAAGATTCTTTCCTTTCATCTTAGGTGAAAAATTCATCAAACCAAGACTTTTATCTTGGGAGAAAGATTCAACAGACTAAGATTTTATCCATTTATCTTAGGTGAAAAATTCATCGGACTAAGACTTTTGTCTTAGGAGAAAGTTTCAACAGACTAAGATTTTATCATTCTCCGACACTTGTTTCCTTTACCTTTCGACTTGAATTGTCCATCTTCAAAAACAATTGTATTCACCTTCATGCTCTTCGGATGCTATCAGATTTCAAGAAAAATGGCAGAAAATTGTTTCTGCCCCAGTTTGACAATATCTTTTGCTCTTGTTTCAAAACAAAGAAAAATCTGTCAGTTTAAAATGCGGTGGTTGGTTGTGGCCTTGAACTTTGACGGCGACCGCTTTCCACTTGGATGCCTTGCCTGTTCACTAACTATCCATTTTCAATTTCTTTTGTTCAAACTCGCCTTCCTTACAGCATGTATGTTGTTCTTTTCTTGACGGATCCCACAAAATCCGACGATTTCTTCAATGATTACCTTTGATGTTTCTTGACTAATTCTTTCTTTATTCCTTCTCTCTTTCAAACTCCATACTTCCATTTGTTATATTATTCCCCGAGTTGACACTTTTCCGAACTTTGTGTCTCGCATGATCCCCAAACATTTTAATTGTTACCCGCTTCGTTGCACATGTTGCTCTTTTGGCTTAAAGCATTGGCCTTGTCTTTTTCTGACTTACGACAATTGTCGTGTTGGCCAAATCCCATCTTGTGCAATTGGAAAGCTTGGTGGAAAATTTTAAAATCATTTCTTCACTTGTTATGACCCGACAAACTCAATAAGAGGGAGGGTAAAACAAGGTGTGAAGAATAGAGAGAAAGGAAAATACAATTCCTAACAAGAAACCTATAGAAGAATGACCTATCAGATGTGATACCGACTCTAGCGACCTTGACATGCACTTTCAGCCGTCTTTGTATAGCGAATCTGATGTTCAACTCTTGTTGCAAGTTCTGCCGTGAAACTGGTCTTCAACATTCCATTTCTTCGATCTAATCCTTAGTCGACTTGTAGTGCCCATAGAGTTTTCACCATCAAGCCTCTCTTATTTGATCTTTCTTTCTCTCAACTCACCGTCGCCTTACGATGCCCGTGCGGGTTTTCACCGATAAGAGTCTCTCATTTTAATTTCTCTCATCTTGGAGTCCCGTAGAGGTTCTTCATCATTTCTCAAATTTTCATTTTTCTTTGTTTGGACTGAAGTGTTGCCCCTGATGTGATTCACCTTTGCTTGCTTGACTCGGCATTTCTTGAAGATTGATCGGAAGGTCTTCCTTTGGACCGTAATGCAGGCTTTTGGATGGGATTTAGAAATAAAGGATATAAAGGCTCAAAATATTTCAACGTGGGTTAAAGATTACAACTTTCGGAATCTTATTTATTCAACAATCATAACTTATGCCCCAGTTTCATTCTTGGGGAATTTTTCGGATTTTTCTTTTATTGTGACTGAACCTCAGTGAGGCTGCCTACGTACCCTTTTGGGATCAAGTCAAAATGTAGTTCAGATCATAAGATCACTTCCTTGTTGCGATTTGACTTCTCCCGATTTCTTCTCTTGTGTTGCATTCTTTTCTTTCTTTTCTTTTCTTTTCTTTTTCTTTTCCTTTCTTTTCTTTTTCTTTTTCTCTCTTTTTCTTTTCTTTTTATTTTCTCTTTTTCTTTTTTCTTCTCTTTTTTTTTCTCTTTTCTTTTCTTTTTTCTCTTTTTCTTTTCCCTTCTTTTCTCCTTCGTTTTATTTCTCCATTTGATTTCCCCATTCAATTCTCAATTTTTGTTGTTGATTCCGAAAGAGGGATATGAAAGAAATTATAATAATAAGGCTCAAAGGGATAATGATGGATAAAGTATTTGGATAGCCGAATAAAATGCCTTCGTCATTCCAATCTTCAAAATCTACCAAGTACAAACTACACTTAAACACCTTTGATTGATTCACATATTTGCCTTTTGTATTTGATGATTCTCAGTGCCATTGGGCAACAATCTCGATACCACGACTGGTTCCTTTAGCATGATGCATTTCCACGGCGTTTCTTTTCGTTCTGTTTTCCCCAATATTCACTTGATTCAGACTTCACAATATTCAAATATGTATCATTTCTTCCGAGTATCCTTACAGCTTCAACATTGTTTCATTGCTAGTTTGACTTTTAAAATCAGGCCGAGAATTATGTGCACATCATGTTGCTAAAATCAGTTATGAGAAGAATTGTAAAGTGATTAGAAATGGGATGACTAGAAATGACGGGAAATAGAGAGTTGTATTAAACTGATGGGTAGAAATAACAAGATGAACAACAAAATGAACAGACTAGACTAGAATTACAAACCTAGACGGCACTAAACAATTTTTATTACTAAACGAAGCAAAGTGGAAAGATAAAAGGGTTTTGACTTTCAAGACAACGTCCGGATTACAACCCTGAAATAATCCGGTCAACAGAAATGATACCAAAATAAACCACCAAAACTTCAAGAGGTGGAGCACCTTCCCAATTGCCAAGCATGGCATCTTAGCCACTGAATTCTGCATTAATATTGCCAAGATCACTTTCTGTTTCGATATCTTCAACTTCAGTTGACGATTTCCCAAGAAGATTCTCATTCCCCACCTCATCGGGCATCATTCCCACAAAATGTGCTCCGTCATGTGCAGGTAAAGGATTCTGTGCAATGTTCTGGATGCCACTGTCTTGGACCGCAATTATTCCTTCCTGAATCATTCTTTCTATCTCTCTTTTCAAATCCCGACAACTTTCAACATCGTGCCCCGGAGCATTGGAGTGGTATTCACACCTTTTAGATGAGTCAAAGCTTCTCGCACGTCGATCTACCCGATTTGGAGGAATGGGTGCAATCATGGCATGTTGTTTTAACTTCTCAAACAAGCTTTCATAGGACTCTCCTATTGGTATAAAATTATCTTTCAATTTTTGTTCCCTTTCATACCCCTGGCTTGGATGTGGGTTATAAGGTACTTGAGAATTTTGCGGAGGCTAGTAAAGATTTTGTGATGTTCGGGCTCACTTTCTTGGTTGTTTTGAGGGTTGAGCAACATATTAGACTGGATCAACAGAGTATGGAGGGTTCTGAGACGGGTAGTAATGCTTAAAGGGGCCATGGAAAACCTGATGAGGCTGCATATACCTTCGCGATGTTCTCATAGAACCTCTATTCGACCTTGATATCATCATGATTTCTTCATCCCTCCCATTCACATCACTAATTTCACTTTGAACATCCTGAGCTGCATCTTTGAGAGCTGCTTATAATTTTGCCTGTCTTAAGACCGTCTTCCACCATTTCTCCCATTTTGATTATTTCTTCAAAGGATTGACCGACTGCAGATATCATGTTTTGAAAATAATCCGGCTCTTGAGCCTGAAGGAAAATAGTGGCCAACTCGTGATCATCCATGGGTGGCTTAGCTTTAGATGTCTGCTCTATCCATTTGATGGCATATTCCCTGAAACTTTCAGTTGGTTTCTTTTCCAGTTTAGAAAGGGAAATGCGGTTTAGGGTGACGTCAATATTTTATTGAAACTGTTTAACAAAGGCCCGTGCCATGTCATCCCAAACGTACCAACCAGATGCGTCTTGTTCCCAAAACCATTCAGATGCTACTCCCTAGAGGTTCATTTCTTCCCACACCTCTTAATTGGTTGCAATATCATTTCAGGCGGGCTATGGGGTTTCCACGTCCATCGTACTTTTCCAATTTGGGAGCTTTGAAACCAGGCGGCAAGTGAGCATCGGGGAACATACATAGGTCTCTGAAGGCAACACTCTTTTGACCTGCCATTGCTTGCGTGTTTTTCAATTGTTGTTCTAATCTTTCCATTCTTTGGGCTATTTCTTCATGTACCTTCTTTCGGGTAGGTTTCTCAATGTTTGTAGGAAGATCAAACGAGTATGAGTGGTACTCGGGAGAGTGGTATTGTTCTTTCTGTATAGCAAACTGTGCCTCTTGAGAAGGCTATACCTGGCCATTGGCCCATGCTTGACGCATTTTGGTCATTTGTCGTTTGAGTGTTCTATTTTCCTCAACCACAGTTGACCCTTGTTGAACTCTCTGACCCTGAGTCTCTTGAACACTCGTAACAACTCCAATGTCAGATATCATTTTCCTTGGATCTTGTTTACCACAACCAACCACCTCAACTTTCTGAATTAACAAAACGAACCATCATGTTAGCGTTAAGGTATTCCGCTTATTGATTTCCTTTATTTTTTCTGCTATTTTCTTTTCTTTTTCTTTTTATGGGTTTTTTCCTTTTCTTTTTTTTCTCTTTTTGTGGTTTTTCATTTTTTTTTCTTTTTGGTTATGGATATGGTCGAATCCTATGTGGATTGCCTATGTATCATGACCCCGCATAAATCAGACTGAGCGTAGTTCTTGCAAATTAATGCAAGAAATAAAGAGATGTTTATTTAATTTTTTTAAAACTGTTTCTTTGAAGGAAAATTATAAAAGCCGACTCCAACTTCAAACTTTGATAAAAACTTTCACATCTTATGCTAGAGATTTCTACAAAAACAAAAACTATTTTGAGTGTCAATTATGACTATTTCTACAAAAAAAATGGCCATATAATGGCTTATTTGACAAAATGACTATTTTTGCAAAATTTTGTTTAAGAAAAATAAGCTTGAAAATTTCCTCATCCTGGGGCTCATGGGGCATCGTTCGGCATCGCCACAAGCCAACACAAGATTGAATAGCTTTTAATGTAAATTGACTATTTTTACAAAATTGGCCATATAATGGCTTATTTAGACAAAGTGGCTCTTTTTGCAAAATTTTATTTAAGAAGATACAAATTCAAAATTTTATCCTGGGGCCTATGGGGCATCGTTCAGCACCGACACAGGCCAACACAAGGCTGGGGAAGTTAAAATGCAAAAATGTGGCTATTTCAGCAAAATTTCGGCCATGTAATGGCTTATTTGATAAAGTGGTTATTTTTGTAAAGTCGAGTGATGACTCAACATTGATTTTACGGACACGGCCTTTCAACATTTCCGCGAGGAATTTTTCAAGGTTATGCCCGCAAATTATTTAAAATGACTCAAAGTGGCTATTCTTGCAAAAACGGCCTTCCGGTGTCCTTTTGAGGGACATTCGGCTTATTTTAAGCAAGAATAGCATCACCCGGCTTATTTATAACAAAATCAAAAATTTAACATCTTTTTTTGTTATTTTTGCAAAGGGGGTGTGAACCCGGATTTCATTTTGCGGCTATGGCCTTTCAACATTTCCACAAGGAATATTTCAAGGCTATGCCCGCAAATTATTTAAAATGACTCAAAGTGGCTATTTTTGCAAAAATAGCCTTCCAGCATCCTTTCGGAACATTCGGCTACTTTCAAAAACGGTATCACTTTGATTTTATTGACAAAATTAAACACACATTTTTTTTGATTTTTTGAAAAGGGTGGTTGGACCCGATGAGGGTTGCCTACGTATCCCACCTAATGGCGAGAATCAAACCTGCGTAGTTCGGTCAGATTGTTTTATGACCAATTATTTTAACAACAAAGCTATTTTTCTCAATTTTTTCAGATTTTCAAATTTCTAATGACTCTTTTATCAATATTTCTCTCTTTTTTTTTCTTTTCATTTTCGAATATTCTTTTTCTACTGTCGGGAATTTTGCCGGTCCGCATAACGATCAAAGACAATTAAAAATGCAACACATAGTATGCTCGGTCTTTAATTACGGGGTCACCTGTCCTAGACGGACCCAACCCCTGTGTTGAGTCCCCTAAGTCAGTTATGATGCAAATAATCGTCCTAGACCTATGTTCAATATCTTATAGTTTCATAGAGTGCTAGACCGTATACCCGAGCGGACGACTCAGATCGAGGAGGGGGCTACGTACCGGTGACCCGCAGAGTCAATCAGCTTTGTAACTTGTCCGGCCTCTTTTTCTTATTTTTGGTATTGACACTAACAGAAAGGGGAGTCTTAACCAGTAAGAACATCCCCGGAGGTAAGAAGAGAAAGGGTTTTCGGCACAATTTTTATAAATACAGTTCACGTAATATCAAAGCGTTAAACATGTATCACATTAATCAAAACATATAGAGAAATCAGATATAAACAAAAACAGTAATTTAACTGAGCTCGAATTCTTAAACACTGAACCGAAGTTTTGGGTTACTTGTCCCCAGCAGAGTCGCCAGAGCTGTCACACCTCCTTTTTTTTACACATGCGTAATGTGCCGCTATTTACTACTACACCCCGGGAAGAGATATAATAATAATCAGGGAAGGAGTTTTTCCACTTAAAGGACAGTCGGAACGGGATCAATTTAATTAATTTTTCAGAGTGCCACTAGGAAAAATAATGGTGTCCCAAGTCACCGGTTTAATCCCGAACCGAGGAAATTTATGACTCTGTATTACAGTCTGTGAAACTAGCAACCTAGATAAGGAATTCTGTTAACCCGGGAGAAGGTGTTAGGCACTCCCGGATTCCGTGGTTTTAGCACGATCGCTGAACTGCGATTTTTGTTTTTATCTGATTTCCTTATATATTTTAATTATGTGCTTTTATGTTCTGTTTTTCAATTTTTAAAAGAATTGCGATGTCACGAAAACACATTTCGAGTCACACCGCAACCAGTACGCCTATGACTTTAATGCGTTTCGGTTTCGTCGAGAATAAGATTTGGGTCACATAAATGCGCACCCGTATTTAGGAAAGTAATTTATTTACAAGTCGTGCCTAAAGAGTCTATCGTGTTGTTAACTTTAGGAAAGACCGTGAAATTCACTAAACGGTCCCTCCGAGTCTAAGTTTTTCATAACAATTTATTTGAGGGCCCCGCAGTCCCTACCAATAACTCAGGATCTTGGGAATCGAACCCGTAGTCCCTACCAATAACTCAGATCTCGGGAATCGAACCCGTAGTCCCTACCAATAACTCAGGATCTCGGGAATCGAACCCGTAGTCCCTACCAATATCACGCCGGGTCTCCGGGAATCGAACCCACAGCCCTGGGTCTCCGGGAATCGAACCCGCAGTCCACAAACAATATCACTCCGGGTCTCTGGGAATCGAACCCACAGCCCTGGGATCTCCGGGAATTGAAGAAGTTCAAATAAGACAATTAGGCAACTAAACAGTTAAGTACTACCTAATCATGCTTTTCTAACTACTTCCGGGTAAAATATCAAATTAACAGCTAAAGACGGGAATATCACTCATCGAACATTTTAAATAAAGTATGTGTTCAACAACCAGCGCATGTACACGCCCGTCACCTCGCGTACAAGGCATTTAAATTATCACATAATATCCTAGGGTTGAAAATTCCCCCACACGAGGTTAGACAAGCCACTTACCTCGACTCCGGTACAAAACCGCTATGAAACAACTCTCTTTCCGCGAATGTCGGCCTCCACAGGTGTAGAATCTGATAAAAATCAATAGAATCACATCAAAATAGGTCAATTGGGCATTACCCAATCAAATTAACTCAAAATACACCAAAACCCACAAGTTGCCAAAACCCGACTTTCGGTACGCTTATCGAAAAATCACGAAAATTATATATTCGGGTTCCTTATCTCAATACGAGTCCGTGCATATAAAATTTATCGAAATCGGACTCCGTTTGCCCATTCAAATCAAAGATTTTCCAACATTTAGGCCTAGGGCTCAAACCCACCTTTAATCTTCCAATTTCAGTGAAATAATCATGGATATCATGATAAACCAATGAATTAAGGTCAAGAAACTTACCCCCGATGATTTTCCGATGATATCCGAGCGTTTCCCCTTCAAAATCCTCTCTTGGAGCTCAACAATGGCGTTTTTGATTTATGGGTCGCGGCTGAAATGTTTCTGGACTTAAGTCACTGCCAGACATTTTTACTCTATGCGATCGCATGAACACTATTGCGATCGCATAGAAAAAATTTTGACCCTCGCCAAACTACTCTATGCGATCGCATAGTCCTCAATGCGATCGCAATGCTCACCAAAATATACCTATGCGATCGCATACCATGCTCCGCGATCGCATAGGACAAAAGCTGGGCCTGGGGCCCCCTTCTCTATACACTATGCGATCTCATAGGGTTGTACGCGATCGCAGAGCACAACCTTCCAGAACTATGCGATCGCATATCCATGCCCGCGATCGCATAGAACAAATACTTGGCCTCTCCAAAACCTTCTATGCGATCGCATTAGCCCATTGCGATCGCATAGAGCATTCGTCTGCAGCACACACCAGCAGTTATCAGCATTTCCAAAATGCATGAATTAGCCCGATTGGACCCCCGGATTCATCCCGAGGCTCCCGGGACTCCAACGAAAACTACCAACATACTCTAAAACACGATATGAACTCGTTCAAATCATAAAAACACGTCTAACAACATCAAAACCCATAATTCACATCGAATTCAAGCCTAAATTTCTTAAAGCTTTCCGAATTGCACATTCGATCTAAAACCCGACCAAACGACGTCCGAATGACCTGAAACTTTGCGGACATATCCAAATTCACATAACAAAGCTACAGAAATTGTCGGAATTCCATTCCGACCCCGGATCAAAATCTCACCTATCGTTCGGATTCGCCAAAATTTCAACCTTCGGCATTTCAAGCCTAATTGAGCTACGGACCTCCAAAATACATTCCGAACGCGCTCCCAACCCCGAAATCACCTAATGGAGCTAATGGAACCATCGGATTTCCGTTCCGAGATCGTCTTAACACTGTTCCGGCTACGGGCCATTTTCTAACTTTAAAGCTCTCATTTAGGGACTAAGTGTCCCAAAATACTCCAAATTTCAGAACCGACTCTCCCGGCAAACCACAATAGCATAAATGAACTTAGGGGAACAGTTAAATTGGGGATTGTGGCGTAATTTTCTAAAACGACCGGTCGGGTCGTTACATCTTCCCACACTTAAAGATTCGTTCGTCCTCGAACGAGCATAGAAAACATACCGGAGTAGTGAAAAGATGAGTGTACTGGCTGCGCATATCCTGCTCGGTCTCCCAAGTCGCCTCCTCGACCGGCTGGCCCCACCACTGAACCTTTACCGAAGCGATGTTCTTTGACCTTAGCTTTCTGACTTGCCTGTCTAGAATGGCTACTGGCTCCTCAACATAAGACAGATCCTTGTCTAGCTGAACAGATGTGAAATCTAACACATGCGACGGGTCACCATGGTATCTCCGGAGCATGGAGACATGAAATACGGGGTGAACTCCGGCTAGGCTGGGAGGTAAGGCCAACTCATAAGCAAACTCCCCAACACGCCTCAAAATCTCAAAAGGGCCAATAAATCTAGGATTCAGCTGAGCATATTGGCTTGATATAATCCGAAGATATTCCCTCTTGTTCAAACAATTAAGTTTTAGAGCCTAATTCCAACATCCGGAATTCTATGTCAGGCTTATTTTCATCAAGAGATCACTCGATATTCCTCAAACGCCATCCTCAAACATGACTGCATAACCTTGCTGGATTCTTACCTTGCAACTCAAAATCCACAGGACCACAATAATATTTTATGACCAAATTAGTCAAAATTCAACGAATCAGGATGCTCCCATTGCACCTCATGATCTACATAGGCCTCGTTCTAACTTTTACAATACTGACACTACAGAAGAAATGTGCCGATATCCATAACCAACTACTGAACCAACAATTTTTCATTGGGTCTATACTCCTGACAAGATTCATTACCTTGTCCTAAACCAGAGGATGATTATTTCCTCTATAATATACTTCATATAATCAGTTTGCACTGACCCCAAATCACATAATCTCATCTCACCCAGTACGAACTACTCAGGCGATAAGCCACATCAGACATAATCAAAAGTCCCACAAGATGATACAATGTGCTAGTAGGCTATTAATTCGTACGTGGTACAAAAGGATGGCGAACACTAGAGAGAACTATTCAACTCTCACACTATCATGGACCTCCTCAGAAAAATAGGAAACAGAACACATAAAAGCAATTATAGACACTGAAATAAACATCACACTGTTGCGGCGTGCAACCCGATCCCAACAACATGACCATGGCGGCGTGCCACCCGATCCCAACAATATATCCATGGCGGCGTGCCACCCTATCCCAACAATATAGACTCACACAAAGAGTCATATGTCGAGTTGAATAGCTCATCACATCAAAATACTGAATATCGATCATAAGCACACTAAGGTGCATGATATCGGACTCAATGAAAACATATAGCGCTATAGGCTATGAACTCAAGCACAACTGAGGTGCGACATATGATATGAGCCTCAAGAGCCATCATGCTCATATAACATCACCGCTAAGCGGAACCTCAACACTAAGGAACTTACCAAGCCGTCGTACACTCATACGACGCAATATATCTTTACTTGAATTAACCAACCGCGAAATAAGACCGCGAGTATCCCTCCATAAAGGGCGCATTGCTGGAAGAAACATAACTGGCCTGACGCAAGGCTCACTTCCACATTCAAATCTATCCACCGACCTTAAGTCTATCCTGGTCGTGCCAAGCTAAGTCAATAATATTTCACGGGTCTATAACCCACTAAGCAGAGTGCCCTCCAGGCATAAGTTCTCAAATGGATGATATCACCAAAATCCTCATACTTGGTTTAAATTTCTAACCAATCAAGTGACTACAAGTCACACCTATACAATCTTCTTGTGGGTCAAGCTCCCACCATCTTCCGAATAATTAAACGGACTTGCATATTCAACCCACCGGCTGCACTAACACTGAAAAGCGATCAGGAGTCCCTAACCGGGATGCAAAGCCTTTCTCATAGAACACCGATCTCAAATGATACTGATGTTAATACCCATCTTACTCAAAACACTGACACTCTTTCCCTGCTCATCCGAGCTCTTTATATCACATTCATTAACCAAACTGTGACCTTGGTCCTTACTTCAAATTTCATACTACTCGCTGCACCCCACGTACCGATATACGATAGACACAATTTCCATCATAGCTCTAGAACTGACGATAGGCTAATACTTCATCACATAAGACCTTCCATTTAACTCATTTTAGGAGAACTATAGCAACACACAGTGAGTTGTCATAACCGTTGAATATGCCAATCTCTAAGTAGTGGTCCAAGCCACCATAACCCTTTCCGAGATCTGCCTACTCATAACAGGCCCTTAACAGAAGAATACTTCAGAATTACATCAATCACTGCGGCCGACAAGTCTCAAATGCACCGCCACAAATCACATGCATAATTCGATCACGTTGCATGAATCGATCATTGACACCAATACGCCAACTCAACTATGGTTGATCAATCTACTTCCTTCCAGGTTATCCTTGATTGCCTTAGAAATGTTAATATCTTCCTTCAATACCTAACTTATTCCAACCGCACTTACCCCGAGTGACCTTAAATCATGAGGCCATGCTATCTCGAGAACGACGACCATTTCATGTCTCTCAAATACTACACCACAAGTCAAAACATCATAGATCGTTTTGTGAATTTCTTCATAAGTTGCTTCAAAATGTTGAGCCTCAACTGTACTTATAGACTCAGAATTATCAGGTACCACACTTTACCTCTTGAATTCACTAGGACCGCTATTGAGAACCATCCGGTTCTAACTTGCCCCAATACGCAACCAACTCTACTGAATTTCTTTATAACATATGAATACCCTCTCGATAAAGCACCCAGCGGAATCACTTCCCGCGAAGCCTGCACCTATACGAGGCATAAATCATAAATTTTTCCCTCAAGTTTGAACATGAGACAGTAAGGCTAACCATAACATGCATTCAACAATTCATATACTTAAATTACCACTCATGGTCTTTTTCCGTAGCTGCAATACTCCATTAATACGCTAATATCCAGAATTCATACAGGTAATTAACCATGCAACCCAATCTTAAGTGGTGGGACTCTCCCACTTAGCCCAAAGCCACTATTACACGACTCTCGAACACATTAGAACCATTCTCTCGAGTCATTTACCATTATTCAACTGCAATTCACTTGATCCAACGAATATAACCACATGTGCTCTATTAGCACTCTAACATCATAGGGTATGACCTCGTCCCAATACAACCAAACATCTTCTCGCTCCATGCACCGAGCATTCTCTACCAACAACATCTTAAAACATACTATGATTCTCACACGCCTACGAAGCACCATGTAGCCTTTGTCAAATATTTCCCTGCTAATAATAAAATGCAGAGTTTATTAGGGACACAGGAACATCTAAAGTCCCAACATTATACCATACGAGTCTCAACTCTTACTCATCCGCAAGTTTCAAAGAACTTTTTGAATGGTACTTAAATACATCGCAGGCCAAATCTGATATGACACATGACCCATAATTTGATCGTTGATAGTGAAATCCTTTCACTTGGCATGAAGCCTCAAGGTACATCTTGCTAATCCATGATACTAGCTTTTAACATTCATACGTCTTCATCATAAGACAAGCCCAAGACATTCGTTTGGTACATGTCCTTCTTAAGACAACTAAACTCATTTCCCCAGTATCTCTGCTGGCTGAATCCTTCGCTAAATAGATATCTCATGTGAACCATATAGTCTTTATTACCACCAACTATCTTTAGATGTATATCCACCTTGTGATTCTATCATTACCGTGACGATTAGGCGGTTAAGTAAATCTTCTCAAGACCGTACTTATCAACCGAATGCCAGAACCTAGTGCACCCCATGTGCACAATTGAAGATCTCTCAATTCTCTTGCATTATCGATATGGACGACACGCGGTAACAATAGTTGAGTAAATTCTTGACTCCCTTGAGATCTCTCTGCAGCGTCACGAACCGTCGATGCATACTTGATACCGAGTGCGCAATTTCAATACACGAGTGAATACAAAAGAACATATGACATAGGCTTCAACTGAATAAATGACGCACGATAAGGAAATTCAAAGAATTGAAGAGTTTCCTAAACAGTTACATAGCCTCTCGTAGATAAATACAGGCGTCTGTGTCCCGTGACTCCTATGAACCTAGAGCTCTGATACCAACTTGTCACGACCCTAGTTCACCAATCGTGAACATGTCATGACGGCACCCAGTCCCCACGACTAGGTAAGCCTAACACATTGCGGAAATTACACGTTTATGAACTTTAAACAAGAAATAGCGAAAGATAATATAAATAGGAATGTAATCTGTGCCGCTTGGCACATACACTCGTCCAACACACTGTGTAAAAATACCACCAAGACCCGGAATCCCACGGGCAACACAGACTAAAAGAGAATATACAACTGAGGCTCTATGTATAAAAAGTATCTAACAACGAAGTGAAGGAAAGATATCTACTAGTACTAATAGAATAGAAGGAAGGCCTCCGGATCCGCGGACGTAGCAGATCATACCTCGAGGTCTCCCAAAACGCTGCCGAATCCTGATATGAGTCTGTCCTGATGTACCTGGATCTGCACAACAAAAGTGTGCCGAAGAGTAGCATGAGTACACCACGGCGGTACTCAGTAAGTGCCAAGCCTAACCTCGATGGAGTAGTGACGAGGAAGGTCGGGCCCTACTGAGAACAATAAACATATGATGATAACAAAATAAACAGTTAAACATATAACAGCAAAATTTCCAAAATAACAACATTTACGATGTTTACTGAAACTGTCTACAATCAAGCTAATAACAAATAACCAACTCAAATAAACAAATCCAGGATCTGTGGGAATTGAACCCCCAGTCCCATTCTCAGTACCCCTGGGTCTCCGGGAATCGAACCCGCAGCCCATATCTCAATAAATAATCAATAACTCAGGATCTCCGGGAATCGAACCCGCAGTCCCTACCAATAACTCAGGATCTCGGGAATCGAACCCGTAGTCCCTACCAATAACTTAGGATCTCGGGAATCGAACCCGTAGTCCCTACCAATAACTCAGGATCTCGGGAATCGAACCCGTAGTCCCTACCAATAACTCAGGATCTCGGGAATCGAACCCGTAGTCCCTACCAATATCACTCCGGGTCTCTGGGAATCGAACCCACAGCCCTGGGTCTCCGGGAATTGAACCCTGCAGTCCACAAGCACAGCAAATAAAGGAATACACAGAGAGAATAAATTATGCTTAACTATAACTTCACCGAAAAATAGTGCCAATAATCATAAAAAATAAGGCAATTAGGCAACTAAACAGTTAGGTACTACCTAATCATGTTTTTCTAACTACTACCGGTAAAATATCAAATTAACAGCTAAAGACAAGAATATCACTCATCGAACATTTTAAATAAAGTATGTGTTCAACAACCAGCGCATGTACACGCCCGTCACCTCGCGTACAAGGCATTTAAATTATCACATAATATCCTAGGGGTGAAAATTCCCCCACACGAGGTTAGACAAGCCACTTACCTCGACTCCGGTACAAAACCGCTATGAAACAACTCTCTTGCCGCGAATGTCGGCCTCCACAGTTGTAGAATCTGATAAAAATCAATAGAATCACATCAAAATAGGTCAATTGGGCATTACCCAATCAAATTAACTCAAAATACACCAAAACCCGCAAGTTGCCAAAACCCGACTTCCGGTACGCTTATCGAAAAATCACGAAAATTATATATTCGGGTTCCTTATCTCAATACGAGTCCGTGCATATAAAATTTATCGAAATCGGACTCCGTTTGCCCATTCAAATCAAATATTTTCCAACATTTAGGCCTAGGGCTCAAACCCACCTTTAATCTTCCAATTTCAGTGAAATAATCATGGATATCATGATAAACAAACGAATTAAGGGCAAGAAACTTACCCCCGATGATTTCCCGATGATATCCCGGCGTTTCCCCTTCAAAATCCTCTCTTGGAGCTCAACAATGGCGTTTTTGATTTATGGGTCGCGGCTGAAATGTTTCTGGACTTAAGTCACTGCCAGACATTTTTACTCTATGCGATCGCATGATCCCCGTTGCGATCGCATAGAACAAATTTTGACCCTCGCCAAACTACTCTATGCGATCGCATAGTCCTCAATGCGATCGCAATGCTCACCAAAATATACCTATGCGATCGCATACCTGCTCCGCGATCGCATAGGACAAAAGCTGGACCTGGGACCCCTCTTCTCTATACACTATGCGATCGCATAGGACTGTACGCGATCGCGAGCACAACTTTCCAGAACTATGCGATCGCATATCCATGCCCGCGATCGCATAGAACAAATACTTGGCCTCTCCAAAACCTTCTATGCGATCGCATTAGCCCATTGCGATCGCATAGAGCATTCGTCTGCAGCACACACCAGCAGTTAACAGCATTTCCAAAATGCATGAATTAGCCCGATTGGACCCCCGGATTCATCCCGAGGCTCCCCGGACTCCAACGAAAACTACCAACATACTCCAAAACACGATATGAACTCGTTCAAATCATAAAAACACGTCTAACAACATCAAAACCCATAATTCACATCGAATTCAAGCCTAAATTTCTTAAAACTTTCCGAATTGCACATTCGATCTAAAACCCGACCAAACGACGTCCGAATGACCTGAAACTTTGCGGACATATCCAAATTCACATAACGAAGCTACAGAAATTGTCGGAATTCCATTCCGACCCCGGATCAAAATCTCACCTATCGTTCGGATTCGCCAAAATTTCAACATTCGGCATTTCAAGCCTAATTGAGCTACGGACCTCCAAAATACATTCCGAACGCTTTCCCAACCCTGAAATCACCTAACGGAGCTAATGGAACCATCGGATTTCCGTTCCGAGATCGTCTTAACACTGTTCCGGCTACGGGCCATTTTCTAACTTTAAAGCTCTCATTTAGGGACTAAGTGTCCCAAAATACTCCAAATTTCAGAACCGACTCTCCCGGCAAACCACAATAGCATAAATGAACTTAGGGGAACAGTTAAATTGGGGATTGTGGCGTAATTTTCTAAAACGACCGGTCGGGTCGTTACAATTCTAGTGCTTTTGGCGTCCAGCACATTTAAAACTATTTTTCTTTCTAGTGCTTTTGGCGTTAGCAATCAGGCCCAACATAAGTCTTCATTTCACCAGCATTCAATTCATTCGCAAAAACTGTTTTTCTTATTGATTTTTTCTTATTTAGATTAATATTTAAATGATATAAATTTTCATCTTTTTTTTTAAAATTGAATGCATAACTGATTAGTTTGTCAATACGTCCTAAGGTTGAACGTAAGTGACGGAGAACAGAAACAGAAACGGAAATAGTATGACTATCACTTATCAATTTTACTTCTAGTAGCTACCACTGAAATTACCATTTGACAATTACATACATATAAAATTTTATTAAGTGCTTAACTACATAATTAAATAAAACTAACACTATTAATTCAACTATTTATGGCTTGTCACTAAATAAGTGTTTGCTGGGGATTAACACTACTTATTACTCAACATTTTTTACTAAAACACTAAACAATAAAAAATTAAAGTTTCAGATCTCGACAGTTCAATTACAAATTGAAATAAAGAATTATCATTCAAAAATATTGGTGCTACTTGTCACTTTCATTATCACGAGCAATGAAGAGAAATTACATGATGTGTACCTGAAATGGTGAACAAGTCCATTAGATCTAATAGATAACAACAACAGGATTCAGCAAACAGGATTTACAGCAGTAATTCTCAGCAACAGCAATTCAGTGATCAACAGCAGCAATTGAAATCAACAGTTAAACCCAAAAGACAATTTTCAGAACTTCAAGTTGTTTCAAAATCAGAATTCGCACTCAAACTACTGTAATTACAGTTCTTCACTGATTTGTGATTGATTCTCTCATTATTTTTGGATTTTTTGAAGATAATTTGAAGTATAGAAGAAGAAAATTGAATCTGAAACTATTAATTTCAGATCTGAAAATGGTAGATATTTTTTGGGATTTTTCTAGGGTTCATGTGGTTCAAAATTCAAAAAAAAAGCTCTAAAAATCAGAAGAAACCCCAATAATCATAAGAGAGGTTCAAAAATCAGAGAATAGGGTCCTTAAATCTGTAGATTTTGATCTTATTTATAGATACAAATCGGAGGAAATCTGAATTTGAGTTATTTCATTAAAAACCCTCCAATTTCTAATTATTTAGACAAATTACTGCAATTATTTTGTTAAAAGTTACACTAAAACCCCACATAGAAGGTTCTACTATGTTCCAATTCAATGTAATGCCTATTGTACCCCTGCTTGCTAAGGGGAACTACTAAATCTACCATTTTTTATCCTCAAACTGCCCTTAATGCTCTATATTTATAACAATTATACCATTTCCCTTTCAAATTGCACCCATCCTCTTTTAATCTTATTACAATTTTACCAATTTCCTTTTCCCAATTTACCCCTACTTCTTAAGGTTTATTACCTTTCTAAATTTAGTATTTTACTCTTATTTTAATCCATTTTCAGATTTGTATTTATATAAAACAATTAAGTGACTATAGTTCAATTAACCAATTAGCCCCTTTAACTTTCAAAATTCAGAATTAGTTTAATAACTAAAATCACATTTCATCTATAACCAACCTTAGGCAATCTTACAAACATAGCCACTTTTGATCTATTACTCAATTAACAAAACTCGGGAAACAATTTGATAGAATGTGAGTCTTATTAATCGAAATAACTAATCGCCTTTGAATCTATCACGTAAAACACCTTAGGTGGATACGAATCGTGCGATTTTAACTATCGACCTAATTTCAATCTAGAATTGTCTAAGGGCGAATCTTATATCGAACTAAAATCACTAATTTTCAGCTATAACCAATACATCCTAAGTGTTAATCAACATCGAACTCACTGAACTTAAACAGATTACCAAAACAATTCCACTAATTAGTTAATCAACTTGAATTTACTGATCTTTCAACACTATCAAAAAAATAGACTCGCGAACAAGTAATAATCAAAGATGAATCAAAATCAGAAATTAAAAAGAAAACAAAAATCAATACCAATTAACCAATTTCAGCATAAGACTAACAATTAATCATAATTTATTAATCCTTAAAACTCTATGTATTAAACAGTGTATTTACTCTAAACAGCATGTATAAACAGATTCAATTAATTCCCACAATATCAGTTAATCGCTATTTAACAAAGTTGACTAATCAGGACTATAAATAACTACAATTAAAAACTAATCCTAATAAAATCTAAATTTAGAATATTCTAACCAATTTGAAACGTTACTACTATTATTCATGGCATCGAAACAACAATTAATCAGAAAGAGATGAGGAGAAACATATAAAAATAAATCAAAACATGAATAAGAAAAAGAACTTAGCTTTTGTTATTTTTTCTGTTTTTTCTTGTTCTTTTCATTTTTCCTTCTGTTTTTCCTCATTTTCTTGAATTTTTCTTGAGTCTGACTTTGAATCTCTAATTCCGGCGGCTGTTAAGTAGTTTCTTGAATTTCCGGCGGTTTCTTAAGGCTTGAGACCTCGATACAGTGTTGAAGGAGTTGAAGAATGACGAGGTGTGAGTTTTGAGTGATTTTTAGGGCGGCGCCGCCGTGGGAAGTGGGTGGTGGCGCGAATTAGGGTTTGAGTTTTGTGGTGTTTGGTTGATGTTTGAGGGAAGATGATGGTGGGACTGTGATGAGGAGGACAAGGGGAATCTTTTGATGTTATTTTGGCCGGGAAAGGTGGCCGGCCGCCACCACAGGTGGCGGAAACCTAGGCGGCGATGGCGAAGTTGAAGAAAGGGAGTTCTGTTCGTGAAGCTAAGAGACGGAAAGTTTAAGAATGTGAGAAATTGTCTCTATTATTTCGCTTTGGTATATTAATTGTGATAATAAATTTACAACCGTTGGATTGAATGAAAATGGACGGTTGTGATTGGATAAAGCTGGACCGGCTTTGGGCCTGGGCGATTTGGGATCCGTTTGGGCTGCTGGGCAGCTGGGGCTGCGCAACTGGGGTTTCCGTCTGGGCTAAGGAAATTTGGCCCAATTCCTTTTATTCATTGTTTTTTCCCTTAATTTCTCTTATTATAACTTGTATTTTTGTATTTTAATTTCTTGTATTTTTTTGTATTTTATTGTATTTCAATTTTGTTTTATATTTTCTGTATTTTTCCTATTTTGTAATTATTTGGAACTTATTGAAAATTGTTAAACTAATTACTCTTTTTGGTAATTTTTCAATTTAAAAGCAAACTAAATGCATTTTTTTGTATTTTTATTTATCACACGCAAATAACACTCAAACAATTAACACAAACTTCACACAAATTATAAAAATGAGGAAAAATCATTTATTTTGAATTTTATAGGAATAACTCATGTGCATGGTAAAAATCACGTGCTCACACCGCCTGATTCCCTTATTTTTGTGTGCTAGCCCACACCTTCCGCCGTGTGCCCGAGCTCCCGGACCTGGATCACCTAAACGTTTTTCTGGACCTCGAATACGACCTAAGAAACCATAGTCACTGTCCCGCCATAACCGAAATATATACATTGGAATTTTACGACCATAGAAGTAAGAACCCGTGTAAAGTCCCTAATTTTCGTGCGCTATAGCCCACGCCTTCCTCCGTGGGCCGGAACCCCCGAACCCGGATTGCCTAAAATTTTTTTGAGATGTCAAATACAGCCTAAGGAACCATAGTCACCACCCTGCAATGACAAAATTACATACTTTAGCGTTTTACGTCCATAAAACCAGAATTCCACCTGATTCCCATATTTTCTTGTGCTATAGTCTACGCCTTCCGCCGTGGGCCCGAGCCCCCGGACCTGGATCCCCTAAAATTATTCCTGGACGTTGAATACAACCTAAGAAACCATAGTCACTGCCCTGCCATGACCAAATTATATCATTTGGAATTGTACGGCCATAAAACTAAAAATCCGCGCGAGTCCCTAATTTTTGTGTGCTATAGCCCACGCCTTCCGTCGTGGGCCCGGACCCCCGAACCCCGATTGCCTATAATTTTTCGGGATGTCAAATACAGCCTAAGGAACCATAGTCACCGCCCTTCCATGAGCAATTTATATTAGTTGGTGTTTACGGCCATATAATTAGAATTTCGCCTGATTCCCATATTTTCGTGTGCCATAGCCCATGTCTTGGGCCTGAGCCCTGACCCGAATCACCGAAAATTTTTCCTGGACGTTAATTACGACCTAGGAAACAATAGTCACCGCCCTTCTATGATCAAATTATATCTTTTGGAATTTTACTGCCATAAAACTTAAAATCCGCGCGAGTCCCTAATTTTCGTGTGCATAGCCCATGCCTTCTGCCGTGGGCCCGGACCACACGACCCGGATCACCTAAAAATTTTTTTGAGATGTCAAATACAGCCTAAGGAACCATAGTCACCACCCTTCCATGACCAAATTATATTTTTTGGAATTTTACGGCCATAAAACTAAAATTCCACCTTATTCCCATATTTTCGTGTGCTATATAGCCCACGCCTTCCGCCATGTGCCCGAGCCCCCGGACCCGGATCGTCTTAAATTTTTTCTGGACCTCAAATACAACCTAAGAAACCATAGTCACCACCCTGCCATGAACAAATTATATCTTATGGAATTTTACGCCCATAAGACTGAAAATCCGCGCGAGTTCCCTAATTTTCGTGTGCTACAGCCCACGCCTTCTACCGTGAGCCCGAACCCCCGAACCCGGATAGCCTAAAAAATTTTTGCAATGTCAAATACAGCCTAAGGAACCATAGTCACCTCCTCGCCATGACCAAATATATTTTTTGGCAATTTACGGCCATAAAACTAGAGTTCCGCCCGATTCCAATATTTTCATGTGATATAGCCCACGCCTTCTGCCGTGGGCCCGAGCCCCCGGCCCCGAATTGCTTAAAGTTTTTCCTGGACATCAAATACAACCTAAGAAACCATAGTCTCCACCTCACCAAGGCCAAATTATACCTTTGGGAACTTTACGGCCAAAAAACTAAAAATCCGCGCGAGTCCCATATTTTCGTGTGCTATCCCAAGCCTTCCGCTGTGTGCCCGGACCCCCAGACCCGAATAGCCTAAAACTTTTTTGATATGTCAAATACAGCATAAGGAACCATAGTCACCGTATTGCCATGACCAAATTACAATTTTTGGTGTTTCACGACCATCAAATTAGAATTCCGCCTGTTCCCACATTTTCGTGTGCTAATAGCCCAAGCCTTCCGTCGTGGGCCCGAGCCCCCAGACCTGGATTGCCTAATTTTTCCTGGACGTCAAATACGACCTAAGAAAACATAATCAATGTCCTACCATGGCCAAATTATATCTTTTGTAATTTTACGGCCATAAAAAAATTCCACCCGAGCCCCTAGTTTTCGTGTGCTATAGCCCACGCCTTCCGCCGTGGGCCCGAACCCCCGGACCCAGATCGCCAAAAAATTTTTTAGGATTTCAAATACATCCTAAGGAACCATATTCACCGTCCTTCCATGACCAAATTACATTTTGTGGTGTTTTACGGCCATAAAACAAGAATTCCACCTGATTCCCATATTTTCGTGTGCTATAGCACACGCCTTCTGCCGTAGGACCGAGCCCCCGAACCCGGAATGCCTAAAAATTTTCTTGTACGTCAAATAAGACCCAAGAAACTATAGTCATTGCCCCGCCAAGAACAAATTATATCTTCGGAATTTTACAGCCATAAAACTAAAAATCCGCGCGAGCCCCTAATTTTCGTGTGCTATAGCCCACGCCTTCTACCGTGGGCCCGGATTCGCGGACACGAATCACCTAAAAAAAATTCGACATGTCAAATACAGCCTAAGGAACAATAGTCACCACCCCTCCATGACCAAATTACATTATTTGGCTTTTTACGACCATAAAACTAGAATTCCGCTTGATTCCCATATTTTCGTGTGCTATAGCTCACGCCTTCTGTCGTGGGCACCAGCCTCCGGACCCGGATTGCCTAAAATTATTCCTAGACATTACATAAGACTTAAGGAAACATAGTCACCGCCCCTCCATAACCAAATTATATCTTTTGGAATTTTATGGCCATAAGACTAAAAATCTGCGCAAGTCCCTAATTTTCGTGTGCCTACGCCTTCCATTGTGGGCCCGGACCCCCGAACCCGGATAGCCTAAAATACTTCTGGGATGCCAAATACAACCTAAACAATCATAGTCACTGCCCCGCCATGATCAAATTACATTTTTTGGCATTTTACAGGCATACAACTAGAATTCCGCCCGATTCCCATATTTTCGTGTGCTATAGCCCACGCCTTCCGTCGTGTGCCCGAGCTCCCGGACTCGGATCGCCTAAATTTTTTTTGAACCTCAAATACGACCTAAGAAACCATATTCACCACCCCGCCATGACAAAATTATATATTTTGGAATTTTAGGGCCATAAAACTAAAAATTCGTGTGAGTCCCTAATTTTCGTGCGCTATAGCCCACACCTTCCTTCGTGGGCCCGGACCCCCAAACCCGGATCATCTAAAAAATTTTCGAGATGTCAAATACAGCCTAAGGAACTATAGACACCACCCCGCAATGACAAAATTACATTTTTAGCATTTTACGTCCATAAAACTAGAATTCCTCCCGATTCCCATATTTTCATGTGCTATCCCACGCCTTCCGCCATGGGCCCAAGCCCTCGTACCCGGATCGCATAAAATTTTTCCTGGATGTCAAATACGACCTAAGAAACAATAGCCAATGTCCTTCCATGACCAAATCTTATCTTTTCGAATTTTACGGCCATAATACTAAAAATTCGCGCGAGTCCCTAATTTTCATGTGCTATAGCCCATGCCTTTCGCCGTGGGCCCGAGCTCCCGGACTCGGATCGCATAAATTTTTTTTGAACCTCAAATACGACCTAAGAAACCATATTCACCACCCCGCCATGACAAAATTATATATTTTGGAATTTTAGGGCCATAAAACTAAAAATTCGCGTAAGTCCCTAATTTTCGTGCGCTATAGCCCACATCTTCCTTCGTGGGCCCGGACCCCCAAACTCGGATCATCTAAAAAATTTTCGAGATGTCAAATACAGCCTAAGGAACTATAGACACCACCCCGCAATGACAAAATTACATTTTTAGCATTTTACGTCCATAAAACTAGAATTCCTCCCGATTCCCATATTTTCGTGTGTTATCCCACGCCTTCTGCCATGGGCCCAAGCCCTCGTACCCGGATTGCGTAAAATTTTTCCTGGACGTCAAATACGACCTAAGAAACAATAGCCAATGTCCTTCCATGAACAAATCTTATCTTTTCGAATTTTACGGCCATAATACTAAAAATTCGCGCGAGTCCCTAATTTTCATGTGCTATAGCCCATGCCTTTCGCCGTGGGCCCGGACCCAGGTCGCCTAAAATTTTTCCCAGATGTCAAATACAGCCTAAAGAACTATAGTCACCTCCCCGCCATGACATAATTACATTTTTTGGCATTTTACAGTCATAAAACTAGAATTCCATTTGATTCCCATATTTTCGTGTGCTATAGCCTACGCCTTCTGTCGTGGGCCCGAGAACTCGGACCTGGTTCGCCTAAAAATTTTACTGGACGTCAAATACGACCTAAGAAACCATACTCACTGCCCTGCCATAACCAAAATATATCTTTCAGAATTTTGCGGCCATAAAATTGAAAATTCACGCGAGTCCCTTATTTTCGTGTGATATAGCCCACGCCTTCCGCCGTGGGCGACCCCAGACCTGGATCGCCTAAAAAAATTTCGGGATTTCAAATACAGCTCAAGGAACCATAGTCACCACCCATCCATGACCAAATTACATTTTTAGCACTTTACGGCCATACAACTAGAATTCCGTCTAATTCCCATATTTTCGTGTACAATAGCTCATGCCTTCCGCCGTGTGACCAAGCCCCCGGAACTGGATAGTCACCACCGCTCCATGACCAAATTATATCTTTTGTAATTTAACACCCATAAAACTAAAAATCCGGGCGAGTCCCTAATATTGGTGTGATGTTGCCCACGCCTTCCGCCGTGGGCCTAGACCCCAAAACCCGGATTGCCTATAATTTTTTCAAGATTTCAAATACAGCCTAAGGAACCATAGTCACCGCCCCTCCATGACCTAAATCCATTTTTTGGCTTTTTACGGCCATAAAACTAAAATTTCGCTCGATACCCATATTTTCGTTTGCTATAGCCCATGCCTTCCGCCGTGGGCCCGAGCCCCGGGACCCGGATCGCCTAAAACTTTTCCTGAACGTCAAATATGACCTAAGAAACCATAGTCACCGCCCCACCATGAACAAATTATTTTTTTTGGAATTACACGGCAGTAAAACTGAAAATCCGCGTGAGTCCCTAAGTTTCGTGTGCTATAGCCCACGTCTTCCGCCGTGGGCCCTGACCCCTGGACCCGGAGCGCCAAAAAAATTTTCAGGATGTCAAATACAGCCTAAAGAACCATAGTCACCGCCTCGCCATAATCAAATTACATATTTTGCCATTTTACCGCCATACAACTAGAATTCCGCCCGATTCCCATATTTTCGTGCTCTATAGCCCACGCCTTCCGCCGTGTGCCCAAGCCCCCGGACCCGAATCGCCAAAAAGTTTTCCAGGACCTCAAATACAACCTAAGAAAACATAGTCACTCTCTCACCATGACCAAATTATATCTTTTGGAATTTTACGGCCATAAAAAAAATCCGCACGAGTCTCTAAAATTTGTGTGCCATAGACCACGTCTTCCGTCGTGGGCCCGGACCCTCAAACCCGGTTTAAGTAAAATACTTTTTATACGTCAAATATAGCCAAAATAACCGTAGTCACCACCCGTCCATGACCAAATTATATTTTTTTAGCTTTTTACGGCCATACAACTAGAATTCCGCCCGATTCCCACATATTCGTGTGCTTTAGCCCACGCCTTCCACTGTGGGCCCGAGCCCCCAAACCCGAATTGCCTAAAACATTTCCTGGATGTCAAATACGACCTAAGAAACCATAGTCACCACCCTGCCATGACCAAATTATATCTTTTGGAATTTTATGCCATAAAACAGAAAATCCACGCGAGTCCCTAATTTTCGTGTGCTATAGGCCACGCCTTCCGCCGTGGGCCCGGACCCCGGATCCCGGACCTGGATCACCTACAATATTTTCGGGATGTCAAATACAACTTAAGGAACCATAGTCAACCCCCCCCCACCGCATGACCAATTCAATTTTTTGGGGTTTTATGGCCATAAAACTAGAATTTCGCCCAATTCCCATATTTTCGTGTGCTATAGCTCACGCCTTCCACTGTGGGCCCCAGCTCCCGGACTCGGATCGCCTAAAAATTTTCCTAGATGTCAAATACGACCTAAGAACCATTGTCACCACCCCGCCATGACCAAATTATATCATTTGGAATTTTACAGCCATAAAACTGAATATCCACGCGAGTCCCTAATTTTCGTGTGATATAGCCCACGCCTTCTGCTGTGGGCCCGGACCCGGATCGCTTAAAATTTTTTAGAGATGTCAAATACAGCCTAAAGAACCATAGTCACCGCCTCGCCATGACCAAATTACATTTTTTGGCATTTTACGGCCATACAACTAGAATTTCACCCGATTCCCATATTTTCGTGTTCTATAGCCCACGCTTTCCGTCGTGTGCCCGAGCCCCCGAACTCGGATCGCCTAAAATTTTTGCTAGACCTCAAATATGACCTAAGAAAACATAGTCACCACCCCGCCGTGGGTCAAAACCCCTGACACAGAATTCCTAAAAATTTTTCAGGATGCCGAATACGGCGTAAGGAACCTTAGTCACCGCCCCTCCAAGACCAAACTATATTTTTTGGTATTTTACGGCCATAAAACTAGAATTCTGCTCGATTCCCATTTTTTCGTATGCTATAAGCCCACGTCTTCCGCCGTGGGCCCGAGACCCGGATCTGGATCGCCTAAAAATTTTCTAGGACATTACATACGGCCTAAGAAAACATAGTCACTGCCTCGCCATGACCAAATTACATCTTTTGGAATTTTACGGCCATAAAACTAAAAATCCGCGCGAGTCTTTAATTTTTTGGTGTCACAGCCCACACCTTTCGTAGTGGGCCCTGACCCCAAAAGTCGGATCGCTTAAAATACTTTCGGTATGTCAAATACAGCCAAAAGACCATAGTCAACACTCCTCTATGACCAAATTATATGTTTTTGCGTTTTACGACCATAGTACTAAAATTCTGCCCGATTCCCATATTTTCGTGTGCCACGCCTTCCACCGTGGGCCCGAGACCCCGAAACCGGATCGCCTAAAATTTTTCCTAGACATCAACTACGATCTAATAAACTATAGTCACCACCCCGCCATGACCAAATAAAATCTTTTGCAATTTTACGGCCATAAAAGTGAAAATCCGCGCGAGTCCCCTATTTTCGTGTGCTATAACCCATGACTTTCGCCGTGGGCCCGGACCCCCAGACCCGGATCGCTTAAAAATATTTTGGGATGCCAAATAAAGCCTAAAGAACCATAGTCACCGCCCCGCCATGAGAAAATTCCATTTTTTGGCATTTTACGGCCATACAACTAGAATTCCGCCCGATTCTCATATTTTCGTGTGCTATAGCCCACGCCTTCCGTCGTGGGTCCGAGCTCCCGGACCTAGATCGCCTAAAAATTCTCCTCGGATAATACATATGACCTAAGAAAGCATAGTCACACTCTCGCCATGACCAAATTATATATTTTGGAATTTTACGGCCATAAAACTGAAAAATTTGCGCGAGTCCCTAATTTTCGTGTGCTATAGTCCATGCCTTCCGCCGTGGGCCCGGACCCTCATGACCAAATTCCATTTTTTGGCGTTTTACGGCCATAAAACTAGATTTTTGCCTGATTCCCATATTTTTGTGCGTTATAGCCCACGCCTTCCGCTGTAGGCCCGAGCCCTCGGACCCGGATCGCCTAAAATTTTTCTTGGACGTCAAATACGACCTAAGAAATCATTGTCACCACCCTGCCATGACCAAATTATATCTTTTGGAATTTCACGGCCATAAAACTAAAAATCTGCGCGAGTCCCTAATTTTCGTGTGCTATAGCCCACGCCTTCCGCCGTGGCCCCAGACCCCCGGAACCGGATCGCCTAAAACATTTTCGGGATGTCAAATACAGCCTAAAGAACCATAGTCATCACCCAGCCATGACCAAATTACATTCTTTGGCATTTTACGGCCATACAACTAGGATTCCGCCTCATTCCCATATTTTCGTGTTCTATAGTCCACGCTTTCGCCGTCTGCACCAGCCCCCGGACCCGGATCGCCAAATATTTTTCCTAGACCTCAAATAGGACCTAAGAAAACATAGTCACCACCCCGCCATTACCAAATTATATCTTTCGGAGTTTTACACTCAAAAAACTAAATATTCGCGCGAGTCCCATATTTTCGTATGTTATAGTCCATGCCTTCCGCCATGGACCCGAACCCCCGGACCCGGAACGTCTTTTTTGGGATGTCAAATACAGCCAAAGGAATCATAGTCACCGCCCCTCCATGACCAAACTACATTTTTGGCATCTTACGACCATAAAACTAGAATTCCGCCCAATTCCCATATTTTTGTGTGCTATAGGCCACGCCTTCCGCCGTGGGCCCGAGCCCCCGTACCCTGATCACCTAAAATATTTCCTGGACATTACATACGACCTAAGAAAATATAGTCACTGCCTCGCCATGGCCAAATTATGTATTTTGGATTTTTACAGCCATAAAACTAAAAATGTGCGTGAGTCCCTAATTTTCGTGTGCCATAGCCCACGCCTTCCATCGTGGGCCCTGACCCCCAAACTCGGATCGCCAAGAATACTTCCGGGATGTCAAATACAGCCAAAAGAACCATAGTCACCACCCCTCCATGATCAAATTAATTTATTGGCATTTTACGGCCATAGTACTAGAATTCCGCCCGATTCCTATATTTTCGTGTGTTATAGCCGGGCCCGAGCCCCCGAACCCCCGAACCCGGATCACCTAAAAATTTTCCTGGACATCAAATATGACCTAATAACCATAGTCACCACCCTACCATGACCAAATTAAAAATTTTGAAATTTTACGGCAATAAAACTAAAAATCCGCACGAGTCCCTAATTTTCATGTGTTATAGCCCACGCCTTCGGCCGTGGGCTCGGACCCTTGGACCCGGATCGCCTAAAAACTTTTCGGGATGTCAAATAAAGCCTAAAGAACCATAGTCACTACCCCTCCATGACCAAATTACATTTTATTGGCATTTTACGGTGATACAACTAGAATTCCATCTGATTCCCATATTTTCGTGTGCTATAGCCCACGCATTCCGCTGTGGGCCCGAGCCCCTAGACCCGGATCGCCTAGAAATATTCCTGGACGTTACATACGACCTAGGAAAACATAGTCACTTCCTCTCCATGACCAAATTATATCTTTTGGAATTTCACGGTCATAAAACTGAAAATCTGCGCGAGTCCCTAATTTTTGTGTGCCATAGCCCACGTCTTCCGTCGTGCGCCCGTACCCCCAAACTCGGATTTCCTAAAATACTTTTAGGATGTCAAATACATCCAAAAGAACCATAATTACCTCCCCTCTATAACCAAATTACATTTTTGGTGTTTTACGGCCATACAACAAGAATTCCGCCCGATTCCCATATTTTTGTGTGTTATAGCCCACGCCTTCCTCCGTGTGCCCGAGCCTCCGAATCTGAATCGCCTAAAATTTTTAATGGATGTTAAATACGACATATGAAACCATAGTCACCACCCCGCCCTGACCAAATTATATCTTTTGGAATTTTACGGCCATAAAATTGAAAATCCATGCGAGTCCCTAATTTTCGTGTGCTATAGCCCATGCCTTCCGCCGCGGGCCCAGACCCCCAGACCCCCGAACCCGAATTGCCTACAATTTGTTCGGGATGTATAATACAGCCTAAGGAACCATAGTCACTGCCTCGCCTTGACCAAATTCCATTTTTGGGTGTTTTACGACCATAAAACTAGAAATTCGCCCGATTCCCATATTTTCGTGTGCTATAGCCCACGCCTTCCGCCGTGGGACCGAGCCCCCGGACTCGGATCGCGTAAATTTTTTCCTGGAAGTCAAATACCACCTAAGAAACAATTGTCAACACCTCACCATGACCAAATTATATCTTTTGGAATTTTACGACCATAAAACCGAAAATCCGCGCGAGTCCCTAAATTTCGTTTGCTATACACCTTCCGCCGTGGCCTAGACCCCCAAACCCGGATCGTCTAAAAAATTTTCGGGATTTAAAATATTGCCTAAAGAACCATAGTCACAGCCCCACCATGACCAAATTATATGTTTTGGCATTTTACTGCCATAGTACTAGAATTCCACCCAATTCCCAGATTTTCGTGTTCTATAGCCCACGCCTTCCACCGTGTGCCCAGCCCCCGGATCTGGATCGCCTAAAATTTTTTCTAGACCTCATATACGACCTAAGAAAATATAGTCACCGCCCCGCTATGACAAAATTATATTTTTTGGAATTTTACGCCCATAAAGCTGAAAATCCACGTTAGTGCCTAATTTTCGTGTGCTATAGCCCACGCCTTCCGCCGTGGGCCCGGACACCAGGACCCAGATCGCCTACAATTTTTTTGGGATGTCAAATACAACCTAAGGAACCATAGTCACCGCCCCTCCATGACCAAATTCGGTTTTTTGGAATTTTACGGCCATAAAACTAGAATTTTGCCCGATTCCCAAATTTTCATGTGTTATAGCCCACGCCTTCCGCCGTGGGCCCAAACTCCCGGACTCGGATCACCTACAAATTTTCCTGGACATTAAATACAACCTAAGAAAACATAATCATCGCCTCTCCATGACAAAATTATATCTTTTTGAATTTTAAGGCCATGAAACTAAAAATCCGCGCGAGTCCCTAATTTTTGTGTGCCATGGCCCATGCCTTCCGCCGTGGCCCCGGACCACCGTACCCGGATCGCTTAAAATACTTCTGGGATGTTAAATACAGCCTAAATAACTATAGTCACCACCCCTCTATGACCAGATTAATTTTTTTGGTATTTTACGGCCATACAACTAGAATTCCGCTCGATTCCCATATTTTCGTGTGCTATAGCCCACGCCTTCCGCTGTGTGCTAGAGCCCCCAGACCCGGATCGCCTAAAATTTTTACTGGACCTCAAATACGACCAAAGAAAATATAGTCACCACCCCGCCATGACAAATGTTTTGGAATTTTACGCCCATAAAGATGAAAATCCGCGTGAGTCCGTAATTTTTGTGCTATAGCCCACGCCTTCCGCCGTGGGCCCGGATCCCTGGGCCCAGATCACCTAAAATATTTCCAGGATGTCAAATGCATCCTAATGAACCATAGTCACCTCTTCTCCATGACCAAATTTCATTTTTTGGCATTTTAAGGCCGTAAAACTAGAATTCTGCCTAATTCCCATATTTTCGTGTGATATAGCCCACGCCTTCCGCCGTGGGCCCGAGCTCCCGGACCCAGATCGCCTAAAAACTTTTCTAGACATTAAATATGACCTAAGAAAACATAGTCATCGCCTCTCCATGAACAAATTATATCTTTTGGAATTTTATGGCCATAAAACTAAAAATCCATGCGAGAACCTAATTTTCGTGTGCCATAGCCCATGCCTCTCGCCTTGGGCCCGGACCCCCGGATCCGGATCACATAAAATACTTCCGGGATGTCAAATACAGCCTAGAGAACCGTATTCACCACCCCTCCATGACCAAATTACATTTTTGGCGTTTTACGGCCATACAACTAGAATTCCGCTCGATTCCCATATTTTCGTGTGCTATAGCCCATGCCATCCGCCATGTGCCCGATCCCCCAGATCTGGATTGCCTATTATTTTTCCTGGACCTCCAATATGACCTAATAAAACATAGTCACCACCCCTCCATGAACAAAATATATCTTTTAGAATTTTACGCCCATAAAACAGAGAATCCGCACGAGTCTCTAATTTTCGTGTGTTGTAGTCCACGCCTTCTACTGTAGGCCCGAACTCCCAGACCCGGAATGCCTAAAATCTTTTCGGGATGTCAAATACAGCCTAAGGAACCATAGTCACCGCCACTCCCTGACCAAACTACATTTTTGGAATTTTACGGCCATAAAATTAGAATTTTGCCCGATTCCCATATTTTCGTGTGCTATAGCCCACGCCTTCCGCCGTGGGCCCGAGCCACCGGACCCGGATCGCCTAAAAATTTTCTTGGACATTACATATGACCTAAGAAAACCTAGTCACCACCTCGACATGACCAAGTTATATCTTTTGGAATTTTACGGCCATAAAACTAAAAATCCGAGCGAGTTCTGAATTTTCGTGTGCCATAGCCCACGCCTTCCGTCGTGGGCCCAGACCCCCAAACCCGGATCACCTAATATACTTCCCGGATGTCAAATACAGCCAAAAGAACCATAGTCACCACACCTCCATGACCAAATTATATTTTTTGGCGTTTTACGTCCATACAACTAGAATTCCACCTTATTCCCATATTTTCGTGTGCTATAGCCCACGATTTCTGCCGTGGGCCCGAGCCCCCAAACTCGGATCGCCTAAAATTTTTCCTGGACGTCAAACACAAGCTAAGAAACCATAGTCACCACCCCGCCATGACCATATTATATCTTTTGGAATTTTATGCCCATAAAACTGAAAATCCGCACGAGTCCCTAATATTTGTGTGCTATAGCCCACGCCTTCCGTCGTGGGCCCAGACCCCCAGACCCAGATTGCCTACCATTTTTTTGGGATGTGAATACAGCCTAAGGAGCCATAGTCACCACCCCGCCATGACCAAATTCTATTTTTTGGCATTTTACGGCCATAAAACTGGAATTTTGCCCGATTCCCATATTTTCATGTGCTATACCCCACGCCTTCCACCGTGGGCCCGAGCCCCCTGACTCGGATCACCTAAAAGTTTTCCTATATATCAAATACAACCTAAGAAACCATTTTCACCACCCTCACTATGACCAAATTATATCTTTTAGAATTTTTCGGCCATAAAACTAAAAATCTGCGCGAGTCCCTACCTTTCGTGTGTTATAGCCCATTCCTTCCGCTGTGGGCCTGGATCCCCGAACCAGGATTGCCTAAAAAAAGTTCAGGATGTCAAATATAGCCTAAGGAACCATAGTCACCACCCCGCCCTGACACAATCATTTTCATAAAACTAGAATTCCGCTTGATTCCCATATTTTTGTGTGCTATAGCCCATGCCTTCTGCCGTGGGTCCGAGCCTCCGGACGCGGATCGACTAAAATTTTTCTTGTATGTCAAATATGACCTAAGAAACCATAGTCACCACCCCTCCATGACCAAATTACATTTTTTGGCGTTTTACAGCCATAAAACTAGAATTCCGCCCGATTCCCATATTTTCGTGTGCTATAGCCCACGCCTTCTGCCATGGGCCCGAGCCACCAGACCCGGATCACCAAAAATATTTCCTATACATTACTTACGACCTAAGAAAACATAGTCACCACCTTACAATGAACAAATTATATCTTTTCGAATTTTATGGCCATAAAACTAAAAATCCGCGTGAGTCCCTAGTATTCGTCTGCCATAGACCTCGTCTTCCATTGTGGGCCCGAACCCCTAAACCTGGATCGCATAAAATACTTCCAGGATGTCAAATACTGCCTAAATAACCATAGTCTCTGCCTGCCATGACCAAACTACTTTTTTAGGTATTTTACAGCCATAAAACGAGAATACAGTCATGGGGCCGAGCCATGGACCCAAATTGCCTAAAATATGTCCGAGATATTAAATACAGCCTAAGGAACCATAGTCACCGCCCCTCCACGGCCAAATTATGTTTATTGGCATTTTACGGCCAAAAAACTAAAATTCCGCTCGATTTCCATATTTTCGTGTGCTATACGCCTTCCGCCGTGGCCCTGAGACCCCGGACCCGGATCACCTAAAATTTTTCCCGGACATTACATATGACCTAATAAAACATAGTCACTGCCCCGCCATGACCAAATTATTTTGGAATTTTACAGCCACAAAACTAAAAAAATCCGCGCGAGTCCTTAATTATCGTGTGTTATAGCCCACGCCCACCGCCGTGGGCCCAGGCTCCCAGACCCGGATCGCCTAAAATTTTTTGGGATGTCAAATACAGTCTAAGGAACCACAGTCACTGCCCCGCCATGAACAAATTATATTTTTGTAATTTTACAGGCATAAAACTAGAATTCTGTCCGATTCCCATATTTACGTGTGTTGTAGTCCATGCCTTACGTCATGGGCCCGGACCCCCGAACCTGGAATGCCTAAAATTTTTTCGGGATGTCAAATACAGCCTAAGTAACCATATTCACCGCCACTCTATGACCAAATTATATTTTTTGGTATTTTATGGCCATAAAACTAGAATTCCGCCCGATTCCCATATTATCGCGTGCTATAGCCCACGCCTTCCGCCGTGTGCCTGAGCCCCCGGACCCGAATTTTCAAAAAGAATTCTTGGATGTCAAATACGACCTAAGAAACCATAGTCACCACCCTGCCATGGCCAAATTATATCTTGTGAAATTTTACGGCCATTAAACTGAAAATCCGTGTGAGTCCCTAATTTTCGTGTGCTATAGCCCACGCCTTCCGCCGTGGACCCAGATCCCCGGACCTGGATCGCCTAAAATTTTTTAGGGATGTCAAATGCAGCCTAAAGAACCATAGTCACCGCACCGCCATGACCAAACTTGTTTTTGCATTTTACAGCCATACGACTAGAATTCCACCCGATTCCCATATTTTCGTGTGCTATAGCCCACGCCTTCCGTTGTGTGCCTGAGCCCCCGGACTCGGATCGCCTAAAAATTTTCCTGGACCTCAAATACAACCTAAGGAAACATAGTCATCGCCTAGCCATGACCAAATTATATCTTTTGCAATTTTTCGCTCGTAAAACTAAAAATTCGCACAAGTCCCTAATTTTTGTGTGTTATAGTCCACGCCTTCCGCCGTGGGCCCTGACACCTGGACCCGGATCGCCTAAAAATTTTTTGGGATGTCAAATACAGCCTAAGAAACCACATAGTCACCGCCCCGCCATGACAAAATTATATTTTTTGGCATTTTAAGGTCATAAACTAGAATTCTTCCCGATTCCCATATTTTTGTGTGCTATAGCCCACGCTTTCCGCCGTGGGCCCGATCCCCCAGACCCGGATCACCTAAAATCTTTCCTGGATGTTAAATACGACCTAAGACACCATAGTCACCACCCCTACATGACTAAATTAAATATTTTGGCATTTTACTGCCATAAAACTTGAATTCTGCCTGATTCCCATATTTTTTTGTGCTATAGCCCATGCCTCCCGTCGTGGGCCCGAGCCCACGGACCCGGATCGCCTAAAATATTTTGTAGACATTACATACGACCTAAAAATACATAGTCACCATCCTGCCATGACAAAACTATATCTTTTATAATTTTATGGACATAAAACTAAAAATCCGCATGAGTCCTTAATTTTCGTGTGCCATAGCCCTCGTCTTCCGTCGTGGGCCCTTACCCCCGAACCGATTGCCTAAAATACTTCCAGGATGTCAAATACCGCCTAAAAAACCATAGTCACTATCTTCCATGACCAAATTACATTTTTGGTATTTTACGGCCATAAAACTAGGATTCCGCCCGATTACCATATTTTCGTGTGCTATAGCCCACCCCTTCCGCAATGGGGCCGAGCCACGGACCCGGATCACCTAAGATTTGTCTGGGATATCAAATACAGTCTAAGGAACCATAGTCACTGCCCCTACATGACCAAATGACATTTTTGGCATTTTACGGCCATAAAACTAGAATTCCGCTCGATTCTCATATTTTCGAGTGCTATAGCCTACGCCTTCCGCTGTGGACCCTAACACCCACACCCGGAATGCCTAAAAAAATTTTGGGATGTCAAATACAGGCTAAGGAACCATAGTCACTGCTCTCCATGACCAAACTACATTTTTTGCATTTTACGGCCAAAAAACTTGAATTCTGCCCAATTCCAATATTTTCGTGTGCTCTATAGCCCACGCCTTCCGCCGTGGGCCTGAGCCCCCGGACCCGGATCCCCTAAAACTTTACCTGGACATTACATATGACCTAAGAAACCATAGTCACCACCCCTCCATGATTAAATTATATTTTTTGGAATTTTACGACCATAAAACTAAAAATCCGCGCGAGTCCCTAATTTTCATATGCAATAGCCCACGCCTTCCGTCGTGGATCCAAACCTTCGGACCCAGATTGCCTAAAAAATTTTAGGGATGTTAAATACAGCCTAAAGAACCATAGTCACCGCCCGGCAATGACCAAATTATATGTTTTGGCATTTTACGGCCATACAACAAGAATTCCACCCGATTCCCATATTTTCGTGTACTATAGCCCACGCCTTCCACCGTGTGCCCGAGCCACCGGACTCGGATCGCCTAAAATTTTTCCTGAAGCTCAAATACGACCTAAGAAAACATAGTCACCACCCTGCCATGACCAAATTATATCTTTTGGAATTTTACGCCTGTAAAATTGAAAATTCGCACGAGTCCCTAATTTTCATGTGCTATTGTCCACGCCTTCCGCCGTGGCCCCGGAAACCTGGACCCGAATCGCCTAAAAAATTTTTGGGATGTCAAATAGAGCCTAAGGAACCATAGTCACTGCCCCGCCATGAAAAAATTATATTTTTTGGCGTTTTACGGCCATAAAACTAGAATTCTGGCCGATTTCCATATTTTCGTGTGCTATAGCCCACGCCTTCCGCAGTGGGCCCGAGACCCCAGACCCGGATCTCCTAAAAATTTTCGTGGACGTCAAATACGACCTAAGAAACCATAGTCACCACCCCCTCCATGAACAAATTATATTTTTAGCGTTTTACGGCCATAAAACTAGAATTCCACCCAATTACCATAATTTTGTGTGCTATAGCCCACGCCTTCCGCCGTGGGCCCGATCCCCCGGACCCGGATCACCTAAAATGTTTCCTAGACATTATATACGACCTTAGAATACATAGTCACCACCCTTCCATGACCAAATTATATCTTTTGGAATTTAATGGCCATAAAACTAAAAATCCATATGAGTCCCTAATTTTCGTGTGCCATAGCCCTTGTCTTCCATTGTGGGCCCGGACCCCCGAACCCGGATCAACTAAAATACTTCCAGGATGTCGAATACTGCCTAAATAACCATTGTAACTGCCTTCCATGACCAAATTACATTTTTGGGTGTTTTACAGCCATAAAACTAGAATTTCACCTCATTCCCATATTTTTGTGTGTTATAGCCCGCGCCTTCAATCATGGGGCCGAGCAACGGACACGGATTGCCTAAAATATGTCCGAGATATCAAATACTGCCTAAGGAACCATAGTCACCGCCCCTCCATGACCAAATTACATTTATTGACATTTTACGGTCATAAAACTAGAATTTTGCCCGATTTCCGTATTTTCCTGTGCTATAGCCCACGCCTTCCCCCGTGGCCCCGAGACCCGGATCCGAATCACCTAAAATTTTTCCTGGACATTACATACGACCTCATAAAACATAGTCATTGCCCCGCCATGACCAAATTATATCTTTTGGAATTTTACAACCATTAAACTAAAAAAATCCGCGCGAGTCCCTAATTTTCATGTGCTATAGCCCACGCCTTCTGCCGTGGGCCTGGGCTCCTCAACTCGGATCGCCTAAAATTTTTTTGGGATGTCAAATACAGCCTAAGGAAATATAGTCACTGCCCCGCCATGACCAAATTACATTTTTCGCATTTTACAGCTATAAAACTACAATTTCGCCCGATTCTCATATTTTCGTGTGCTAGTCCATGCCTTCCGCCGTAGGCCCAGACCCCCGGACCCGGAACACCTAAAATTTTTTTTGGAATGTCAAATACAGCCTAAGTAACCATAGTCACCGCCCCTCCATGACCAAATTACATTTTTTAGCATTTTACGGCCATAAAACTAGAATTCCACCCGATTTCCATATTTTCGTGTGCTATAGCCCACGCCTTCCGCCGTGGGCCCGAGTCCCCCGACCCGGATCGCCTAAAAATTTTCCTGGACATTACATACGGCCTAAGATAATATAGTCACCACCTCGCCATGACCAAATTATATTTTATGGAGTTTTCCGGCCATAAAACTAAAAATCCACGCAAGTCCCTAATTTCGTGTGCCATAGCCCACACCTTCCATCGTGGGATCGAACCCCAAATCCGGATCGCCTAAAATACTTTCGGGATGTTAAATACAGCCAAAAGAACCATAGTCACAGCCCCTCAATGACCAAATTATATTTTTGGCATTTTACAGCCATACAACTAGAATTCCGCCCGATTCCCATATTTTCGTGTGATATAGCCCACGACTTCCTCCATGGGCCCGAGCCCCCGGACCCAGATCGCCTAAAATTTTTCTAGGACATCAAATACGACCTAAAAACCCATAGTCACCACCCTTCCATGACCAAATTATATCTTTTGGCATTTTACGGCTATAAAACTAGAATTCCGCCCGACTCCCATATTTTCGTGTGCTGTAGCCCACGCCTTCCGTCGTGGGCCCAAGCCCTCGGAGGTGGATCGCTAAAAATTTTTCTGGACATTACAAACGACCTAAGAAAACATAGTTACTATCTCTCCATGACCAAATTATATCTTTTGTAATTTTACGGCCGTAAAACTAAAAATCCACGAGAGTCCCTAATTTTCGTATGCCATAGCCCATGCCTTCCGTCGTGGGCCCGGACCCCCAAACACGGATCGCCTAAAATACTTTTGGGATGTCTAATATAGCTAAAAGAACTATAGTCACTGTCCCGTCATGAACAAATTACATTTATTGGCGTTTTACGGCCATACAACTAGAATTCTGCCCGATTCCCATATTTTCGTGTGCTAAAGCCCACGCCTTTCGCCGTGTGCCCGAGCTCCCAGACCCGGATCGCCTAAAAAATTTCCTGGATGTAATACGACCTAAGAAATCATAGTCACCACCCCGCCATGACCAAATTATATATTTTGGAATTTTGCGGCCATAAAACTGAAAATCCGCGCAAGTCCCTAATTTTCGTGTGCTATAGCCCACGCCTTTCGCCGTGGACCTGGACCCCCAAAACCGGATCGCCTAAATTTTTTTAGGGATGTCAAATATAGCCTAAAGAACCATAGTCACCACCCCGCCGTGACCAAATTATATATTTTTGGCATTTTACGGCCATATAACTAGAATTCCACTCGATTCCCATATTTTCGTGTGCCTTCCACCTCGTGCTCGATCCCCCGAACCCGGATCGCCTAAAAATTTTCCTGGACCTCAAATACGACCTAAGAAAACATTTTCACCACCCCACCATGACCAAATTATATCTTTTGGAATTTTACGCTCGTAAAACTGAAAATCTGCACGAGTCCCTAATTTTCGTGTGCTTTAGTCCACGCCTTCTACCATGGGCCCGAACCGTGCCTAAAATTTTTTCGGGAAGTCAAATACAACCTAAGGAACCATAGTCACCGCCCCGCTAAGACAAAATTACATTTTTAGCGTTTTACGGCCATAAAACTAGAATTCCGCCCGATTCCCACATTTTCATGTGCTATAGCCCACGCCTTCCGCCGTGTGCCCGAGCCCCCGAACCCAAATTTTCTAAAAACAATTCTGGACATCAAATACGATCTAATAAACCATAGTCACTACCTCGCCATGACTAAATTATATCTTTTGGAATTTTACGGCCATAAAACTGAAAATCCGCGCAAGTCCCTAATTTTTGTGTGCTATAGCCCACACCTTCCGCCGTGGACCCAGACCCCCAGACCCGGATCGCCTAAAACTTTTTAGGGATGTCAAATACAGCCTAAAGTTCCATAGTCACCGCCCCGCCATGAACAAATTATATTTTTTGGCATTTTACGGCCATACAACTAGAATTCCACGTGATTCCCATATTTTTGTGTGCTATAGCACTCGCCTTCCGCCGTGTGCCCGAGCCCCCGGACCTGGATCGCCTAAAATTTTCTTGGACCTCAAATACAACCTAATAAAATATAGTCACTGCTCTGCCATGACCAAATTATATCTTTTGGAATTTTACGCCCGTAAAACTAAAAATTCGCACGATTGCCTAATTTTCGTGTGCTATAGTCCACGCCTTCTGCCGTGGGCCCGGACCCCTGGACCTGGATCGCCTAAAAAAATTTTGAGATGTCAAATACAGCCTAAGGAACTATAGTCACTGTCCCGCCATGACAAAATTATATTTTTTGGCATTTTACGGCCATAAAACTAGAATTCTACCTGATTCCCATATTTTGGTGTGCTATAGCCCACGCCTTCCGCCTTGGGCCCGAGCCCCCAGACACTAATCAACTAAAAATTTTCCTGTACGTCAAATACGACCTAAGAAACCATAGTCACCACCCTTCCATGACCAAATTACATTTTTTGATGTTTATAAAACTAGAATTCCGCCCAATTCTCATATTTTTATGTGTTATAGCCCACGCCTTCCCCGTGGGCCCGAGCCCCCAGACCCGGATCGCCTAAAATATTTCGTAGACATTACATACGACCTAAGAATACATAGTCACCACCCTTCCATGACCAAATTATATCTTTTGGAATTTTATGGCCATAAAACTAAAAATCAGCATGAGTCCCTAATTTTCATGTGCCATAGCCCTCGTCTTCCGTCGTGGGCCCGAACACCTGAATCCGGATTTCCTAAAATACTTCCAGGATGTCAAATACTGCCTAAATAACCATAGTCACTGCCTACCATGACCAAATTATATTTTTTTTGTATTTTACGGCCATAAAACTAGAATTCCGCCCAATTCCCATATTTTCGTGTGCTATGGCCCACGCGTTCCACCATGGGGCCGAGCCACAGACTCGGATCGCCTAAAATTTATCCGGAATATCAAATACAGCCTAAGGAACCATAGTCACCGCCCCTCCATGATCCCACGCCGTCCGCCATGGCCCCGAGCCTCCAGACCTGGATCGCCTAAAATTTTTCCTCGACATTACATACAACCTAATAAAACATAGTCACTGCCCCGCCGTGACCAGATTATATCTTTTGGAATTTTATGGCCATAAAACTAAAAAAATCCGCGTAAATCCTTAATTTTCGTGTGCTATAGCCCACGCCTTTCGCCGTGGGCCCGAACTCCCGGACCCGGATCGCCTATAAGTTTTTTGGGATGTCAAATACAGCATAAGGAACCACAATCACCGCCCCGCCATAACCAAATTACATTTTTGGCATTTTACGGCCATAAAACTAGAATTCCGCCCGATTCCCATATTTTCGTGTGCTATAGCCCAGGCCTTCCGCCGTGGGCCCGGACGCCCGGACCCGAAATGCCATAAATTTTTTCAGGATGTAAAATACAGCCTAAGGAACCATAGTCACTGCCCCTCCATGACCAAACTACATTTTTGGCATTTTACGGTCATAAAACTAGAATTTCGCACAATTCCCACATTTTCGTGTGCTATAACCCACGCCTTCCGCCATGGGCCCGAGTCCCCGGACCCAAATCTCCTAAAACTTTTCCTGGACATTACATACGACCTAAGAAAACATAGTCACTGCCTCGCCAAGACCAAATTATATCTTTTGGAATTTTACGGCCATAAAACTAAAAATCCGCGCGAGTCCCTAATTTTTTTGTGCCATAGCTCACACCTTCCATCGTGGGCCTAGACCCCCAACCCCGGATCGCCTAAAATACTTCCGGGACATCAAATAAAGCCAAAAGAACCATAGTCACCACCCCTCCATGACCAAATTATATTTTTGGCATTTTACGGCCACACAACTAGAATTCCGCCTGATTCCCATATTTTCGTGTGCTATAGCCCATGCCTTCCGTCATGGGCCCGAGCCCCCAGACCTGGATCGCCAAAAGATTTTTCTGGACGTCAAATACTACCTATGAAACCATAGTCACCACCCCTTCATGACCAAATTATATTTTTGGCATTTTACGGCCATAAAACTAGAATTCCGCCCCATTCCCATATTTTCGTGTGTTATAGCCCACACCTTCAGCCGTGGGCCCGTGCCCGGACCTGAATCGCCTAAATATTTCCTAGACATTACATACGACCTAAGAAAACATAGTCACCACCCTGCCATGACCAAATTATATCTTTTGGAATTTTATGGCCATAAAACTAAAAAACTGCGTGAGTCCCCAGTTTTTGTGTGCCATAGCCCTTCTCTTCCGTCGTGGCCCCGGAACCCTGAACCCGGATCGCCTAAAATACTTCCAGTATGTCAAATAATGCCTAAATAACCATAGTCACCACCTGCTATAATCAAATTAGATTTTTTGGTGTTTAACGGCCATAAAACTACAATTCTGCCTGATTCCCATATTTTTTTGTGCGAGCCTACGCTTTCCGCCATGGGCCTGAGCCACGGACCCAGATCGCCTAAATGTTTTTCGAGATATCAAATACAGCCTAAGGAACCTTAGTCACTGTCCCTCCATTACCAAATTACATTTATTGGCGTTTTGCTGCCATAAAACTAGAATTTAGCCCGATTTTCATATTTTCGTGTGCTATAGCCCACGCCTTCCACCATGGACCCGAGCCCCCGGAGCCGGATCGCCTAAAATTTTTCCTAAACATTACATATGACCTAATAAAACATAGTCATTGCCCCACCATGACCAAATTATATCTTTTGGAATTTTACGGCCATAAAATTAAAAATATCCGCGCGAGTCCCTAATTTTCGTGTGCTATAGCCCATGCCTTCCGCCGTGAGCCCCGACTTCTGGACCTGGATCGCCTAAAATTTTTTCGGGATTTCAAATACAGCCTAAGGAACCATAGTCATCGCCCTGCCATGACCAAATTAGATGTTTTGGTGTTTTACGGCCATAAAACTAGAATTCTACCTGATTCCCATATTTTTGTGTGCTATAGCCCACGCCTTCCGCCGTGGGCCCAGACCCTCGGACCCGGAACGCCTAACATTTTTTCTGGATGTCAAATACAGCCTAAGGAACCATAGTCATTGCCCCGCCATGACAAAATTACATTTTTTGGCGTTTGATGGCCATAAAAGTAGAATTCCGCCCAATTCCTATATTTTCGTGTGCTACAGCCCACGCCTTTCGCCGTGGGCCCGAGCCCCTAGAGCCGGATCGCCTAAAAATTTTTCTGGACGTCAAATACGACCTAAGAAATAATAGTCACCACCCCTTGATGACCAAATTATATTATTTTGGCGTTTTACAGCTATAAAACTAGAATTCCGCCCTATTTCCATATTTTTGTGTGCTATAGCCCACGCCTTCCGCCGTGGGTCCGAGCCCCCGGACCCGGATCACCTAAAATATTTCCTAGCCATTACATACGACCTAAGAAAGCATAGTCACCACCCTGCTACAACCAAATTATATCTTTTGGAATTTTATGGCCATAAAACTAAAAATCCGCGTGAGTCCCTAATTTTCGTGTGCCATAGCCCTCGTCTTCCGTCGTGGCCCCGGACTCCCGAACCCGTATCGCCTAAAATACTTCCAGGATGTCAAATACTGTCTAAATAACCATAGTCACCAACCGCCATGACCAAAATATATTTTTTAGTGATTTACGGCCGTAAAACTAGAATTCCACCTGATTCCCATATTTTTGTGTGCTATAGCCCATGCCTTCTGCCATGGGCCCGAGCCACGGACCCGGATCGCCTAAACTTTGTCCGGGATATCAAATACAGCCTAAGTAACCATAGTCACTGCCCCTTTATGAGCAAATTACATTTATTGGCATTTTATGACCATAAAACTAGAATTCCACCCGATTTTCATATTTTCGTGTGTTATAGCCCACGCCTTCCGCCGTGCCCCCGAGTCCCCGGACCCGGATCGCCTAAAATTTTTCTAGGACATTACATATGACCTAATAAAACATAGTCACTACCCGCCATGAAAAAATTATATCTTTTGGAATTTTACGGCAATAAAACTAAAAATATCCACGCGAGTCCCTAATTTTCGTGTGCTGTAGCCCATGCCTTCCGCAGTGGACCCTAACTCCTGGACCCGGATCGCTAAAATTTTTTTGGGATGTCAAATACAGCCTAAGGAACCATAGTCACCTCCCCGCCATGACCAAATTATAATTTTTGGTGTTTTACGGCCATAAAACTAGAATTTCGCTTGCATCCCATATTTTCGTGTGCTATAGCCCACGCCTTCCGATATAGGCCCGAGCCACGGACCCGGATCGCCTAAATATTGTCTGGGGTATCAAATACAACGTAAGGAACCATAGTCACCGCCCCTCCATGACCAAATTACATTTATTGGAATTTTATGGTCATAAAACTAGAATTCCGCCCGATTTCCATATTTTCGTGTGTTATAGCCGAGGCCTTTCGCCGTGGGCCCAAGACCCCGGACCTGGATCGCCTAAATTTTTCCTGGACATTACATATGACCTAATAAAATATAGTCACCACCCCGCCATGACCAAATTATATCTTTTGGAATTTTACGGCTATAAAACTAAAACAATCCGCGCGAGTCCCTAATTTTCGTGTGCTATAGCCCATGCCTTCCGCCGTGGATGCGGACTCCCGGATACGGATCGCCTAAATTTTTTTCGGGATGTCAAATATAGCTTAGGGAACCATAATCACCGCCTGCCATGACCAAATTACATTTTTTGGTGTTTTACGGCCATAAAACTAGAATTCTGCCTGATTCCCATATTTTCGTGTGCTATAGCCCACGCCTTCCGCCATGGTCCGAGCCATGGACCCGGATTGCCTAAACTTTGTGCGGGATATCACATACATCCTAAGGAATCATAGTCACTGCCCCTCCATGACCAAATTACATTTATTGGCGTTTTACGGCCAGAAAACTAGAATTTCGCCCCGATTTGCATATTTTCATGTGCTATAACCCACGCCTTCCGCCGTGGCCCCGAGCCCCTGAGACCGGACCGCCAAAATTTTTTTCTGGAGATTACATACGACCTAATAAAATATAGTCACTGCCCCTCCATTACCAAATTATATCTTTTAGAATTTTACGACCATAAAACTAAAAAAATCCGCGCGAGTCCCTAATTTTCGTGTGCCATAGCCCTTGCCTTCTGTCGTGGGCACGGACCGCCAAACCCGGATCACCTAAAATACTTCAGGGATGTCAAATACAGACAAAAGAACCATAGTCATTGCCCCTCCATGAACAAATTACATTTATTTGCATTTTACGTCCATACAACTAGAATTTCGCCCGATTCCCATATTTTTGTGTGCTATAGTCCATGCCTTCCGCCGTGGGCCTGGACCCCCGAACCCGGATCGCCTAAAAAATTTGCGGGATGTTAAATACACCTAAGGAACCATAGTCACTCCCCCTCCATGACCAAACTACATTTTTTGGTATTTTACGGCCATAAAAGTAGAATTCCGCCCGAATCCCATATTTTCGTGTGCTATAGCCCACGCCTTCCGCCGTGAGCCCAAACCCCCAAACCCGAATCGCCTAAAAATTTGCCTGCACATTACAAACGACCTAAGAAAATATAGTCACCGCCTCGCCATGACCAAATTATATCTTTTGGAATTTCACGGCCATAAAACTAAAATCTGCACGAGTCCTTAATTTTCGTGTGCCATAGCCCACGCCTTCCGCCATGGCCCGGACCCAAACCCGGATCGCCTAAAAAAATTTCGAGATGTCAAATACAGCCTAAGGAACCATAGTCACTGCCCCGCCATGATCAAATTTTATTTTTTGGCGTTTTATGGCCATAAAACTAGAATTTCGCCCGATTCCCATATTTTCGTGTGCACCAAAATAGCTTCGCCCCTGTTACTGAGTATACTTGCAAATACTTGTGAATAAAAATCTCGCTAAAGACACTGATAGGTTGATAGTAGGGATGCAAAATGGTTAAAGGAAAACAATTAACCATCCATATTATCTACTAAAAATAGGTTGGATAATGAACTTTTTCAAAATGGATCAAATATGGATAAGAACCATGTTATCTATTTAGAAAATGGATAACCAATGGATTTAACTTTTACATTTGTAAAGTCTCAAATTGAGGGTTCCTCAAGTTAGGGAGACTAAGAATTCTCCCAAAAGTGATCATATGCAAAAATTTATGGATAATATGATTACCCATATTATCCGCCGGTTAACCTTTTTTTTATTCGTATTAAATATGGATAGGATAATTGATCCGTTTTTTCATTATTCTTTTCGACTCGTACCATATCCGACCCGACCTGCATGTTTGCCACTCCTAGTTGATAGCTTCAGAATGCGCTTTTGTAACTGCTTAGTATGTTGCCATTTTGATTTTGTAACTTATGGCGAATAAAAAATTTGGCGAAATGCAGTGTATTCCTTTTACCCTTTAACTAGAGTTTTCGAGCCCTTGGAGTAGAGAAACTTTTGGAAATGACTACTTCCCTTTGCAAATGATGCAGGAAAAATAAAGCCAAAAAAAGGGAATTTTGACAATCATGCTCAAACCTATATTAGGTTCCAAGATCAAGATTCGTGTTTTGTCCCCAAGTGTGAGAACATTCTGTGAGTCATACGTGAATACTAAAATTCTTGATGCAGGTGTAAGTCAACTCATGTGGTTAGAGTTGACATTTGGAGGATAAGTAGTAAACTTTGGTCTTTGAAATTATCCAGCGAGCAAAGATGTAAGCTTTTCATAATTACCATAAAAGCTTGTTTTCCTCGAAATCTTAACAAAATAAAGATTTACTAAACAAGAACTACTGTCACACCTCCTTTTGGCGCGCCCCCTACCCCGGAGGGTAGATGCGCGAGGGGAGTTTTTCCAATTTAAGTGACAATATTCGAAACGGGATTATTCTATTTATTTCAGAGTCGCCACTTGGAATAAATTAAGGTGTCCCAAGTCACCGATTTATTTAAATCCCGAATCGAGGAAATTTCGACTTTCCAAATGAAGTCTGCGAACCAGAAATTCTAAGTAAGGAATTCTGTTGACCCGAGGGAAGGTGTTAGGCACCCCCGGATCCCGTGGTTCTAGCACGGTCGCTTCAACTATTATATATGGCTAAAAATATCTGATTTTATACATGTTTATAAATTAATGCTCTGATTAAACTTTTAAAACCGCTTTATTAATTTTGAAGAAAAGTATCTGACTTAAACAATATTTAAACTATCAGTAAATAAATAATAAATAAAAATCATTTGCTCTAAATAAAATCAAAATTTTGTCCCCTTTTATTTCGTTTTGTACCCTATATAAAATGAACACTTTAATTTCTAAATTTTTACTTCTATTAACCCAATTCCGGCATATGTCTCTTAATAATTGAGTTAAACTACAAATGTCGTTCTTTTTGAAGAAAACTTGCTCAGCTTATTAGCAAAATCTGGGCTTGAAACCCAATACAAAGAAGAACGAAATCTAGGCTTGAAGCCCACACGCATGCGCCAAACTTCTCTATACTATCCAAAATATTTTAAAGTGAAGACCTATCATTCTTGAATAAAAAAAAATGAGTTTATTTATAATTATATCAACCTAACTATTTTTAGTTACAAAATCAAAAAATGTTCAACAATTGTTGTTCAAGGAGGTTAACGTTCAATGATGGATTCACGGATGTTATTAGAGTAAACGGAAACATAATAGCACAAACAACTAATTGATTCAAAACGAGCTCGAATAGACACTACAAACAAATCTGATTTTACTTTCAAATGTGATCATCATGTGATTTTGAATTGCACGGGACTTAAATCACTATCATGGAATGAACAATCTTAAATTCGGATTTAATCTGCCTCTCACCATTAATCTGCCTTTTACCATTATAGAAATCCAAATTTTGTACATAAACTATAACTAATACCCATTATACAATCCAATTTTCAGTCTAGTGTTCACAAACTTATACTAAATGGAGATAATCCTAACTAAAGCAAATCCCTGTTACTATAACTCAAACCAAATCAAAACTAAGATTAAAACAACAATTGATTAACTGGAATTAACAAACAAAGAGGCTATTAGAGAAAAAATGCAGCAACAGAACTTCGTTTGATACTTCATTTCATTTCACAACACCGGGATCGTAAAAATGTATACCTGGAAATGTTTTACAAATGAAGGAGAAGGTCAGCAACAAATTTGGTAGCAGTGACAGCAGTAAGCAGTACCAGTGACGACCAAGTAAAGTCAATACGATAAACAGCAGCAAACCAAACAGTGACACCCAAATTCCAACAACAACTTTGAAGAAACAAATAACCAAAGATACAGGAAGTTCCAGGAATGGTTTAAAGCCAAACAGAGAGTTTAAAGTGTGTGTGTATGTTCTGCCAGTGAGCTTCTCTATGTGTGAATGCATATTCCAGTATGTCTCAATGTCTGTGTGTGTTCACTATCAGAGAGTATTTTCAGAGAGTATATCACTGTCTGTTTTTCTGTTCCTTAGTGAGTGTGTGTACTGCCAGTTTTATAGCTAAACCTTACAGAACTTTACACTTCAGATTCAATGCTTTTCCTAACAAAACACATGGGTACCTTTAACTTTTGAATCATTCTTTCCATGTGAGCTATCATTTCCAGCTTTTAAAACACTTAACAAAGCTAGAAGTACTGATATCTCTGATTATTCCAACCTGATTTTGTCTAAAGGTGAGCTTTATACAATTAAACAAACAAACAAGGGCAAAACTAAATGGAATATGCTGCTGTCCAGCAATTCCAACAGTTTAAACCATGTGCAGTGCACTCTTAGTTGCCTAGCTGTTGGCTTTCAAATTCTAAACTAAAACGACTATCAGCAGTTAACTCATAAACTAAAATCAACCAAACAAACCTAATTCAATTCAATAGTGAATCAATGAATCTCGGCCAATGCCGGATTTGTAGCTCTAGTGTTCTAACAAACGAACCTACGAATCTAATCGACGACATTCGTATAGTCGATTACAACAAACACAATCAATAACACCCAATCGATGAACAAATTTTCATTTATTTAGCAACTAGGCCGAGAGAGAAAAAGAAAAAATGAAAGAAGCAAGAATGTCATTCGGCTTCAATAATCGACTCGAATACACACACTTATCAACAAACAACAATCAATAACACCCAATCGATGAACAAATTTTCATTTATTTAGCAACTAGGCCGAGAGAGAAAAAGAAAAAATGAAAGAAGCAAGAATGTCATTCGGCTTCAATAATCGACTCGAATACACACACTTATCAACAAACAACAATCAATCAATTACGATAATCAATCTCAAAAAACAGTGAATCAAGCAAATTCTCGGCTAGAACAGTCCAAAATGAAGAATTGTCTATTCGACGAAATATCGAATCGAGTTCTTATTTTATAGCAACATCATTCATATCAATCAATCAGGAAACAACAAATCGACCAAATAAAACGGTCCCAAGAGATGAAGAAAAACAGAGAATTGATGAAATCACAACAAAAATCAATAACAAACGAAAAACTACTAAAGCGACGAGTATAATTAAACAAAAATAGAGAAGAAAAAAGAAATACCTTGAAACAAAAGAAATGGAGACTCGGCCGACTTGGGTCTCGTTCATTCGAGGTCGAAAGGACCTTAATTGAAATGTTTTCAAATGAAAACAATCCAATTAAGGTCTATTAGACCCCAATTCCCCTTTGAATTTAAACGAAAAATCCCTAATTCAAATCTAGGGTTCTTGAACACTTTGGTTTTGGGGCTTGACGACTTCCGGCTAGATTCGAACCGGATTAAGGGTGGTGTGGTGGTTAGGGAGGTGAGGTGAGGGTGTGGTATCAATTTGGGGTGGTTTGGGATAGTTCAAGTTTTGACTCGAATCTTCAAATGAAGATTCGAGAAGCTCCGGATTGATTCGAAGTAGATGGTGTATGGATTTGGATTGGGGGTATCGAGATGGTCATTTGGTGTTAAGATTGTGGCAAAATGAACCGGCGCCGCCGGATTTTCCGGCGAGGGAAAGGGCGGCGGCTAGCTAGGGTTTTTGGGGTATTTGGTTGAGAGAGATGAACGGTAAAGGGTGTGGGTTATTTGGGTAATGAGGTGAGGGAAAAGAGTCTTGGGGCATTTGGTTAGATTAAACCAGAGTTTTAATTCTGGCCGTTGGATTTAAGAGATCCAACGGCTTAGATCAAAGGGGTAACGGGGCGGGTCTGCTGGGTTAGGGGACTAGGTTGTTGGGCCGGGTAAGGGAACTGGGTTTGGGCCTGGGTTTATCCGGTTTTGGACTCCTTTAAACTCTATTTTGCTTTATTTTCTTTTGTTTTCTTAAATTATTTCAAACTAAATTCCAAAATCCTAATCACATTATAAAAATTAACTTATTAAAAGTATTAATTACACTCCAATAACAATTAAACATACATAATTAATACCAAAAAAAATAAAATCACACAATTGGACAATAAATGGTAAAAATGCAAAATACCTAATTTTTTTTGTTATTTTTCATTTTCGTAAAACAAACCCAATTACTTTAAATTACAAACATGAATTTATATGCAAATATATATATATATATATATATATTTTATTTCATATTAATTTAAATAAATAGAAATGCGCACGCAAAAATGCGAATAATAAGAGAAAGACAACACACAAAATCACAAAGATCACGCTTAACGCGAAACTATTTTATTTTGAATATTTTGGGAGTAATTCTCACGTAGGGCAAAAATCACGTGCTTACAACTACTAATGCATTACTGTCGTTTTATATATGATCATATTTGACAAGTTTGAAAAAGGAGAAATTGAGCAGGGCGGCTCAATACTGTTGGGACCTAAAGCCAAACTTCAAATGGAGGCCTTAATTTTTTTCTTATAAAAAATTTCATATATATTTTTTATTTGAAGTTTATTTTCCTTGTCTTTTGAGATACAAAGGTATGAATAACTGTTTTATAAAACTTTTCTCTTTTTTTTTAATGTTTTGAATAACCGAAATCATACTTTCTGTTTGACATATTTGAGTTTTAATAAATATTAAAAGGACAATATATACCTATATAATAAAAATATCAAGAAAATTAAATTAGAAGAAAAATAATACTAAAAATTAGAATAGAAAAACCTGATTCAATAACTTGATCTGAAAATAAATAGTTATTGCTTCAATATATTTGATGCAAGAGCCAAGAGGTGAAGAGGGTTGTCTTGAAGTTGAATAGAAAAAAATGATAACAATGTAATATTTGTGTTTTGTGAGAAAGGTAAAATTTGAAAAAAAGGCAAAAATCATGAAGAAAAGAGAAGTGGCCAGATTTTTAAGATTTTTGGGCCCACGATAATCTTCTTCTTTTATACAAAATTGAATTTTGAAAAATGTTTGCTTAAGTTTTGAATTTTTTTTTTAATAAATTAAAAAACAGGGGTCCCCTAAAGTGGGGGCCTAAAGCATATGTTTTGTACGCTTTACCCAAAAGCCGCCCGTGAAACCGAGAAATACTTTTCAAATTTGCAAGTGTTAAACATGCCGCAACATTTCTTTAACTCTAAAATCATATCGTAAAGGTATAAATGAGAAAGTTTAAAATTAAATTGTTTCTCGATATAGAAAGATGTTATATTTTAACATAATGCTAACATGGAAATAGTGCAACGTAGTATGAAACACCTGTCGGGTTTACTAACAACACCAAAAGCATATTACATGTTTGCCTCCATACATAAAGGATGTGGGAAAGGACAAACATTCCTTCCAAAGATTTATCTTCCGTTATTTAAGTACTCAAATGCGATGACTCACTAAAGTATCTGAGAAAAAAAATTCCTTAGTCTATTAGGCCGATGTCCTTTATGAATCTGTCTATTAACATCCTGATGATATTTCCAATGGTCTTCTGCTTTGTTTCAACCAAACATGGAGGACTAATTCCCAAGATAGAATTCTCTGAAAACTATTACAGAATCTTCCTTTCTACTATCAGTAACCTTCTTCATGAAATGTTTGTCTCATTATATGTCACATTCTATTTTTGAAGAACTATATCTCTGTTCCAAATTGCTTTTTCAAGAAACGAAAATGGACTTGATCAATTTTGGAACAGGGTGTTTTCCCCTGATTTTTGTATTGATAATTACCATGTGCAATCTTTCAGGCAACACCCTTTTCCTTTTTCTATCTACCTTCATTTGTATCTAGTTTGCAAATTAGTGAATACTTTACTTACTTTTTCCTTTATTGCAGATTGTTATGACCCTCTGGATCCCAATGGAAATATTGCAGTTACATATGACATTGTTAGATGGACAGATGATGGTTATCAGGTCAGAAGAATAACACATTGTTCTAATATCTACGTCCCTTTTTTTGATAGCCAATGCAAGAGATATTACATATAATTATAAATGAGTTTATACATAGATTTAAGATACAAACAGCAGCACAAATAGACATAGTAGTAGATTATACAAGCACAAAAGCATGATCACTTACCAAATGGGACTTCAACTGTATGTGTATCCTTTTCTTTACCAAATATTACACCCTCATCTCAAACTCATGACAGGCCACGGTGTAACTCCAGCCGCTGGCAACTGTGGCCGAATCATAGGAACTCGCTTCACAATGGAGAATGCTTCGTTAAGGCGTGCAGCACGAGTCATGAACTGAGATACCTTCTTGTCATCCACAGTTACTTTCAGCTCCAGTGCCTTAGTCTTTTTCTTCAGCTTATACAGTCTACGACCCAAAATAACAATCCCCATTACAGCAGCAGCTACTGAAAGTGTCCACACTGGGCTAACCCGAAATGCAAAAAACTTTAGAAGTTCAATTGGCACTTTCCACCACACAGCGCTCCTCGTCTGTTTCCCTGTTTTCCTCTGTTCTGCTACTTCAGTTATTTCATTCTTCTTTTCATCTTCAGCTTTTCCATTTTCACTTCTTATCTCTTCATTTCCTTGGAAACACAGTTCATCTCTACCTTCATATTCACCGAATTTTCGTGTTTCGGACTGTTCACTGCCGGAATCAGACCAGAATTCGCCGGAATTTTTCATGGTAAACCGGTTTTCTGAACCGGGATCAATCCAACTCGGATTATCCGATTCTTCAGAAACCTCATCGCTTCCATCAGCACCACTCATGTACGTGCTCTGAGAATCTATAGAGAAGTAATTGACCTGAACTATACCACCCGTCTCTGATCCAATTTCATCGTCGAGAACGTTCGTGTTTCCGGCTGAGGCAGCAGTAATTAACGATTCAGAGTCAGAGGTGAGGTTCGGGTGGAGTATCTCCCAATCTTGAAACTCTGCTGTCTCAACATCCATGGCTCGGCCGATCAAACCCTAAATTAGAAAAGAACTACAGAGAGAGAGAAGAGAGAAGGTTTTTTCGAATAGAATCAACTACCTTCGTCCATTGGATTGGGGAGGGGGGGGGGGTCACCCTTGGAAATGACACCTCAACCTATGGCCCCAATATCTACTTCCTTAATTGTGCATTTTTATCTACTTGACGTGTGGATATTATTTGAACTGCTCCTGCTATCCCTCTTTCATTTATTAAGTTTAACACCAATCACCATTTTGCATTTGTTATGGTTGTTACCGTGACTGAGATAAGGTTTTCTTATTAAAAAAAAAAAAAGCAAAAAGTTAAAAAAAATTGTAGCACATGGGAATTCAGCCAATGATTACAAATATTTTGTACCCTTTATCATTAAACTATACTTTTGATTTCTTTCAAAGAGATTCAAAATATATATAAAGAGGAAAAAAAATCAATTATGTCTTATATATATAATATAATTTTACAGTGAAGGAGGTTCGGGTGAAACTCTTTTTCACCACCTAATCTGGTCCTAGTTGTTACCTATTGCATTTTATCTAATTGTCAGTTTGTTTTGGCTACTACTTAAATTTTACTATAGTGTATCATTAAACTTTTTTTATGTAACAATAAAGGTGTTATTTTATGCAACAATGATTTGGTGTGATCATATAGTTACCTCATTATTTTTTCTCGTCTTACTCTTACTTAATATTTAATAATGATATATTAAAATTTTTTCCTATCTTTTATAATAATTCTATCGTGTACCCTATTTTTTCTTTGTAATATAATAAGGTCATCTACAAGGCTGCACCAAATTCAAATTTAGTGTAAAATTTGGTATTTTGTTTGCTCCCATGGAACACCAAATCTTGCACCATTATAGTGCATGAATAGTATTGCACCAAATTTGGTGCAACACTATTCATCACACCAAAATTGATTTATTATTATTTTATTTATCTTTTTTATTTTTTGGATTTTTAATTTATCATATATTATGTATATAATTAATTTTTATATTAAGATCTTTATAATTTTAATTTTATATCCTATTTTTTGATATATTAATTTTTGTATATATTATAATTATATAAAATTACAAGTTAATTTTATTATCATTATAATTGTATAAAAAGTTATAACTATTATTTCAAAATAAAAAATGCAGATGTAAGATATCTAATGCTGCTAAAATTGAAAAGTGAAAACTAAAATTTTAAAAAGAAAATTAACAATACATAAAAATTAACAAAGCACCAATTGAAGATGCACGTGAATGTCTAGCTCCTACGGTAGAAATGGTAGTAGATAAAGATTGTCGATTTGAATAATTTTTAGCTCGACACAAAAAATAAGGATAAAGACGCGCATTTCGTACTTCGTAATGCATTAATCGAGCATTTATACGAGAATATAGGCGTACACTAAATATATATGTGGTACTTAAATTAAATTTGACTATGATGTAATCTTTATTTAATTATTTTTTATCAATAATTGTACTTTTAGTTTATTTATGCTTTAAAATAATTTTGTAATAAATGATTATATAAGCAGCGAATGTGAATTATATATAATGAATATGAAAAAAATAAAAAAGATTGTATTTGTTTGAAGGAAATAAAAAAATAAAATTTAAATAGAAGATACAAATATAATATAGAAGAGAGAGAAGAAATATTATTTTTTGGTGTAAAAAATAGTGTAATGGTAGGAGCAAATTTAATGTGAAATTTGGTGTTAGGATTAGATGATCTAATATCTTCGATACGATTGTGTGTGTCATTATGAAATAGTGAGAGACAATACAATCTATACAAATATTATAAGTATTTATCAAAACAATACAGTGGAATAAATAATATATTATGAAACGATGTATAACCAGGGGCGAACCCATGTGCTATTAAGTGGGTTTAACTGAACCCGCTTCGTCAAAAAATTATACAGTATATATTGATAATTATATCCAAAAACAATGAATTACTAGTATAAAACAATTATTTGAACCCGCTTGTTACAAGTCATCTGCTTGGTCGGGTGGTCATGTGGGTTCAAATAATTCATGAGGTCTTAAGTTTGATCCCAGTTGGTGCCTCTACCTATTTATGTTTTGCGTTGGCATTGGAAGCTTGCCGTCTGGATTTATTAGCTTAGGCTTCTATTTATCATATTTCTTATTTCACTTTAAGTTTCTTTTATTCTTATTTTTTCAACATGTTTCTTTACTTGAATTCAATGAAAATCATTCTAAAGTTATTCTATTTCGCAATTAAGCCTTTCAACAAAGTGAATTTTGGTTACCAGTTTGTCTTTGTTATAATCACTAAAACATGCAAGTATATTTGTTGAAATTACTTTTAAGTTTAATTTAATTTAGTTTTAAGTTGAAATTATTTATCTATTTTATATCGACTTTTTTGGTTTAGTGTAGCTCTCATTATTTCTGTATTAGTAATTTTCTATATCATTTTCATGTCGTCTGCTTGCAAATAACTGAGTACTTCTTATTTATAAAAAAAAAAGTTCTATATTTTTTTAGATATATTAGAGCTAATAAGTTTATAAAGTGCATAAATTAATTTTTAAAGTTTGAAAGTTGTAATCCGTGTTAAGCTAAATTAATAAAACGTTAAAAATAGAAATGAATAGGTTCATATATGCCCAACATTTTTAAAACTGTGGAACACCGACTTTAAAATGACTTTATTTCGGGATCACTTTATGAACAAAAGGAACCCCCCCAAAAAAAGGCCAAATCCTGCTTGTCATACTCGACACCATTTATAGTATTTGTTGTTATCGTCTTTTGATTGAAATATAAGATTTCCTATGGGGCAGCGGGTACAAAATATAAGCAAAAACTTGCTTCAGGAGATATATTACAATTGGATAAACTTAGGGCATTGTCGACAACATTGAAAATTGCAAAATCCAGCTGCAAGCTGTGTATGAGATTGAATTAAATTTGTTAGCACCAGAAATACGACTTCATAATTTAGACACTTTGAACATGTTCATAACATAGGCTATTTTAACATTTGATTTATATTGAGTTATTGTTAAGCTGCCTATGCCTTCTTATGACTTGAGAATATAGTAACTTCTTTTTTTTCTTTTTACCCTCTCCTTTGATTCCCCTTTGTTGGAGCTATTGCTCATTTGATGACTTGAACACACAACCCTGGGGTTGCAGGGGAAGGTGCTGACCATCGGAGCAACTCCCTCTTGTCGAACAAGTATATTCTAGCACCTTAAATAATTAGAAACCACAGTTAGTGTAGTTTCATTGAAGCCAAAGCTTATATATATATAGTGGTACAATCCTCCGTTTATATTCTCTGCTCTCTAACTTGTCTATAATGCTTCAGGCAAGGATAACCATTGAAAATTACTATCAGTACAGACATGTTGAGAAACCGGGATGGCAATTAGGATGGACATGGGCTGGTAATGAGGTTATTTGGTCAATGTCTGGTGCTTTTGCCACCAAACAAGGGAATTGTTCAACCTTCAAATCCGAAATTCCACATTGTTGCAAGAAAGATCCTATTATTGTTGATCTCGCGCTAGAAGCTCCACCAGAAAAAAGATCAGATGGATGCTGTCATGGTGGATTTCTTGCTGCCTTTGCTATTAATCCTTCCAATTCTTTCGTATCCTTTGAGATGAAAGTTGGAAACTTGAGGGGCAATTATACAGCTCACAAGCCTTTAAATCTCACTCTAATGGCTCCAGGACTTGGTTATACTTGTGATGAATTTGTAGACATTGATCCAACAATATCTTCGGTTATAGAAGGCAAAAGACAAGAACAAGTTATCAGTAAGTACTCTATTTCGGAACCTTATACTAAACCTTTAGCTTGCAGGAAGCAAAATTTGAATTTGAGAGAGCTTCCTTTAGTACTCTCTTCACTGTAAAACGTTGGATTGGCATCACTAAATCGCTTTTCTTCTTTAATTTGTTGCTTATTACTTTCAGGGACATGGAAATCAACGTGCACATACTCGACTTTCTTGGCCAACAGATCGCCAACCTGTTGTGTTTCTCTTTCAACATTTTACAATCCTGAGGTGACTCCATGTCGTTTGTGTAGCTGTGGATGTAAATTAGCTGACAATGAAGCAAAATCATGCATTAGGTCTGAAATACTGCAATTTTGACCAATTTTTATGACATTCTTAACTCCATAAATGTGCACAGTTTATTGATTTTGTTGCTGTTAATATATTTGAAACAGACAAAGCTCATTACAATCGTCTGAGCGCGAGCTAGTTCAGTGCACTGATCATATGTGTCCACTTCGAGTTCATTGGCACATTAAGAAGAACTACAGAATTTATTGGAGGGTGAAACTGACCATTTCCAATTACAACTTAGGTAAAAACTATTCTAACTGGAATGTGGTAGTCCAACATCCTGGTTTTAGCCGGCAAGCAACTGTCTACAGCTTCAACAATACAGTGCTCCCAACTGTTGGTGTCCCAGGTATTATTATCTCATGCTACAAAACCTTTTACTCCATATTTACACCGTCAGTATATATAACTTAAATCCTTTCTCTATATATAACTTAAATCCTTTCTCTAAATGCATGTTTGCGTCCCTTGTCCTTAGCTTCTTGACAATAGATCATCTTGGCTTCAATGATTCTACTCTTTTAAGCATTTCTTTTCAATGTGCTTTTCGTTCATCTTTCACAATTTTGATGCAATGGGCATTTGTGATCTGTGAAATCAGGATAGAGACATCCCTCCTTTTGCCCTTAATTGTTATATTATGTTGTTTTTCATTTTTTCATATGTGATTAATGCAGATGAAGTTGCACTTTTCTGGGGTTTAGACTTCTACAATGATGAGTTGTTGAAAGCTGAAGAAAAGCAAGTAGGATCTGTGACAACAGAGATACTTTTACTTAAGGACATGAACTCATTTACACTTAGTAATGGATGGGCTTTTCCAAGAAGAGTATATTTCAATGGTGAGAACTGTGAAATGCCCCTTCCAGATACTTTCCCTATGCTTCCAAATGGTTGCTCAAAGAAAAATCCTTATAGCAGCCATCTTTCTCTTCTACTCTTGATTTACTTGACTTACAAAACTCTTACTTTCTGGTCCTAGATCAAAATTTTCGACTACGTACCTTCATTCCACCTCGTGAGTTGATGTAATATGGCATAGAGGACGAATATGAGAGATCATCAATTAAAGTAGATGATGTTACAGGTTGTCTTGATTTTCTTACCAGTTAGGACAACATATTTACCATAATTATTTTTTCCTTTAATGAAAAGTGAAATATAATTCTTCCATATATAGTTAATTCTTTTTCACGGCGGAAAAGATTTGGACTTCTATAAATTGAGGATTATTCTTTCTCATTCAGTAGCATCCATAATGTAGCCATATGTGGTTTGAGAGTATTGTTTATGGGAAAAACTTTGCGGAACAAGTGATAGTGTGTTACTTGTGTTTGCCTCCTCTTTGTGAGGTTATTCTCTCGATATTTTAGACTCTCTTTTATATAGTGGATTGCTCATCTCCGATGTGGACGTAGGTCCATTGACCGAATCACGTTAAATATTTGTGTATCTTTTGGTATATTTCCCTTTTGTTCGTTCAATATTTATTACTAACTACACATGACACCTTATTATTTCAGTCATAACATATGCCGCTTTCCTAGCTTAAAAGGAGTAAAATCTATTGAAGAGTTCTTCTATTTTTTGTTATAGGTACATTTCAGAGTTGTGGACCATGGTTATATTACTATTGGTTTGAGACCATTGACATGATTAACTTGTATTATTTGTACATCCTTGTTTACAATTGTATTCATGCATACGAGGAAGAGGAGGGGAAACATAATAGGATTTATTGTATTGCCCCTAGTCTTGTACCTGTTTAACCAAAATATGAAATTTCTATTAAAGCCAAAGAATAATAGAAAAATCGGGTTACTGATAATCAAGAGACCGAAAAATATGATAAGCTTTCAATAATTAAAATGAACAGTAAAGAAAAATTATGTTTCAGTAGGCTTTCAACAGTTGATCGTGTCTACAAATGGTACAACTTTCTCTTTTTATAGCTGACTCTAGGTAGAAGAATGATACCTAGGTTTTAATGACATAATTATGAGTAATAAACGACATTAAATAGGTCGTTACACGATCATTCTTATTAAATGTTAATTCTTTAACGTATCAGGTATTTAATGATTGAATTTGGACTTCTTTCTGCCTCTAGATGCATGCTTTAAATGCTTTTTGACCCGTTGCCTTTGAATGTCTTGAATTGATACATAACTGGTATCTATTTGCTCTTGGCATCCTTTGTCTTTAGAATTACGTTCCAACCCACTCTAAACAGATACGAGACTCCTAGTTGAATTACATCTCGTGTCTAATTTATCTCCTTGCATCTTTTATTTATTCTCCTCCGGAATAATAACTTTTTGAATATTCCACGTATCTTGCCACGTCATATATAAAAAAAACTTTTTCCCAATATAGATAGTCCCCACACTTTCCATTTATTTATCCATTAAATAAGTGGGAAGTGGAAGTGGTATTTTCATCGTAATAAATGCCGACGCTTCACTTGTCTTGTTCTTTTAATGCTCCTTACACGTGTCATCTTCTGATTTAACTATGCAACTCTACTTCCTTCTTTCTAGGCTTTTTCATCCGTTCTTTTCAAGAAGTGACAGTTCTTTTTAATACAATTTTTCATCATTATACCTCTTTAGTTTACCAGTTGCTTCCTCATACTACCTTGAATCTTTCTTCCTCGGTTTTCTACTTCATCAAGTGACTTCTTTTACTTTTCTTCTGAAAAAAGCTTTAGCCAACAATGGCATCTTCAAAACCTAAACCTAGAAAAGTTCCAATTCTCGACGAATTTCCCAATGCTCCTACTTCAATTAGGCATAGTAGAGATAAAGGGAGAAGACTTCGAAATTTAAGATCAGCGCGTGAAGAATCATCTGCCAATGATCCTCCTTCCCCGAACTCGAATGCCGAAGGTTCTTCGTCTAAAACATCTCCTTCTAAAGGTAAAGAGTTTTTTGACCCTTCTCTAGAACCTTCAGTTGAGGACATTGTTCCGAATGATTTGTCCTTTGTGGGTGATAGAACATCACTTCTAAAACAAGTCGAAAAATTAGAAAAACTTGATGTTTATCCTTCTCTCATAACTGAACTCTCAATTCCAACCATTAGGAAAGACTGTTATTGGAAGGAAAATCTTCGCCTATCAATTCCTACCATAAATCAGAGGATTTCTTCCTTTAGGAATGGGTATTCCTTTGTTTATACATATCTTTTTACTTGGGGGTTAAAGCCGGCTATAGATCCAGTTATCCTTGATTTTTGCCATTTTTTCAATATCTGCTTAGGTCAAATTGGTCCATTAGTATGGAGAGCGGTGGCTTGCTTGAGATTTCTATCTTCAAAGGACAAAAATTGATTTTACCTTTGCCCATCTCATTCATTTATACCATCACAACTTGATGCGTCATGGTTTTGTTACCTTAACCGCAAGGAGTAAAAAGGTTTTAGTAAACCTTGATGACATTAATGATCGTGGATGGTACCTACGTTACATTGCTATTAGCACAGTGGATTTACTGGGCAATACAAACATTCCCTTCCCTGAGAAGTGAAACTTTGCACGTAAGCTTCTAGTTATTTTTTTCGCGTCTATTTTTAGAGATTTTGATTTTCTCTTTGATCTCATCCCTTTTTTTGTTTTTTTAGCAACCATGGGAGATGTGGAGCCTATTCCCAACTTTCGTGGTTGGGTAGACTCAATTTTGAAGGTGGCTCCTATGGAGGAAAGGACTTGGAAGTCTATTTCCTCTCTTCACGATTGGAAAGTGAAAACACACGGTATGTATGTTTCTATTCTTAAATGCGTATAGTAAATCCAATTTTTAATATAATTGAATTCGTTTTCCCCCTTTTTGTTTATATATCAGGGTTCGGCAATAAAGGAATGTTACATGACATAGCTTTAGCTATGCGCACTGCTGCCAATGCTTCTTTTGATTTAGACAAGGCTAAAGCTTTGATAGCAGCAAAAAGAAAAATATTGGCAGTTGACGCTAATACTGAAGAAGAAGAAGGTACCTCGCCGTTACCCAGGCCAAAAATAAGGAGACATGGGAATGAAATTGAGGATGCTCCCGCTCGTGCCTCACCTGCGGAGCCTGTCTTGATTGAATAAGAGGCTGCTCCAATAGACTTTAGTGAGTCTACTCACTATCTTTCTATTGATAATCTCAAGGGTGGAGAGCCGGGTCCTGTTCTAAATGAAGTTCCCTTATCTTCCTCAATTGTTGTTTCTCCTATCTCTTTCACATCATCTCCACCCATAAGTGTTTTTGATCCCACGTTGATTTCTTTCGATCCTTCTCTTTTGGTGAATGCTTCTATTCCCGTATCAATTCCAATTCATGTGTCTGTTCCCATTCTATCTCCCGTACCTTCTGCCATTTATTCCTCTTCTACTACTCCTCCTTCCATTGCCCCTTCTTCCTCTTTAGTGCGTTCGAAAACTGGCCCAAGTAGCAGCAGTATGACTATGAGAAAAGTCATACTTGAAGTTCCTGCCACTCGCAGCCTTTTGAGGAAGACTGGTAGTGCTGATGTATGGCTTGAGCCCTTGATTGGAGATATAGATAAGAGAAATATGGACAGCCATAGCTGTTTAACTTTAATGAATGACATAGTTCATTCAACTTTAAAGGTAATTTTTTATTAAAATTGAGTACTAACTTTCGTTTCACCGTAGGTGTTTATTTTTGTGTCTTATATTTGTAGGCTAATTTGATTGGTACTGAGCTAATAAGGAGGATCACCTCTTTGGAAAGAAAGGCTCGAGAATCCTCAAAAGCCATTAAAGAAGCCTAATTTGAATCTCAAAATTGGAAGGAGCAATATGAAGATGCTTTAACGAATATGGATGAGCTTCGAGATGACAAAGCCCATTTGGAACGACAAAATCACACTTTATCTGCTGACTTAGGGGTCTCCCAGGCCAGCTTAAGTCAGGTCAAAAAGGATAAAGACACCTTAAACAAATCATTATTAAGGGCGAATGAAGAAATCAAGGGGCTTAAAGAGCTTATGAAGAGAAAAGAGGACTATGCCAGAGAATTAGAGTAGAACTTGAAACAAGCTCGGGTTGACTTGAAAACTTCCTCAGACAAAGTTCATGCTTTGGAGAGTTCCAACATTACACTCAAAAATTCTCTTGATTCCCAACTAACTGAGCAAGAATTAATGAAAAACTCTCTTGCTACATGGGAAAATGATAATTCTCTTGATTCTCTTGGAGAAGGAGTATAATTCTCTTGCAGAGAATTTTAATTATGAGGTCAACTGGGCTTTTCTTTGATCACCGTCGGGATGCATTATTAGAGGCTACTCAAGAGAATTTTAACTTACAATCCGAATTAGTCAAAATCTTAGATGTGATTGAGAAGAGTAACCAACTTGTTGGCACTCCTGAGCAACCCGTTGACATTTCTTCTCCAATGTGTGGAACTCCTAAGGCAGTAAATCCGGTGGATTGTGAAGCTACTACTGAAGCGACCGGGGTAATGATTCAAGTATCTGAGGGTGAAGCTGCTCCTGCTCCTATTGCAACCTCTGACGTTCCAACTCCCCCAGTGACCAGTTGAGAAAAGTCTTTTATTTTGTTGTTTTTTTTATTTGGTGGTATAATCCTTGTTAAAGGATTTTTTTGATGAAGTCCCCAGTTCTCATAATGGGGTATCTGCTTAAAGACAGTTATACTTGAATGACTAAATTTCCTTTTTCCTTTAGTCTTTTATGCTTTAGAGGTTAATTAATACCTCTTTGTGTTTTATTCTTGCCTATTTTCATTTTTAGGACTTATAGAATAGTTTTGCATTTTTATCCTTTGACAATGCTTTATGATTCTACTCATGGACTTATCAACATGAGGATTAAAAAAAGAGGGCCCTTTTTATATATTGACACTTAATGAAGAAGACGTCTCAACTCCATAATGATGTTATAATACGATGAAAGAAATAGGAAACACATGTTTTTTTAATATAATTTTGACAAGTTTTTATTGATAAACTTGAGTAAACTTTTGAATGATACCTGCATTATAGTACGTCTATGACTTCCTCGCAACTGTTTTTCGTGCAACAAATTTCTTAACATAAAATATGCAAGGTTTTCTTTTATTCCAACCTGTTTTAGCACATAACCATAACCCTATCTTTATATATTTAGAAAGTGTTTACAACATTGAAAAATATTTTTTGTAAAGTAACGTATCTATTCACAGCTGAATCTTGATATATGGCACTTTGTAGCTGAATTTGGTCCGCTTTTATTTGAACTCTCGTATCTCTTTTCCTTTATGGACCCGCATCTATTTTTCTGTATTAGGCTATATATACTGTATAGTCCCCCAAGTATTTGAGCGTTGAAGAATGAAGCCTTAAACACTTGGTTATTACTCATATGCTGGTCCTTTTCTTGACACAGAAAATATGCGGGACTCGAAGGTACAGTTTTAGACGAAGACTGCCTACCAGAAAATATGCGGGACTCGAAAATACAAAATTTTGATTAAAACCAGAGAATAATAGAAAAATCGGGTTATTGATAATCAAGAGACCGAAAAATGTAATAAGCTTTCAATAATTAAAATTAACAGTAAAGAAAAATTGTATTTCAGTAGGCTTTCAACAGTTGATCGTGTCTACAAATGGTACAACTTCCTCTTTTTATAGCTGACTCTAGGTAGAAGAATGAAACCTAGGTTTTAATGACATAATTATGAGTAATAAATAACATTAAATAGGTCGTTACACAATCATTCTTATTAAATGTTAATTCTTCAACGTATCAGGTATTTAATGGTTGAATTTGGACTTCTTTCTGCCTCCAGATCCATGCTTTAAATGCTTTTTGACCCGTTGCCTTTGAATGTCTTGAATTGATACGGAACTCGTATCTATTTGCTCTTGGTATCCTCTGTCTTTAGAATTACGTTCCAATCTACTCTAAACAGATACGGGACTCGTAGTTGAATTACATCCCGTGTCTAATTTGTCTCCTCGCATCTTTTATTTATTCTCCTCTGGATTAATAACCTTTGGAACATTTCACATGTCTTGCCACATCATATAAAAAAACTTTTTCCCAATACAGTACAAATATGTAAAGAAAATTGAGTTTCATGGCCACTTCTTGTTGATATTAGACAAATTGATGGTAGATCATGTCTTATCTTTCTTATTTGTTCCCTTTGGTTACTGGGAAAATAAAATCATATATCTATTAAAAGCAACACATAAATTAGATCTCCAAAGTAGAATCCTCATTTTTGTTTATGAACACAAGTTATACGCAGATTATGATGCAGGTCGTCTCCCAACACATTCGCCCTATAGTTGATCTGCCACAGATTAAGGAATATCTTTTGGAGATGGTAGGCGCTCTCATACAAATTCCTCCTATTCTGGATCCATATCCGATTAATTCAGATAATGGGATAGTAGCTCCAGTTCAAATGGGAGAATACCAAATAGAGAATGAAGTAAAACAACATCAAACAAGTTTGCATAGATCCTATATCCAAAAGTTAGCATGCAATAAAGAATAAGATTCAATATATCATCGAGACACCCGAAGGGTCGACCATATGTACCTCGGGAGCCCCAGCCCATTCAAATCAAAATGGAATGAGCGCCTACGACTAAGGGGAATGGAATGTCGACCACAGGGTGAGAGAATCTTATAATACGAGGGCTAGTGACTGGTCAAGTCGTTAAACTTAGTCATTTTGATCAACATAGCTACAAGTAGACTAGGTTTAAAGGTTTAAATTGACTACGACCATTCTGTAGCTAAAAGAAAGTCCTCGCTTTCTCTTAAACAAGGGAAGAGCAGCATAACATTAGCTTGAATTGAACAAGCTCAACCTTGAAAAAAAGGTGGTAGGACAACGTTGAACGCTTCAACTTGGCCACTAAAGAGGGCGAAGGCTGGGTGAGAGACTAGGCCAACTTATTGCGTCATGCTATGGTAGAATTCAAATGATCTCTGGATTGATTAGAAGATCCTTTCAATTGGATATAATCTGTTACTTGAATGAAACTAGATCTTGTGGAATCATATTGAATATTTGATGATATATAAAGGGGTTGGATAAAGACTAGTTCCAGTAGGGGACATGTATGCCATTACTACATGCTAGTAGGAAGAAAATGCATAGGAGTTGTTAAAAGGTCATATGCCCATCCGGTAGAACTAGAGGATCTCGCTTTCGGCATAGCCAATTCAAAAAGGCGAGTGCAGCCTGGTATTCCTTATTATTGATAGCAGAGAAAAGAGAACTCTACCTTCTCCTTCCATGGATTAGATTAGTTAGAGGACTTCTTTTAGCTCTAAGGAAGGCGTCATCCCTCCTTTCTCTGGAAATCACAATAGTCGTACAATCAAATAGTTAAGTTAGACGAGGGATAACTGTCAAACTATCAAAAGGTTCCACTACCACCAGATGTGTAAGTAGCAGCCAAGCAGCTCTATCCTTTTCAAAGAGGTTATCCTTCTCTCTCCCTGCTTCTTAGTCTTATAGGATAGCTCACCATTCAAGTAAGTCACTTTACCCGGCGCTTACTGTCTTCTTTCTAGCCTAATTGGTAGCAGTCCCATTTTAGTACCACCTTTCCTTTTCTTCTCTTTCAGTAGCCTCGTAGGCCAGCTGAAGGTATATTTATGTTAGAAGGAAGGCAAAAGCTAACTGGTACATTGGGCTTTAGTTAAGCCTACATCCATTTTAGTATAAAAAGAATATTTTATGTATCCCAACTCATAGAGAGAGTTCTGTCACTTTTCCTGAACCCATTTCTTCTATTCCTATGATTGTTCAGTGATGGGTTTTCTCCTTTTAGGATTAGGTTTCTATCCCGTGTTGTGGTAAGCTCATTTCTCTTAAAAGGGCTTACCTTTTCTACTTAAGATATTGTATACCATGCAAGTCATTTATTCATGTCATATATCTTTCATATAGGATGATCTTAGAAAGCAACCATAAACTAATCGCTCTAGGTTAAAAACCAAACAACTTTCTCAAACTAATACTGCAGATCGACATCGGGGGTGATTGTGATGCTTCCTGTTGAGTAAACAATTCAGACTTGAATTTTGTTTATACAGTACGAGAAAGACAATTATAAAGAATGGTACTAAGCAGCTTTTTTAGATTTCATTCTTTAACATAACATTAACATAATAATAACATTATAAAGCAATATAGGCATTTATCCCATCCATCCACCGAGAAAAACACATGCCTTACACTAAAAATTCACGTGCTTCTTTATTCAAAACAAAAAAATATTCTGAAATGAACCCACATATAAAAGTGGGCTAGTCTACTTATTATTTGTGTTCGTACATTTTTCATTATTGCAATACAAGTAAGACCTCCACTATACTAGTTATGGAGAGGATTCCCGCCGGATGGAACACGGCACTTTGAACCATAGACTATTGTTGCTGGAATGAAACGAAGCTTTGAAATAGAATTATGCTTCTTGCTAGGCCGTAATGGCGGAACTGACGGGGGGGGGGAGGGTAATGTGGCCCCCTTTTGCAACAGAGTAGAAAGATGAGCTTTCCCTCACGTAGCTCCATTCAGAAAGAACAAAAAAAGGAGATTTTGGATCGACAAATTGATTGGTGATTTGCCTTGCTTGTCTTACTTCCTTGATTGAAAGATTTTTCCCGTTGGACAGCTACTATGAATAAATGGATTGTCTCTATTGTACCTCGAACAGAGAAGAGGGCTGATAGAAAGTTAAAAGCAATTCTTATTTCTTTTTTCTCAAAAACCTGATGTGAAGACGGGCACTGGGATGTCCATAATTAAAGCATTTTTCTTCATCGACTGTCCATTTTTTGCTAGATGGTCATTGTCTTTGATGCTTTGGTTTTTGCACGAAAGGGTAAGGGTTCCAAACTTAGCATGTGAGCTTTGATGAAGACTTGCATGACTATTCATTTCCTTGTGGCTCGATTGCTCATTTGCTTCTTCCTTTAGGCATAAAGTGTTTGGTGAGGCCGTTCTTTGCCTGTTTAAAAGCTAGTCCTTGCTCAAAGAATATTTTTCTTTAGCACTAGAGGGAGCTCTCCAATAAGAAACTTATCTCACTTCCACTGCTTATCTATAGTCTTCCACGTCCATAGGATTCCATGGCTTAGCCATAGGAAAGAACATGTTAAGCATATGAAAGTACTCTTTAGGGAAATGGATCAAAGAAAGCTAGTGCCTCTTTAGAAAGGGTAGTTGAAATAGAGATTCTCTTGAAAAGAGAGTAGTACTACGAGAAAGCTGTAAAACATAAATAAATCGATTGCTGCCATTCCAGAAATTAGGGTTTAGAAGTCTTTCATCCAAGAGATATAGCTCATCAGCACATACATACATAGATCTTGTGATTTGATTTGTACTAGAGATAAGTAGAACCAGAGGAAGACTCCGTAGCTTATAGAACCAAGGACATGGTCTGAGCGACGCAAATGTGAAGTTCATTTTATTTACTGGCATTGAAAACCTTCAAGGACAGGCGTAAAGCCCTCCTCACTGGTTGGCAGAGACCCTATTCAATTGTATGGACTTATTCCCATTTATGGAACAATATCCTAAGTAGTAAAAGCGGATTAAGCTGTAGAAGGCAAGCAAGCAAACCATGGAAACTGGAAATTTCAAGGACCAGGGGAGATATGAAATGGTTATCTCAGCTGGGAATCAAGCCCCAACACAAAGAGTTGTGGGCCAGGTTGCTTTGTTTTATCAGATCAATCAGTGTGCAATTACAGCCAACTCCCCTTCCCATATCTCATTCCCTATCAAAATACCAGCCCTACTTATTTTGTTCTACAAATGCTAACCAAGTGACACACTGGGGCTATGGGTCATGAAAGAGGTTGACCCTCATCCTCCTTATCTATTTATAGCTAATGAACTCCTCACTTGAGTCTGTTCTTTTCCTTCTTTGGGCTCGGGTTGATAGTAGTCGTGGTAGTAATTCCTTGGAACCCAACTACCGACCTGAGGCACCGATCGGGAAAGTCATAAGGGACGTTAAACATAATTTTAGAAGGGCCTTCCCACAAAAAAAACGAGTAAGTGAAAGTTTTTTAGACTAGTCCCACTAAGATGACGAGGAAACTAACTTCCCAGAGAGCATATTTTGCCTCAGGAATTACCTAACAAGGGAGAGCCGATGCCCATTGACAGACATGGTTCAACATGCCAGCTACGCTTCCTCTTCTAGAACAGTGATAGACTAGTCTGGTTCCTCCTTCCCAAAGTGCCACAACTCCTTCTATCACAACCCCTGAAAACTTGTCATTCGAAGCATCAATCTCATTGTATTCTCTATGCTTCAGCAGGAGCTGTACTACAATACCTCAGCTCTGGGAATAAGAAGGAAATGAGTACCCCGGCAAATAAAAAAAACCTAGGTTGAAATGGTCTCGCAAAACTATCTTTCTAACTCTTTGATTAATAAATAGAACTAGATCTCGACCTGGCTTTTTCACACTAAGAGGAAAAGCAGACTTTCTGGAAACCAGGCTTTTTCCCTCTAACCTAGCTTTCAAAGAAAACTGTGTGGAACAACTGCTTTCAAGCATAAAGAATTGATGATGCCCCTTTAGGACAGCAACTGGGCCCCTAGTAAATGGAACGGGCTGGAAACAAACAATAATAGCAACTCCTTCTAAAACCCAAGGAAAGGGGAGATAGAAAGACTATTCAATACAGTAAAGAGAGTCTATTTAGTGGTAAGAGCTATAGGATCCCTAGAAGGGAGATAATGAAATTATGTGATTGGGTCATCCAAAAGCAAATGAATGATCTATTTTTTAGTTAAATGATCTGATGGGTCCAACAAACAATAAATTATAACAAATATCTAATTCTAAATTTAAAAAATAGGGGTTTACTCTTCTACTTAAATTCCTAGCTAGGCCGATGCCTTTGCTGAGTCTTAAACTCTGACTCCTAAACTCAAAACTAGCCGGAAACGACCATTTTGAGCTTGCTTAGGTGGATGTTCCCGTTGATCTTTACTTTACAAATTGTCAGTTTTTGTCTTTCCGTTTGGAGTTTGGAGCTTTTCTTGTTTGTTTTGTCTTTATGTGGCCAGTAGGAAATTAAAAGCAATTCTTAGTTTTCAAGGGAGCATGGATTAACATAGAGCATGTTTTTGCTATGCTCTTGCCCTCCTTCCATCTGTGAAGCTGAGGTGGGAGAACAAATTCATTCCAACACAGAAAACCGAATTTGGAGTCAGAATCGCGCTTGGATCTTATAGCTAGAACAAACAACACACCAACGACTAGACTTACTACGCTAGTAGGGCTTGTGGGCAAAGCAATAGATCTTATTTTATCCTTAAGTATAGGGAAGTCTAACTCACCCTTGGGGGGAGATATTGGAATAAATTAACCTGCCACTAGATTCCACAATTTTTGTAAAGGGACGTTACATTAAGGGAATCGAGGTTGATTGCTTGTCTATCTAGGTGAGTGTCGAACATGGTCTATTTTTACCGCTTATAAAAACATTCCTTCCCATCAATCTTCAGTTCCCAACGCTCTCATGGGAGCTAACATGGATAGATACATACAAGTATAGCCAAATAAAGATGAGATGGGACGGCCGTTCAGAGGCCGCAACGGGACTACCGTAGGAAAGCCCGCCCCCGCTAGCTAACATAGAAAGAGATTCTCGGATACCAGTAGTCTCTATATGAATCTCTTCCTGATCATCCAGTCCGAATTGGGGTACCACTTGGTGTGGGAATGGATCAACCCAGGACGCAAGCCCCCCATCTTCCGCATATCTTGCTTATCCAACATGGCATGAATCACCGAGCATGCAATGAGGAATAGTAATGCTTTAAAAAGTGTGTTGATCAATTAAGTGAAAGACGCTAACCGAATAGTTAGAGATGTCACTCCTCGTGGAGTAGATCCCCCATCCAACCAAGTTTTTGACTAGGGAATGAGAGAATTCCCACTATTGCTAGCAGGCTAGTCGAGTCGTGAGCGCAATGGGAACGAGTTTCCGAAATAGCCAGCCCGGGCCGGGGTTAGCATAGAATAAAAGGGATGGCCCTAATCTTGTGTTGGATTTTCTAATTTATTGGGTTTCCGGTGGAGAAACTGGCTGGGAGACATCTACCTCATCCCGGTCACAAAGGGAGGTTCACTATAATGGGGTACTTTTTTTCCCTTGCGAAAAAAATGAAATGCATAGCTAAGCTTGTAATTACTGTAGCTCCCCAAGAGCTCATCTGACCCCAAGGTAGTATATATCCTATAAAAGTTGTCACAATCGCATTCATAGACTGAACAAGCAAAAGAGGGTTACCGTCACCTCTCTTAATGAGTATTCTTAAGCTTCCTTTCTTTGGGAGTAGGATCTCTTTCCTAGGAGCTCATATAAAGATAGCGAGGTCAGGTAGTTCTTTCTTGATTTCCTTCTATCTTTCTTTCTATTCCAAAGCTTGTGCTTTGGTTCAGATCACTGCTTACTTACTTGACTTGCCCCTTTTTTAGGCAAAGAGGAAGTCGTGCGTTTTCCCTATCTCTCAAGGGATTCGACTCAATATTCATGAAGAGAGCGCGTACTCTTCCTCTATGAGTGAGAATCTATATAGATCTATGGATTTCATCTCCCCAGAGAGAGACTCCATCCAAATTTGCCACTCTTTCGGCAAGGCCTTTTGTTCTATGAACACCCTACCACTGAATGATTCACTTTCAAGTTCTCACCTCCGACCCGGGTGAACACAGTGTCAAGCCAAGCCCTGACCCACCTAATGGAATTCATATCTCCTTCGTCTGGTCGAGAAATGGGGGAACTGGACTCTGCCTCTTATATTACATTTACACTACATTACAGAGAAGTCCATTCTCCTCATGATCTATCCACGTCCTAGCGCAGTGCCCAGATTTCTTAGCAATCAAAGCTAGCTTACTAAGGTAGTTTACTTTTTCATTTTGAAAAAGAAGGTGAAGGTATTTTTCCTTGATTGCACGAGCTAGCTAGCAATCCAACAAACCCACACTTACTCACCTCAATATCTATAAAAAGAGCTCTTTCTCCTTTTCATAAAACTTTATTCTTCTACCTAATTTCTAAATGTATCAAAGTCCTAGGTAGTAAAAAGTGGGATACTATATTTCCAGGATTGGGATTCGTAAATATGTTAATAGATTCTTGATCTATATCTTCCATTTTTGGGTGTATGTTATGTCTATATAACCGGGAACTATCATGAGAAATTTTGATCCTAGAGTTGTGGGATATGTCACCCTGTGAATCCGTAAATCTGAGAAGCATGATGCAATAAAAGGAAGGTCCCCTTTGCATTATTCACAATAGGGGTGGGCATAAAATTCGAAAAACCGAATTCCAAACCGTACCGAGTTAATTCGGTATTTCAGTTTCGATTTTTCGATATTTCGGTCTAATTCGGCATTACATTTTTGGTACTTCGATATTTCGGTACGGTCCTCGGTATTAGAATTTTAAAATTTTGGTATACCGAAATACCGAGTTACCGAATTTTTAAAGACATTTTTTAAGTTAGACCTGTATCTCACTGCCCAAGTCCAACATTTTAAATTTAATTCCCAGTGCCTTAACCGAACTGCCCAAGCCCATCAACAACATATTTCGTTGTCTTTATGTTTCCAGGCCAGCACGTTATTTTAATTGTTTTAGTGCCATCAATGTTTAGATGTCTTGGAATTAATTGTGTGTGAGGATGTCACTACAATTTTACTTTTCTCGTTAAATCAATTGGGTCGTGGAAATATCACATGTTGTACTTTTAGTTGATTTTCAATTTATAATGCAAGTTGTAAAAAATCAAAAGTTTCTATTTTGAAGTTCTTTCTTCTCCTCTGTTTGATTCAGAATTGGTCAATAATACTTTGTTCAAATACTATTAATAATTTTTTAGTGCTTGTTTTCATTTTCAGATTAGGAGTGAGTGAACTAATCAACTAATAGAGAAAAATTACATCAATCTAGGAAGGTAGAAGCCATAATATTAAACCGAAACCGTACCGAAATCGTACCGAACACCGAACCGTACCGAAATATTTTGGTATGGTATTTGGCATACACAATTTATAAATCGAATACCGAAATATCAAACCAAAATTCTTCAATACCGAACCGAAATACCGAACGCCCACCCCTAATTCACAAGGCGGGCTAAAATAAAAGACTAAGAGGCGCTGCAAGTGAGCAAAGAGTTATACTTTCATTTCTTTGTTGAGATTGAAATCAAAGTAAAGGTTAGGTATAATGCACGCAAGCCAAGTCAAGAAAAGGACTTCCTTACTTTTCGTTGATAGTAGCCTTATTGAGTAGTAGTTTGAAGCCTTCAAAGCACTTCTTTTTACACTATTTCAGAAACCCAAGGACTCAATCGTATGGATATGTAGAATATAGGATTTCCAATCTCAGTAGGAAAGGGACCTGATCGTATAGTCAACAAGACATACGTAAGTCACCATAGCTCCATGTATATGTTCTTTGGAGCTAGAGCCAACTAATAGAATCTTGATAAGTGGAAGTCATAAAAATCCTTCTCTCCTCTTGCTCAACGAACCATATTTAGGCCTTGATTTTTCCCTCGCAAGGTAGGAAAGATTCGGTTCCCCTTTCCGTCCCTTGGTAGCATAAAGAAAATAGATTGAAATTGATAAACCACCAAAGGAATGAGAATAAGGGGGGCAAGTGTACATTAGGCCATATGCAACTAACAAAGTACAAGGATAGCACCGTACCTTCATAGTCCTCAATCTTTGGCAGATACTTACTCGCTCTGTGCATTTATCGGGGCACCATACTTACTTTTTTTATTTATGATATAAGGACTGCTCGGAACTTCATATAGAGTGAATAAAATTCACTCTATACCCATATCCTTGGAACAACTATAAAGTAAACTCCATCTTAGTCTACCCGACTTTGACTTTGACTTGAAAGAGTAAGTTTTTGCCTGTGTTGTTGAAAAGTAAGGACCCGTTGGGAAATCTATTCTAGACCCACCTGCTGGCCCTAAATCTATCTTACTCTTCCTTGGTCTCTTTCACAGATCGGTGGATATGAAATAGAATGAATTCATGGACAAAGTCGTCGGTATACTGTGATCCAGATCCAGGAAGGGCCAGACATGAATCCGAAAGAGTCACTTTCCTCATAGGAGAAAAAGTGTGCGCTAAATCTAGAGAGCCTCTTTTTTTGCGATATAGATGTAATTTAATTAATTCATTAATTAAGGTCTTCCCTAGTCAAAAGAATAAAAAAAATCAGGTTGGCTTTTCGCCGTGCTCCTTTTTTTTAGTTATAGAAAGGAGGAGGTAACTGAAACTTTTAGAGTCGAGTTTACGCTCTTTCCTCCTTTTTGATAAGCTTTTCATAGCCGTAGTCGTACTCAAGTACCCTTGTAGAGGAATCCACTTCTGAGATGGAGAGATCCCGAGATGCATATGCTCTTTTCAAGGTTGAAGGAAGAAGTAAGCGCAATTATTGGACTTCTTTATGGTATGGCAGCAGTAGCAAAGAAAGAAGCTGCTCACTTTGCTTTACCGAGAAAGGGGTGAATATCATACGGAAATAAAACTAGTAAAGTAAGATGCCAAAACTTTTGCTTTCGTCTTGTCTTTACTCTTACCCCATCCTCCCTTTGCCTGTCCACTCAACTCTGATACCCGAATCTTCTTTTGTTTGAAGTTTATTGGACATGAATGAACCCGAATAGACGTACCTGTTACTTCTGCTTTCTACCATATGGGTTCAGTTTTATAATGTTATTACCGGACTACATTTATTGACTTTGATCTAGCTATATTACAAGCTTATATTTTTACGATCTTAATCTAATTATCCTCAGAATCTTATGATTTAAATACCTAACAAAATGAACAGATAAAAGATCGAGATAGCCGAGATGACCTATTTCAAGATCAGATGATCCACCTCTTTGTCTGCTTGGGAGGTCTAACTCGGATAGGTCAGATACGAGGGAAACAACACATAAAACAGAGATTAGATGCCCTTTCCGATGCTGTTCACAACGCGGAGCTGCCAACTAGCTAAGCTAGGTAGTTTGTTGTTAGAATATCTATCCTAGTAGGAAGATGGAAAGAATATTCCATACACTATAGGAGAGTCAAAAAATAGTCATGTTGGAACTATATCAAGATTAGAATGACAAACCCTAACCAATGAGTGATAGGTCGACTTAGGATAATTGAAAAAATATTCACTTCACTAATCAGAGGCGGATTAGGGGCTGGTAGGCATGCCCCCGACTTCTTAATTTTGGGAATTGTGCCAGACCAATGCTACGAGCTTCCAAAATCAAATGGAATCTTTATAAAGTCAATCATTACGAGTGTTATGATTCATTCGATTGGCAAGTCCGATCGATTTATAGTCTCTCGAGCACAACCCATATTCATGAAATGATTGGTGGTTGAGTATCCATACAGAGTTTTATGAAATATCTTAGAGATCAAGGTACATATTCTTTCTTAAGGAAATATAAATACTTTATGACAGGGACAAGAAATTTTTTGGTGTTGAATCGGGGGAAATGATTCCCAAAAAAGCAAAATCTTACTAGACCGAGGCCCATTGCTATAGGGACTACACTATATAAGGGAATGACTAAGGTAATTGCCAATAGTATCTAGTAAAAGAACGGCTGGCTCTTTAAAAAGGGCATCCTCCTAATCTCATTTTGATAGGAAGATATTGATAATTATCCCAAGGAGGCTTACTACTCATCTAATAGATCAGGTGAGCCATCCATTATCACTAAACTCACCAAACCAGCAGCATCTGAAAATTTGAATCATAGGTTTCTATATGCTGCTGGAAAATGGGATTTAAGCAAGGATACTCCAACAAGAAGAGCCTAACCAAGCTTTGAAACAACAGCACATACCATAGGGTAGCCTTACAAAGCCAAAATAAAAGGCCTTCGTCATACGCTAGCATAGCACACAATAACGCGAAACCAAGGAAGGGGAGGGGGAATGAATTCCATACCTAAAGCAAACCGAAAAGCTAGTTCCCGTGGAGTGATTCTAGTGCTTTCCTTTAACCTAGAAGAACTCAGTGAGCCTTCAACAATGTCCTTCCTCGCTCGTTGCTTTTTCAATTCACATCTAGGGGCCCTTTTTCTTTTATAAGGGAAGAGATTGTAACTTGGTACAAATAGGCCGGGAAGAATAGGAAAGCATGCGGTTGTACCTGTCAGCTTTGAGCTGTCGAGTGACAATTGCTCCATCTCTTAAGAATCGCGGATGAGTAGTGGATAAAGAGTCATCCCGAGGTATACTCATAAACCCTTTCACAAGCTGGACTCGAACCAGCATCTCTAGGAGAAAATGACAGACCTAGAAAACAACCTTTCATTTTTATCGTACAAAAAAAAGATGGCACTTGGAGTTGGCACCCACATAACGGAATTCTTACTTACTAAGCCATCCTGGCTTTCATTTCTCCAGTTAAATTATTCTACTTTGTCTCACCCAGATGGCCTACCCACGTTTCTTCCATTCAGCTACCCTCAACCGTGACATAGGGACTTCTTAGTACAAATCAATTCATTATCATCCATTGAGTATTCTGAGTCTAACGAGGCTCAGGTGTAGATCCTTCCACTGTGGACCAAGACTATGCAAAGGTAGAACACCATGGAAATTCGCTAACTTTATCATCAACCTTGGTTTCTCTACTCTCAATAAGAACTCGAAATAGTGGAAATAGGTTCGTGTTCCACTTCCAAAGTCAGTCGTCTTTTCCCAAGTAAACTGCAGATGACTCTTCAGTAGTTCCATTCCTTCTTACTATACTTCTGGGTCAACCCAACCCGAATGAGAAGAAGAGGGTCAGCCAAACTACTGCCCACTTTATACATTCGCTTAACAGACCACTCGATCATTTTAGAAAAGGGAAGTGAACTTCTTACCCTGAGGGAGGCGAGAAGCGGTAGCTTCTAGAATAGAAGCTTCTCTTTTACTTTATAAAGTGTATCTTCATTTTAAAAGAAAAAAAAGGTTTATGGATGAAGTAATCAGAATGACAAGTGGTTACAGTTGAGGAAAACGGAGAAAGTCGAGAACCGTCGATTACCTTTTGAATCAAAGTAGCGACAAGCTGAGTATTACGACTACAAGGGGAGAAGCAAAGCTTCATAAATAGCTTCACTTCCTCCTTGCTTCTTTCCTAGCGACTAGCTTCTCAAGTGGGTGGCTTGATAAGCAAGCTATCTTTAGCATCAATATAATCCCTATCAATAATAAAGTCCTCACTCAGCTCTAAGATAACTTGTGGATTAGATCATCCATACAATAGGCAAAAAAAACTCTATATATTAGAGATCTTTCTTTTTGAATCATTCCAAAGTAGAAGGGGGTAAGATACTTGCCGAATTGACAAAATAAAGTGAACTTGACTTAAGACGAAGGAAGCGAGTGCTGAAAAAACCCACTTTCTTAAGGCTTCAAACTACTAGTCATTAAGACTACTATGAATGAAAAGTAAGGAAGTCCATTTCTTGACTTGGCTTGCATGAATTATACCCAACCTTTTATCTTGATTTCAATCTCAACAAAGAAATGAAAGCATAAATCGTTGCTTGCTTGCAGCCCCTCTTAGTCTTTTATTTTAGCCTACTTTGTGAAGATCTCTCAGGTGTCTACGACAGATTCGATCAGCCTCATGATAAAGAAAAGCCTTTTCTAATGTTGAAACGTATCATCACGACAACTCAATTTGTCGGGTAAACTATTTGGGGCTCCACGTGGTTTAGTAAAAGGGAGGGGATATTTTTCTTATTCTTATTATTTCTTAGTTGAAGTTCCCCTTATCCGAATTTACCCGGTGAGCAAAGCTCTTACTCAAGTAGGTGGTGCCATTTTCTGGCAACTTGCTACATTCCACCATGCAACGACCATCGCCTACCCTAATGTTTCTCTTCCAGACTTTTCTATTTGCTTTGAGATTTCTTGTGTGATATGCGCTAGCTAGCGAAATGCTTTACCGAATACGCAAACCAACAAAAATAGGGCTACAACAATCAAAGCAAGCTTTCCCCATTTGTTTGTTGTGGGTCGCGCCTCATCGCATGCACTGAATGATTGAAATGAGTGGAGATCCTCCTTCCTCTTGATAGTTACCAAGAACTTTGTTGCCACTAGTAAATTAGACCATCCCCTGAAAAAAAGAACTTAGAGCATAAAGAGAGTTAGTTTAGTCTACAAGAAGCTGGCAGAGCTTTAGCCATTGGGCCACATCCATCTATCCTAAACAGTAACTCTTTTCTTGTTCGTTCTTCAAATGGTGCTAGTGGAGACTAATTCCTTTCGACTAATGAAGATACTACTCCAGTCTTTCTAGTTGATCCTTCTTATCCCTAAGAATGGAACAAACCAAATTAACCTATACCAGAGTGAGGAATAAAAACCAACAATCAACTTACTATTTTTGATGTCCCATGATTGCGCTCACGAAGGGCTTCTTTCATTCGTCAGTGTGGGGTATGTAGAGTCCTTTGCTTATATGCTTGGCATTAGTATAGTCGCACCAATCTTCCTTCCTTTTTAATGCACATGAAATGCGGATGGGGTTGGGGTGTATAATAACTTTTTTTAGGATGCCTAAGAACAACTCCTAGGTCAACCTTTCAGCCCTAAATGTCTTTCCTTCTGCCTCCCCAATTCAATAATGGGATTTTATCTTCTGGTTAAGCAAGATCTTAGTCATTCGCCTTTGTGTGATAACTCTATCTTTCTAGAAGCTACCTCCCCTATCTCTTTATGCACTTTCCTAGAAGGCTTAGGTGTCCGAGGGTAAGCAAACATTGCTTATCAATTAATAGAGCCAGCTCCATGTCTGAGCCTTAGAATAGAATAAGACATTTTAATTATAGTGCACTAGACTTAGCTAGACTCCTACTTCAAGTGCTGATTTGAATTTCTTAGTAGAAGGAGTCAGAATAGGCCTAAGCAAATAATCAATCTTGGGGTTCCTTTTGTCTTCTCTGCAAGTGTAACAACTTTGAGATGTACCCCAACACTCGCCATGATGAGTGCGACCACAAGTAGAATATGAAAGTGAACATGTCTGAGATGATCCAGACCTCTATCTCTGAGTCTGCTGCTGGCCCTAACTAGGTGAAAAAGCATATCAGACATTTCATTCTTATTATAAGAAATTTGAGAGAGTGAATGAGATTGATAAAAAACATAGGTTGAATTGGATGTGTGAAGCATGCCGCCAACTTTTCATCCTGATCCTAGATCAAACTCTTCATACAAGGAATGGAATACGCTCTTTTCTTTGAAGGACGTTAATCAATAGTTCAGTGAGCCTCGCTTCTTTTCTTTGGTTTTTTTTATTATTTTATTAGACTGTATAAGTATTTTGTCCTAAGGACCAGGGTGGTCAAAGATCAAGCCCTAAATGTGCCATGGATTGATCATCGAAGCCTGGGCAATAAGAATTAAGGAATTTGAGCATTGATGTAGCTAAGAGGCACCTTCATAGTCAATTCATTAGGGTTGTCACCTTCTACCCGAAAACGTATCCACCATTTTCTGCTTTTGACCTGATTTGTCAACAACGGGTCTTGGTGCCTTGACTGTTGCTTAAACATGACATCCTCTCAGAAGCCTACGTATATTAGTCAAATATGTGACTTTCACAGCTCCGCTTGCTCTTTGCCTTCAAATGAAAAGTTAGCTCATAGGGCTTTTCTGGTACTCTGTGAAAGATGCGTGAATTGGCCTATTGAACCGATCTTGCTTAGGGCGGGTGACCGTCCTAAGCAAAAAAACTTTTTCACGTAACCTAGAAATGTGCAAGCGAGACCTAGCAAAAAAACTTCTGTACGCGAAAGTCATTGCTTGTTCCATAATTTGTTGGGATGGGAAGTATAGATAGAAAGGCAGAAAGGGAGGCATCGGCTCTGAAATGATGGTAGATTGAATCAATCCTTCATTATATTACGGCTATTACTTTCCGGTGGGTGATTTATTCATAAGCTAGAGAGATAAGAGCTTCAACTCGCAAGCAAGATATAGAAATCGAGCACTATCAATATATAGCAGTTTTTAGCTCTGCAACTAAACTAAAGGCTCTGGAACGCCAAAAGATATTATCCTCCTTTGGGCTGGAAAAGAAGATGAGGGCATGGAAATTTGACTTTGATGGCACGACTAATCAAAATGGGTACCGAGTAGGGGCATTGCTGATTGCACCTGGTGAATCGCACACCCCCATTGCCATTAAGAATTGTTATTTTTTGGAAAATACTAGAAAGAGTGGACACGGAATTAAAATATCCTCGTTGATGTATTTTTACATCCCACAACTTCGGTAGGATCGTATAGCCCCATTCATATTCGGTGCAAGAGTATTGGATCAGTGAGCTATTATGCACTCTTTCAAGGGTGGCAGCTTCTAGGCAAACCTCCTAGCTATCTCTGCACTCCTACCTCCTTTATTATTAAGCATTTATTAAGATGTCTGGACCGCTTTGTGGTTTTAAGACCAGGGTTGATTTGTTATTACTCGGTATGGTTGACTTCCATATTATTCTAGGCATGGATTGGTTGTCGCTCCATCATGCTATTCTTGATTTTCCAGACCGTGATGTTGGCTATGTTAGATGTTCCACGCATTGAGTGGAATGGTACTTTAGATCATACTCCCAGTTGGGTTATATCTTTCCTTAAAGCTTAATGTATGGTTGAGAAGGGGTGTACCACGTATTTAGCTTGTGTGAGAGACTTTAGTATTGACACCCCTTCTGTTGATTCAGTCCCAGCAGTATGGGATTTTCCTGATGTGTTTCTAGCTGATCTTCTGCACATGTCGCCCGATAGAGATATCGATTTTGGCATTGATCTATTACCGGGCACTCAGCCCATTTCCATTCCTCCATATTGCATGGCACCTCCTGAGTTAAAGGAGTTGAAGGATCAATTGCAGGAATTGTTGGGTAACGGTTTTATTCGGCCTAGTGTTTTGCTTTGGGGTGCTCCTATCTTGTTTGTGAAGAAGAATGATGGTTCTATGCGTATGTGCATTGATTATCGCCAATTGAACAAAGTTACAGTGAAGAACCGATATCCTTTACCTCGTATTGATGATCTGTTTGACTAGCTTCAGGGCGCACACGTGTTTTCTAAGATTTATTTGCGCTTAGGTTATCATTAGTTGAAGATTCAGGAGCTATATATCCGGAAGACTGCTTTCGGGACTCGGTATAGTCATTATAAGTTCATTGTTATGTCTTTTGGACAGACTAATGCCCCGGTAGATTTTATGCATTTGATGGACAATGTATTCAGACTATATCTTGACTCATTCGTGATTGGTTTTATTGATGATATCCTGGTATATTCCCGGAGCTGGAAAGATCATGAGCAGCACCTAAGGATAGTTCTTCATACTCTGAGGGAGAAGAAATTATATGCAAAGTTCTCAAAATGTGTTGGCTTTGTTCTGTGGCATTCCTAGGCCATGTGGTCAAGCGAGGGCATTCGAGTGCATCCGAGAAAGGTGGAGGCCATGTAGAGTTGAACCAGGCCCTCCTCAGCTACTGAGATTTGCAATTTCCTTGACTTGGCAGGCTATTACCATCGCTTTGTGGAAGGGTTTTCATCGACCGCAACCCCTATCACTAGATTGACCCAAAAGGGTGCCCCATTTCAGTGGACAGATGAGTGTGAGGTGAGCTTCCAAAAGCTCAAGACGGCTTTGACTTTAGCCCAATCTTGATATTGCCTACCGGTTCGGGGTCCTATACAGTTTATCATGATGCCTCACCGGTTGGACTTGGAGTGGTGTTAATGTAGGACGGTAGGGGAATTGCCTACGAATCTAGACAGTTGAGGGTACATGAAAAGAACTACCTTGTCCACGATCTTGAGTTAGCTGCTATTGTTTATGCCTTAAAGATCTGGCGCCATTATTTGTATAGGGTGCCTTGTGAGATCTATACTGACTGGAGTTTGCAGCACTTGCTTAAGCAGAAGGACGTGAATATGCATCAGATGATATGGTTAGATTTGTTAAAGGATTATGATATTACTATTCTTTATCACCCGAGCAAGGCCAATGTGGTTACCGAAGCCTTGAGTTGCCGGGCGGAGATTTTGGGGAGTTTGGCATATTTACCAGCCTTAGAGAGACCTATGGCGATGGACGTTCAGGTCTTAGCTCGCCAGTTCGTGAGATTGGATCTTTCGGAGCCCAGTCGGGGTTCTAAACTGTATGGTTTCTCAGTCTTTCCTATTTGATCGCATCAGGGAGCGGCAATATGATGACCCTCATTTGCTTGTCCTTTAGGATAGAGTTCGGTGTGGTGATTCCAGAGATGTCACCATCGGGGATGACGGAGTATTGAGGATGCAGGGCCAAATTTGTGTGCCCAATGTTGATGGTCTTTGAGAGTTGATTCTATCAGAGGCCCATAGTTCGCGGTATTCCATCCATTCGGGTGCTACGAAAACGTATTAGGACTTGAGGCAACACTACTGGTGGAGGCGGATGAAGAAGGATATATTTTACTACGTGTCTAGATGCCTCAACTTCCAGCAGGTGAAGTATGAGCACCAGCGTTCGGGTGGGTTGCTACAGCAGATTGAGATACCAGAGTGGAAGTGGGAGCGTATACCATTAACTACATATCTAGACTCCCACAGACCATGAAGAAGTTTTATTCTATTTGGGCCATTATGGATCAGCTAACAAAGTCCGCTCATTTCATACTTGTGTGTGCCACTTATTCATTGGAGCGGTTGGCAGAGATTTATATTAGGGAGATCGTCTGTATGCATTGTATTCCGATTTCTGTTATCTCAGACAGAGGTACTCAGCTTACCTTGCGATTCTGGATAGCCTTGCAGCATGAGTTAGGCACTCAGTGGAGTTGAGCACGACATTTCACCCCAGACGGACGGACAGTCCGAGCGTACCATTCAGATTTTAGAAGATATGCTCCATGCATGCGTGATTGAGTTTGGTGGGTCATGGGATCATTTTTTGCCACTGGCGGAGTTTGCTTATAACAATAGTTATCAGTCCAACATTCAGATGGCGCCGTATGAGGCCTTATATGGTAGGAGGTGTAGATTTCCTGGTGGGTTGGTTTGAGCAGGGTGAGGCCAGGCTATTGGCCACAGAGATGGTTCAGGATGCAATGGAGAAGGTTAAGGTGATTCAGCATAGACTTCGTGCAGCCTAGTCTAGATAGAAGAGTTACGCGGACAAGAAGGTTCGTGATGTTGCATATATGGTAGGTGAGCGGGTTCTGCTTCGGGTCTCGCCTATGAAGGGCATCATGAGGTTTGGAAAGAAAGGGAAGCTGAGTCCGAGATTTGTTGGGCCTTTTGAAATCTTGAGGCGAGTTGGGGAGGTTGCTTATGAGCTTGCCTTACCTCCCAGCCTAATGGGAGTTCATCCGGTATTTTATGATTCAATGCTCCGTAGATATCACAGTGATCCGTCGCACATGTTGGATTTCAGTTTAGTCCAGTTGGACAAGGATCTATCCTATGTCGACAAGACAATGGCCATTTTGGACAGGTAAATCAAAAAAGTTGAGGTCAAAGAACATTGCTTTTATGAAGGTCCAGTTGCGGGGTCAGCCGGACGAGGAGGCAACTTGGGGGACTGAGCAAGATATGCGCAGCCAATACCCTCATTTTTTTTCTACTTCATGTATGTTCTCTATGATCGTTCGAGGATGAACACATGTTTAAGTGTAGGAGGATGTAACGACCCGGCCGGTCATTTTTGTAATTTATGCCTTGATCCCCTATTAACTGCTTCCCCAAAGTTTATTTCCTCTATTGTGATTTGCCGGGATGTTCGGTATTAGTATTCGGAGTGTTTTGGGGCACTTAGTCCCTAAATGAGAGCTTAAGCATTAAAAAAATGGTCCGTATATGGAATAATGTGAAGACGGTCTCGAAATGGAAATCCGATGGTTTCGTTAGTTCTGTTAGGTGATTTCGGGGTTGGAAGCGTGCTCGTAATGTATGTTGGAGGTCCGTAACTCATTTAGGCTTGAAATGCCAAAGTTGGAATTTTTGAAGTTTCCGGTCCGATAGTGAGTTTTTGATCCAAGGGTCGGATTTGAATTCCGGAAGTTGTTGTAGCTCCATCATGTCATTTGAGATGTGTATGCAAAATTTCAGGTCATTCGAACGAGGTTTGGTTAGGTTTTTGATCGAAAGCGTATTTTGATAGAATTTGAAGTTCTTAGGCTTGAATCCATGATTTAATTGGGTTTCCGATGTTGTTTGAGGTATTTTGAGGATTGGTACAAGTTCAAATAAGGTATTATATGGTATTGTTGCTTTTGATTAAGGTTTCTGGGGCCTCTAGATGATTTTGGATGTTTAACAGGGTACATTTCCAAGTTTGTTGCAGTTGGTATCTTTTTCTTCTGGTATTTCTGCTTCTGCGGCTTGGGAACCGCAGAAGCGGCTTCTCTGTCGCAGAAGCGAGTTTCGGATGTCTTCTAGGAAACTGCAGAAGCGGTAGTGCTTCCACAAAAGCGGATTCGCTTCTGCGAGATGGGAACCGCAAAAGCGGAATCTGATATTTTAAATGAAACCGCAGAAGTGTCCAGTGGTTTGCTTAAGCGGGACCGCATAAGCGGTCCCTTGTCCGTAAAAGTGGAAACATCTGTATAAAAACATCAATGTCGACGGTTTAATTTCATAAGTTTGAAAATTGATTGAGAACACGGGAGAAGGTAATTTTTAAAGGGTTTTGAAGAGAAAATCATTGGGTAAAGTTTCTTTGATCCCTTTGCATTATATTTCATCGTTATATAGCTAAATACATCCTTTGAATTCGAATTTGGGATAAAAAAAACTTGGTAAATTGGGTTAAAAGTTCATAGACCAAACTTTGGGGTTTTGAGGGGGCATTTGACCTCCGATTTGGGAGATTTTTATATGGTTAGACTCGTGAGAGTACAAGAATTCTAAAAATGTGAAAATTATTCGATTTCGAGACGTTGGCTAGAGGGGCATTTTAGTTATTTTACCTATTTTTGCGCCCTAGCTTTAATTTTAATATTTGAATCAGTTATTTGTAATATTATTTATGATGTGTAATTGAATTGAATAGATTTGGTCCATTTAGAGTCGGATACTCGTGGCGAAGGCTCGATTTCTAGTGATATTGAGCCAGTTCGAGGTAAGTGGCTTGTCTAATCTTGTGTGGGGGGGCCTTTCCCCTTAGGACATGTTCTGAATATTTGAATGCCTCGTATGTGAGGTGACGAGTGCGTACTTGATCAAATTTTGTAAACCCATTTCTACTTGGAGTATTTACCTTGAGATTTTCTATTTACTTGTTCATTTAAACTATAGGTTTAGACCTCTGCTAGCTTAGAGAAGCATGCTTAGCTAACTTACTTGATTAATTATTTAGCTGTAATATTTGCACTCAGTGAAGCATGTTAGGTTAGAAATTTCTATTACTTGTACTGGTTTAGCATTTATTCTGAGATTATGAGTTGTTGTTGTGGTGTGCTTTAAATTGGAACTACGGGACGGCTTCCCGGGAGACCTCCCCCCCCCCGTACTTGACTTATTCTGGACTGAAGGTGCGGGATACCAAGAGATCCCTGGCACGTGTTTTTATGTATATATTGGGATACCAAGAGATCCCCGACTCACTTATTGAGGATACCAAGAGATCCTCGGGATACCAAGAGATCCCTGGTGCATAGGATGAGGATACCGAGAGATCCTCGGGATACCAAGAGATCCCCGACTGTTATTCCTAGTTGAGAGTAGTATTTTCCTTGTATTGTTATATTGTTACCGTTACAATCTGTTGTTGTTCTTCTATATTTATCCGGTTTAGATTTTACTGTAGACCTTATTTAGACTGTTTTCTATTATCTTATATTTATTATGTTATCTCAGTAGGGCCCTGACTTTCTTCATCACTACCCAACCGAGGTTAGGCTTGGCACTTGCTGAGTACTGTTGTGGTGTACTCATGCCCTTCCCGCGCATGTTTTTCATGTGCAGATCATCCAGGTACCTCTACTCAGGCACATTATCAGTGAGACCTGAGGACCATGGAGACTTCGAGGTAGTTCTACTACATCCGCAGACCGACGAGTCTCCCTCTTATTCTACCTTTGTATCTAGTTTTTTTTTCTCTTTTAGTTGTTGGAATATTCTGGATGTTTTAGAGCCAAAATGTACTCTCTTTATAGTCTGTGTTGCCCGTGAGTTTCCTGGTCCTTAGGGATTCTAGTAGACTTGTGTTATTGAGTTGTACATGCCGAGCAGCGTTTAGTACAGTTTCCTTTCAGTCATTTAATTTGGTTTATTCTATTTTCGCAATAATTATATTTTTTTATGAAATATTTGGCTTACTTGGCCGTGGGGACTAGGTGCCATCACGACATGTTCACGATCGGTGAACTAGGGTCGTGACAATTCTTGATATGAATGTGACAACACCAGATTTATACATATTCATTCTTCAAAGAATATGAACGTGTTCGTGGTAGTGAATATACCACACTCACCTCTAAAAGGAGGTTTGAGATGATATAAGAATGACATGAATGGTCATTGGTTACATACCTATTGTATGCCAAAATATTTTGGCACTGTGATTATTAAAAGACAATGGTAATGTAAGAAACAGATCTTGCATATAATTTTGACCATAACCATATGGTATAACTCTCTTTAAAAGAGATATTCACCTTATGAGTGTTGATGAATATATGGTACAACAAAATTAATTGAGAACTCTCCAAGAGTCAATTATAATATTTTGGAGAAACACAATTAATTACCAATAAGGTATTGTGTTGTAGTAAGTCTCAAAGAAACTTATTCGGTTTCTAAAATATACGCAAAAGCTGTTGATTATATTGAGACTATAAATAAAGAAAAGATTTAATATCTTCTATTACTATAACTTGTAGCGGGGTAATATGTATGTGAAAAGTTACCTACTTTATTCTCCAGTTTGTGCTACATAAACAAAAGAATACCATAATGAAGTGGATATTTTGTTGATATAAAAATCCATATCATAATAAACTTGGAGTTTACTGATGATTGCACACTTCATGGTGTAAACCTGAAATTTTTCAATATTGATAATTTATTCAGTTGGCATAATTAATTTAGCCATATCAGTTTAAGTATTATGTGCAAAAATAAAAGAGAATTCACATGAGTAAATATTAAAGAACTAGAAAGTTCTTTACGAATTCTTTTGCATTGCTTTTTTTTATTAATTAATAGACCAACTAGAATTAGGATTGAATACCATGAATACTGGAAATATCAAGGTGAATATGGGCCTATTCACCTGCCATGTATACCACATAAGATTCATCTATGAGATGGTTACATGTGCGATTATTATTAACCCGCAACCTAGACGGTATTTGCGAGGTAACTTGATCAATAATTTAATTTCGAGCATAATTTCCATATTTTCTATTCAAGATAGTTTATCTTGACAAGTTGGTTTACATCAAAACTGATTTAGCAAAATAATTTATTGAGTGCCTCCACTTAATAGCCAAATAATTGCTTATGAGAACAAAGTTTTGTATATCAGTTTGATATATGTTATATACGAAAGTATATTATTTTCTTCCCTCACGAGTGGTTCAGGGTCAGAAATTAAATAATTCTATCCTCCTCCTATTATTATTATTATTATTATTATTATTATTATTATTATTATTATTATTATTATTATTATTATTATTATTATTATTATTACTGATGTGTGGTGTATATTTTGATTAACGCCATAATGCACAAAGATGGATTTTCAAAATTGAGGAAACAAGTTAGTTTTTCTAACATGAGGGGGAGACAAGATAAATAGTTGAGAAAAAATTATGTGAAATGAATTATCACGTTTACATCTAGATCCTCTAATAAGATAATATTAACCTGAACTTCATAAAATATAATTCATCTGCAATATATTGCAAAGCATGCCGGATGCATTTGCTGACCCAAATAAAGTAACTATATTCTCATTGCAAATGCTCCTATTAAGTCCTAGAAGAACAAAGTCTATGGTATGATTAAAGCGTATAGACAAGTCGGTTTCAAATAAACTACTTGATAAAGAAGATGAGCAAATGATCAAAGTTATCATAATAATGGAGGCAAGTGATCTAGAAGATCACATGATATAACAAACAATTCATAATATCTCATGAGAGATTCAGGTACCTGAATATATGAATGAAGAGATCTCTATGTTATGTCATTATGAAAATATATTGAAACTGATATAAAATGTTTGTCGACGACATCTATGATAGTGCTAAGTATAGATGAGGATCTTAAGTTTGTCGCTTACATACACAAGCATATTGGCCAAATAAAAGAGAAACAATTCATATAGAATTTGTAACAGCCCAGCCCACTAGTGATATTGTCCGCTCTAGGCCTGGGCCCTAATAACAAGGAATTTTGCATGCTTTTAGACCCTTCTTGCCCGAGCTTTGTGCATAAAATGTGTTAAACTGGCCTTGAATTGCTTACAAGTGCGCTATTTTGCAGGTTTGAGCGACAAAAGGACGAATACAGTAAAATCGGTTCAAAAAGGAGTGAAACCGGTTGAGCGTCAAGTAAAGGAGTAGAAAGACAAAAAAGAAGCATGTGCGGACCACACTGTTTTGCTGTGCGGCCGCACAGGTTGATTCAAAGAACAGCCCAGGCAAATCTTCAACTGCGCGGACCACACTGATTTGGTGTGCGGCCACGCAGAAATGTTCAAAGAGGCCAAGTTCACAAGCAGATCCACGCGGACCGCGTCCACTTTCATGCGGTCCGCAACGATGAAGATCAGAGACTAGACAGTTCAGAGAAAAGTCCCACGCGGCCGCGTGCCAAATTAGTGTGGCCCGGTGGGTGAGGAATTAGAGAGGTCGCAACCGGAGGAATTACACAGTGCGGCCGGATTCCATTTTTACGCGGTCAGCGTTACTGAACCTACGTAGCCGCGTGACAAAAGTACGCGGTCCGTATGACTTGCTCCAGTGCCAGTTCATCTGAAGCTCAATTGCCTACGCGACCGCACGTCAAAAGTGTGCGGTCTGCGTGAGACCCTCAGGGGTATTTTTGTCCGGAAATTACTGTGTAGTATAAATAGCTTCTTTAACTTTTTTAGGTTATGTCAGATATTATATACGAACGGCTAAGCTTGTAAGAACACATTTTACGCCTATTTTGGGCAATTTTCTTAGTCTTTTATCATTAGATTTAATATATAATCAATTACTATGTCAATTTCATCTTTAATTTCTTAATTTTCTTTATTATTCATGTCTAGCTAAACCCATAGCTAGGGTTGTAGCTCAACCCTAGTGTGGGTAATTAATGGGTTAGATTATTTAATGTTTAGATGATTGTGGGTGTTAGGATTTGGGTTGATTGAATGTTTTTCATTTGGATTTTGTGGTTGCAAACACTAAATCGAGTTTTGTGGGTTTGGTCACTTCTTGAGAAAGAGAGTCTAAAACCTCTCAATCAATTACAACAAGGATTTGGGATGGACCCATAAGAATGGTAGTCCCAAGTAACGGGTAAAAACCTCGAGAGAGTAATTACCCAACTTGAGCCTAAAGTTGATTGGACAAATTAGCCTACCCAATTGGTCTCGAGAGAGTCAATTGGGAAAAATTGTCCTCTCTACCGAGAGGTGTGAGAATGAATGCATAGAGCAACGGTTATCCAATAATCCCATCATATCATCTTTGCATTGAATTTCATTACTCGTTAGTTATCCACCTAGGTAAATGCTACTACCCTAGTCCTTTTTTCTACTTGCATTAAACTCTAAAATCATCCCTAGCATAATTTAGATTTCTTATTGGTAGTTGATAAAATAGGAACTGAATGGTCATGTGTGGTTGGGTCCAACCGGTTGCAGACAAATGTCAACCACCCTTTCGCTTCAAAGCTAAGGGTGTTTCTATATATCTTCTCTTGTGCCTTTAGCCACACCGGAACAGTGCCGGGAGCAGCTAGCACTTCTTCTAACCATGGACGAGCCTCCTCTGTCAGGGCTAACTTCTCCAAATATTGGGATTTATCTTCATCAACGAACTCCAAGAACTCATTTAAGGATTTTCCGTCAAACAACACAATTTGATCCCTCACCTTTGTAGCGGTGGAATCCCGGACTATATGATGGATGTTGGCATAGAATTCTTTGACCATGTGCTCATTGGCATTCTCCAAACACTCCTTGAAGAAGCTCCAACCCTCTCTAGTATGGAATTGTGCTTGCACATGAGAGTTGTGTGGTACCAAGTTCGCATCAATGAACCGCCTCTCTGGAATCAATCTTCTTTTGGGCCACCACTCCCTGAACTTGTGCCATGTCAACTCACTTACAAATCTATCGGCCCACACATTTGGGTCCCTTGTCCGCTCAATACCACCCACTTGTGGCTCCCCTCCTTCCACATGTCCTCCACTCTCCCCTGATAATGAAGCTGTGGGAGAGGTGAAGTATTCATCATCACTGTTCTTTTCTACTCTAGACTCATCAGACGAGTCTGAGACTACATTTACTCGCTTGGAGGTGGCAGCTGTGGGTTGGTCTAGAGATGAGGATGCCATGTTAGGTACGGAGATGGACATATGGGAGGGGGCTGACTCTGAGCTCACACTCCTGGAGGGTATATAGTCACTCCAGTAGAATGAGAGGCTGCCCTATCAGCTTCCCGAATCAGCATTCAGGTTTTCTTTATGGTTGCCCGTGCCTCCGGAGTGATCTTTATTATCCTTTTCCCTTTGCCCCCTCGGGAGGGACCACCTCTCCCGGGTTGTTTACCCCTACGTTGTGCAATATGTTTCTTCACCATTGTCTGTAAGAGATAGAGTCTAAATTGGTTAGTTGAAGCATGTAAGCAGTGTACTATGTGAGAAGAGTATACAAAGAAAAAGGCACAGTTGGGTAACAAGGGTCACGCGGACCGCACACTTTTGCCATGCGGTCCGCACAAGCTAAGCAGCAACAGATGCACAAGCTAAGCAGCAACAATCCACCCCCTTTCCATTCACAAGGATCAAGTTCTCCGGGCAATAATATGGGTTGAATTGAAGTCATGTTTAAACAAATGATGAAAAAGAATCAAGATTCGGATGCCCAACTAGCTTCTCACAATACTTCAATCCGGAATTTGGAAGTTCAAATCGGCCAACTTTCTCAATCTTTGAACTCCCGACCTAAGGGTGCACTACCAAGTGACACGGTGGTAAACCCGAAGGGAGGGAACAATCATGTGATGGCCGTAACAACTTGGAGTGGAAGAGGGTGTGTTGTGAATGCCTCAAATGAGAATCGAGTTGTGGATGCGGAAGTACGTTTGAATGATGATGACATGCCGATGAATGATGACAATGTGGTTGAACCTATGGAAACAAATGATGTGCGGATTGACATTGAGAATGAGGCCGGGATTGAGTCGCAAGATACCGTGAACCCGTCTAGGGAACACATCATTGATATTCCCGATCCGTCTATTCCAAAGGCCAATGCACCCTTGCCAAGGCCTCCTCCACCTTATCCGCAAAGATTGGCAAAGCAAAAAGGAGATAATCAATTTAAGAAGTTCATAGAGATGATGAAGAGCTTGACCATTAATGTGCCTTTAGTGGAGGCACTTGAACAAATGCCGGGTTATGCTAAATTCATGAAGGACTTGGTTACGAAGAAAAGGTCGATGGATTGTGAGATGATAATGATGACTCACCAAGTGAGTGCGATAGTTCATTCCATGGTTCCTAAGCTAGAAGACCCCGGTGCTTTCACCATTCCTTGTACAATTGGAAGTGCTAATTTTGCTAAAGCACTTTGTGATTTGGGTGCTAGTATCAATCTCATGCCATACTCCGTGTTTAAGACCTTGGGTATTGGAAAACCCTGTCCAACTTCAATGAGGCTCCAAATGGCAGATCGATCTATGAAGAGGCCTTTTGGAATCATCGACGATGTTCTAGTTCGAGTTGACAAGTTTATCTTGCTGGCCGATTTTGTCATTCTTGATTGTGAAGTGGACTTCGAAGTCCCTATCATTCTTGGAAGGCCATTCTTAGCAACCGTGAAAGCATTAGTTGATGTTGAAGCGAGAGAATTGACTTTTAGGGTCGGTGATGAAAAAGTGGTGTTTCACGTGTGCAAATCCATGCGACAACCAAATAGCATCGAGGTGTGCTCGTTTGTGGACATTTTCACGGCGGTGATAGTGGATGACACAAGCGCCATGATAAATGTTGAAGATCCACTTGAAGCGGTCCTTTTGAACATGGAGGTCAATGATGATGCCAATCGTGTTGAATCTGTAAATGCTTTGCATGGTATGGGCTCTTACTCTTATGAGCCAAGGAAGCTATCTTTGGACCTTGAAAATCGCAAGACTCCTCCAACTAAGCCATCTATTGAGGAGCTGCCGGTGTTGGAGTTGAAACCACTTCCTCCTCACCTCAGGTATGAATACTTGGGTCCTAATTTCACTTTGCCGGTTATACTTTCCTCTTGCTTAACTAACATGCAGGTTGATGCCACCTTGGCGGTCTTACAAAAGCGCAAGCGAGCAATTGGATGGACTTTGGCGGATATTCGGGGTATAAGCCCCACTTTTTGCATGCACAAGATCATATTGGAGGAGAATGCTAGGACATCACTTGAGCACCAAAGAAGATTAAATGAGGCCATGCAAGAGGTAGTCAAAAAGGAAATCATCAAATGGTTGGATGCCGGGGTGGTCTACCCCATTTCGGATAGTTCTTGGACCTCTCCGGTCCAATGTATTCCAAAGAGAGGTGGCATGACGGTTGTCACCAATGCAAACAATAAATTGATTCCTACTCGTACGGTCACGTGTTGGATAGTGTGCATGGATTATAGGAAGCTCAACAAGGTGACACGGAAGGACCATTTTCTATTGCCCTTCTTGGATCAAATGTTGGATCGACTTGCAGGGAGAGCCTACTATTGCTTCCTTGATGGCTATTCGGGGTACAATCAAATACTTATTGCCCTGTAGGATCAGGAAAAGACAACATTTACATGTCCTTGTGGCACATTCACCTTCTCTCAAATGCCATTTGGACTGTGTAATGCCCCAGCTACATTTCAGAGGTGCATGATGGTGATCTTCACCGACATGGTGGAGGACATTCTTGAGATATTTATGGATGACTTCAGTGTAGTAGGGGATTCTTTTGATGACTGCTTGGCAAATTTGGATCGTGTGTTGGCAAGATGTGAAGATACAAACCTTCTGCTTAATTGGGAGAAGTGTCACTTCATGGTACGAGACGGAATTGTATTGGGCCACAAAGTTTCGAAGAATGACATTGAAGTTGACAAAGCAAAGATAGAGGTTATTTCAAGGCTCCCTCCCCCTAACTCTGTCAAAGGGGTAAGAAGTTTCTTAGGGCACGCCGGGTTCTATCGGCGATTCATAAAGGATTTTTCCAAGATTGTTAACCCATTGTGTAAGCTTTTGGAGAAGTATGCCAAGTTTGTCTTTAACAAGAGATGCATAGAATCTCTTGAGTTGTTGAAGCAAAAGTTGACTACTACTCCCATCATTACCGCACCTAATTGGAACTTGCCTTTTGAACTTATGTGTGACGCAAGTGATGTGGCGATAGGAGCGGTACTTGGCCAAAGAATCAACAAGATGTTCCATCCGGTGTACTACTCAAGCAAGACAATGAACGAGGCTCAAAGGAATTATACCGTTACCGAGAAGGAGTTGCTTGCTATTATTTTTGCTATGGAAAAGTTTCGTCCTTACCTTATGGGGGCCAAGGTGATTATTCATACCAATCACGCCGCCCTTAGGTATTTGATGACAAAGAAGGACTCAAAGGCAAGGTTGATGAGATGGGTCCTACTTCTTCAAGAGTTTGATCTAGTGATTGTTGATCACAAGGGTAGTGAAAATCAAGTGGCGGACCACTTGTCCCGTTTGGAGGAGGAGGGGAGGCCATCCAATGGCCTTGAAATAAATGATTCTTTCCCAGATGAACAACTCCTCGCGGTGTCAATGCATGATATGTCGTGGTTTGCCGATGTTTCCAATTATCTTGTGACCGGGGTGGTCCCATATGAGCTCTCTTCTAACCAAAGGAAAAAGCTAAAGTGGGATAGCTTGGATTTCTATTGGGATGATCCGTATCTTTTCAAAATTTGCACGGATGGAGTAATTCAAAGGTGTGTCCCGCAAAGTGAGCAAATGAGTATCTTGGAGGCTTGTTACTCTTCTTCCTACGGTGGTCATCATGGGGGAGTGAGAACGGCTTCCAAAGTTTTGAGTTGTGGTTTTTATTGGCCAGCGATTTTCAAAGATGCTAGTGATTTGGTGAAAAGTTGTGATGCGTGCCAAAGGGCTGGTTGTATTTCAAAGAAAGATGAGATGCCTCTCAATACCATTCTAGAGGTTGATATTTTTTATGTATGGGGGATTGACTTTATGGGGCCTTTTGTGAGCTCTTGTGGGAACATGTACATTTTGGTAGCGGTGGATTATGTGTCCAAGTGGGTCGAAGTTGTGGCTCTTCCAAACAATGAAGCTCGAAGTGTTGTGAACTTTTTGAAGAAGTATATATTTACAAGATTCAGAACTCCCCGTACTATTATTAGTGATGGGGGTTCTCATTTTTGCAACAAAGCATTTGATTCATTGCTTACCAAGTATGGAGTAAATCATAAGGTCACTACCCCGTATCATCCTCAAGCAAGTGGCCAAGTTGAAGTGTCCAACCGAGAAATCAAGAGCATTTTGTCTAAAACGGTCAATGCCAATAGGACCGATTGGTCAAAGAAATTAGATGATGCTCTTTGGGCTTATAGGATAGCTTATAAAACTCCAATTGGTATGTCTCCTTACTGGTTGGTGTTTGGTAAGGCATGTCATCTCCCGGTGGAACTTGAGCATAAGGCTATGTAGGCTTTGAAAAAGTTGAACTTGGAATTGGATGTAGCGGAAAATCTTCGTGTGGATCACTTGAACGAGCTTGACGAGTTTCGGTTTTATGCATACTCCAGCTCGTCCTTGTATAAGGACAAGATGAAGTATCTTCATGACAAATATGCTCGAGGCAAGGAATTCAATGTGGGTGATATGGTCCTTCTCTTCAATTCTCGGTTGAGGTTATTCCCGGGAAAGCTAAAATCCAAGTGGAGTGGCCCATTTGAAGTGGTAGGTGTGACTCCGTTCGGAGCCCTTGATTTAAAGAACAAAAATGGTGAAGTATTCTGATTCAATGGGCACCGGGTGAAGCATTATTTGGGAAAGCATGATAATAGCCAAGTGGTGGCACTCTTGCACTTGAAATGAGGGAATGGTAACTTGCATCGTGCCGCGACGTTAAATCAGGCACTTCTTGGGAGGCAACCCATGTCTTTTTCCTTTTTCTTTGTTTTTCTTCATTCGTAGAGTAGGATTTTTGAGCTGACAGTTTGTGAAGTGCTGTAGGGGTTATGTTGAAACAGTGCAGGGAAAACACACAAGTGGCAAGTCTCTGAAGTTTGGCCATGCGGCCGCACAACAAATCAGTGCGGTCCCATGGCTTGTTTAAGCCAAAAAAGTGACCTCAAGGCAACCCATGGGGCCCGTGTGGCAAAATTATGCGGTCCGCGTGGGATGGACGAAATAGGATAAAATTTAGCAGGTCTCTGAAGTTTACCACACGGCCGCACACCAAATCAGTGCGGCCCGCGTGGAAACTATCCACTTGAGTAGGTTTTTGAAGTTGTCACGCGACCGCAACACAAATCAGTGTGGTCCACGTGACTTTGTTTGACAAATGAACATTTGGGTAAAACCTGCACGGTCCGCGTGACAAAAGTGTGTGGCCGTGCAGGTCAGTAAGTGATGGGTCCCACTCTCTTTTCTATAAATAGGGACCCCTGGCCTTCATTTAACCTTTTAGCCAAATTTTCATCTGAGAGATTTTTACTGTTCACCCTGTGCATCTTGTGCTCAAATTACATTCACAACCAATCCTTGGTAACATTTCACTTCTAATTCAATATCTATATTACTTTATTCTGTACATAAATTGATTAATGCTAGAATAACTTCTTAATTTCTTTAATTTTTACCTCTTTTAAAAATTAGATTAGGATCAGTATGATAATGATAGAATTGGGGATAACATTCTTGCTAAAATAACTGAGTAGGGACACTTAGGACACATAGTGTTGGAAATATTGGACTTAAATGAACAAAAACTCCTTGCTAGTTAAAATGTTTCCCTACGCGGCCGCACACCATTCTTGTGCGGTCCGCGTGATTGAACTTTCATGAGAGCCAAAAACTATGCGGCCGCGGTCCAAATCAGTGTGGACCGCGTGCCCAAGGTTCAGAGAATGTGAAAATTGGTAGTCTATTCTGTGCAGACCGCATCCATTTTTGGGTGGTCCGCGTTGACCTTATGCGGCCGCGACACAAATCAGCGGTCCGTGTAGGTCAACTTCAGAGAGTCGATTAATTTGATGATCAGCCTGTGTGGACCGCGTCCATTGCTGGGCGGTCCGCGTTGACCTCACGCGGCCGCGATGCAAATTAGTGCGGTCCGCGTGGGTCAACTTCAGAGAAGTGCATCTGTTGCTGCTTAGCTTGTGCGGACCGCATGGCAAAAGTGTGCGGTCCGCGTGACCCTTGTTACCCAACTGTGCCTTTTTCTTTGTATACTCTTCTCACATAGTACACTGCTTACGTGCTTCAACTAACCAATTTAGACTCTATCTCTTACAGACAATGGTGAAGAAACATATTGCACAACGTAGGGGTAAACAACCCGGGAGAGGTGGTCCCTCCCGAGGGGGCAAAGGGAAAAGGATAATAAAGATCACTCCGGAGGCACGGGCAACCATAAAGAAAACCTGAATGCTGATTCGGGAAGCTGATAGGGCAGCCTCTCATTCTACTGGAGTGACTATATACCCTCCAGGAGTGTGAGCTCAGAGTCAGCCCCCTCCCATATGTCCATCTCCGTACCTAACATGGCATCCTCATCTCTAGACCAACCCACAGCTGCCACCTCCAAGCGAGTAAATGTAGTCTCAGACTCGTCTGATGAGTCTAGAGCAGAAAAGAACAGTGATGATGAATACTTCACCTCTCCCACAGCTTCATTATCAGGGGAGAGTGGAGGACATGTGGAAGGAGGGGAGCCACAAGTGGGTGGTATTGAGCGGACAAGGGACCCAAATGTGTGGGCCGATAGATTTGTAAGTGAGTTGACATGGCACAAGTTCAGGGAGTGGTGGCCCAAAAGAAGATTGATTCCAGAGAGGCGGTTCATTGATGCGAACTTGGTACCACACAACTCTCATGTGCAAGCACAATTCCATACTAGAGAGGGTTGGAGCTTCTTCAAGGAGTGTTTGGAGAATGCCAATGAGCACATGGTCAAAGAATTCTATGCCAACATCCATCATATAGTCCGGGATTCCACCGCTACAAAGGTGAGGGATCAAATTGTGTTGTTTGACGGAAAATCCTTAAATGAGTTCTTGGAGTTCGTTGATGAAGATAAATCCCAATATTTGGAGAAGTTAGCCCTGACAGAGGAGGCTCGTCCATGGTTAGAAGAAGTGCTAGCTGCTCCCGGCACTGTTCCGGTGTGGCTAAAGGCACAAGAGAAGATATATAGAAACACCCTTAGCTTTGAAGCGAAAGGGTGGTTGACATTTGTCTGCAACCGGTTGGACCCAACCACACATGACCATTCAGTTCCTATTGATCAAGTGGTATTGGTAGCTTCAATTATGGCCGGCTTCCCATTGAATGTGGGAAATATCATGCATCGGGTAATCTCCACAGTGGGCCACGAGACCAACACAAACTATCCCTTTCCCAACACATTGACTTTGTACTTCAGGGAGCTTAAAGTGAAGAAAAAGAAATTTGATGTGATGGTGCTTCCGGCGGGGGCTTACTCTTGGTATGATCAAAAGGGTCCGGACAACCGTAAGACGGCTAAGAAGAGCCAAGCCACTACTTCCTCCGCAGCTGGCCAGTCTGAGGAGCCAGTTGCCACTGAGCAGACTACTTCCCTCCCTCCGGGTCCTTCCACAGCACCTTCCTCCTCTACTGCTGATCCGGAGATTCTAGTCTCCAAGACACACCGGTTCACTGCCAACCAGCTGTCCTACATATTGACTAGTTTGAACAACTGGATGTCAGCTGTGACATCCAAGTTGTCCACTTTGACGACAGTGGTTCGATCCCATAGTGCACCGGTGACGGTGGAGGTCCCAGCTTCTGATGGGGACACATTGAAGAAAATCCTGGCTAACCAGGAAATGATGATAAAGAAGTAGGACAGTTTGGCCGAGGCAGTTGACGCACATATCAAGCAGCTCAAGAGCCTTGATAGGGAGCACAGAAAGTTGAGGAAGACCAAGGCCTCCGCGGAGTCAGTTTCAGCTCTAAAGGAGCAGGTGGACAAGCTCGTAGAGGACCAGTTGCCACTTGATTTGCTGTTTGGAGAGTCGGCCGTAGAGCCACAGGCGGAGCAGCAACAGGAGGAGCCCAGGCCACGGAAGAAGAGGAAACTCCCCAACACTGAGGGAGTTGTCATTATGGTAGCTCCTGAGCAGGAGGGGCCCTCCAGTACCCCTACCATAGATGAGCCGCCTCCAGAGCAGGCACCCGTCCCAGCAGCACAGCAGCAGGTTGGGGACCAGTCTGAGGTCCCTACCACTACAGAGGATGAGGGAGCCATTGAGCAGAGTCATCCAGTTGATGAGGCTTGAGGGGCCATCCATATCCTTTTTGATGCTTATTTGATAGCTAGCTTTTATTCGTGGGGGTGTGCCCTACTATTTTTCTTTGGACTGTATATACTGATTACTTTTTAGTACACTTTTAGATGTAGTAGTTTGTATATATTTTGTTAATTTGATCTACTCTAGTTTTCATTTTGAACCCTTTGGATCTGTATATTCGAATCTATCTTTGTACATATTCAGTTGTTTTCAGTTTGATTTCTTTTCATTGTTTGGTTATTCTCGTAAAATCATTAGGATTTGTTTTAAGTTTTCAATAAACCATTGGTTTTCTTAATGCCACGGTTCTTTCTAAGGGTAAAGTGTTATGTGAACCGGGTGGCTCTTCCCTATGATAGATAGCGTGACAACTTTCTTAAGGGTTGAGTAAGTTTTTCTTTTTTTTTTCTTTTTGATTTTCAAATTTTTGATAGTTAAGGGTACCACAGGTAAACTTCACTTGAGTCTAGCACATTTGTCTTCGATCTCATGATCAAAGACATCAAGTTGTGTCTAGAATGGTGAAAGTTGTGGCCTTGAGAATGTTGTGTTGACCGAACAACCATCGATTGGTCATGAAAACCAAAGTGTGCTTGAATCTTACCTGAGGTTTTTGTGGGCCTTCAACTCCATTTTTGGTGATCTCTGAGTGTAGGTGTGGTGAGAAATAGAATTGCGAGCCCAAGTACCGTACCAATGGTCTAGAACTTGCCCCGAATGTTTGTTGAGGCGAAATCCTAGGTGAAACTTGACTTGAGAAGTGAGTGTAGGCCGTCTTTGATCCAAATGAACATACCTTGAACCATTCTTTCCAACCTACCAATAAATAGATCCCTAGTTCACCCCTTTGAGCCTTAAACCTTATTCCTTCGTAACCAAGTTGCAAGCCTATACCTGTTTCAATTTAGACCTTCTCTTGGCACACAAAAATCTTCCCTTAAAGTGATTGCAAAAGTATAAGTTTGGGGGGGAAAGACAAGAAAGGCACCAATGTGGTAAAAAGGCACAAAAGCAAAAAGGAAAAGAAAGGCATTGAAAAAGGAAACAAAGAGAAAAACAAACAAAAAGATGAATAAGACCCAAAAAGGGGGGACTAAAAAGATTTGAAAAGCGAAAAGGAAAAAGGAAAAATGTGAATGAAGTGATCAAAGAAAAAGTGTCAATTGCAAAAAGAAAGAGTGACATGGTGTCTCTCTTTCAACCCTTAAAAGAACAAATGCTCAAAAAGAGTCGAGAAAGTGTGCCATCAATGAATCAAAAGAAGCGCTTTAGGGAAGATTGAACCAATAAGAGCCAAATTCCTATCCTACCCAAAAAGCTTTCACAATGACTTCCAAAAAAGTCCTATATGATCTCAAGTTGAGAAAAGCCTACATTAGTGGATACTTACATAAAGGGCAAGCCTATGGTACCTAGCGTCGGGCTTAGGGTCTCTTCTTTGAGAGAGAGAGTGTGAAATTCTCTACATTGATTTGTGTGCAAATACTCAAAAAGGTGATGTGCACTTAGGGAGAGCCGAGGATGTACGAGTTTGAGGTCCACAATGACCAAAGTGTTTTGAGAAAGGCTCCTTGATGGATCGAGTCAACCCTCGAAGCTCTTGTGTCACACTTGATCCACAAAGCTTCAAATTTTCAAAATGGTGTCAATGATACATTTGCATTAGGGACAATTGTTAGTCCCAATTGAAGTTTGTGAGGTTACCCTCGGACAAATAGGGCTTGTTTTGATGTCTTTTCTCTAAAAGTTAGGTTTTAATTTTGAGTTACTTGAGGACAAGCAAAGGTTTAAGTTTGGGGGAGTTGATAACAAGGAATTTTGCATGCTTTTAGACCCCTTCTTGCTCGAGCTTTGTGCATAAAATGGGTTAAACTGGTCTTGAATTTCTTATAAGTGCGATATTTTGCAGGTTTGAGCAATAAAAGGACGAATACCGTCAAATCGGCTAAAAAAAGAGTGAAACCGGCTGAGCTTCAAGTAAAGGAGTAAAAGTACAAAAAAGAAGCCTGTGCGGACCGCACTATTTTGCTGTGCGGCCGCACAGGTTGATTCAGAGAACAGCCCAGGCAAATATTCAACTGCGCGGACCACATTGATTTGGTGTGCAGCCGCGCAGAAATGTTCAGAGAGGCCAAGTTCACAAGCAGATCCACGCGGACCGCGTCCACATTCATGCGGTCCGCAACGATGAAGATCAGAGACCAGACAGTTCAGAGCAAAGTCCCAAGCGGCCGCATGCCAAATCAGTACGGCCCGCGTGGGTGAGGAATCAGAGAGGTCGCAACCGGAGGAATTACACAGTGCGGCCGCGTTCTATTTCTACACAGTCCGTGTTACTGAACCTACGCGGCCACGTGACAAAAGTACGCGGTCCGCATGACTTGCTCCAGTGCCAGTTCATCTGAAGCTCAATTGCCCTACGCGGCCGCACGTCAAAAATGTTTGGTCCGCGTGAGACCCTCAGGGGTATTTTTGTCCGGAAATTACTGTGTAGTATAAATAGCTTCTTTTACCTTTTTAGGTTATGTCAGATATTAGATACGAATGGCTGAGCTCGTGAGAACACATTTTACGCCTATTTTGGGCAATTTTCTTAGTGTTTTATCATTAGATTTAATTTGTAATCAATTACTATGTCAATTTCATCTTTAATTTCTTTATTTTCTTCATTATTCATGTCTAGCTGAACCCATAGCTAGGGTTGTAGCTCAACCCTAGTGTGGGTAGCTAATGGGTTAGATTATTTAATGCTTAGATGTTTGTGGGTGTTAGGATTTGGGTTGATTGAATGTTTTTCATTTGGATTTTGTGGTTGCAAACACTAAATCTAGTTTTGTAGGTTTGGGCACTTCTTGAGAAAGAGAGTCTAAAACCTCTCAATCAATTCCAACAAGGATTTGGGATGGACCCATGAGAATGGTAGTCCCAAGTAACGGGTAAAAACCTCGAGAGAGTAATTATCCAACTCGAGCCTAAAGTTGCTTGGGCAAATTAGCCTACCCAATTGGTATCGAGAGAGTCAATTGGGCAAAATTGTTCTCTCTACCGAGAGGTGTGAGAATGAATGCATAGAGCAACGATTATCCAATAATCCCATTATATCATCTTTGCATTGAATTTCATTACCCGTTAGTTATCCACTTAGGTAAATGCTACTACCCTAGTCCCTTTTTCTACTTTGCATTAAACTCTAAAATCATCCCTAGCATAATTTAGATTTCTTATTGGTAGTTGATAAAATAGTTGCTAAAATCAGGCATTCACAGGTTTAAAATGTGTCACTAGGGCTAAGGCTTGTTAACTTATATATCTAGCATCCCTCTTGTGTTTTGTCAATGCTGGACTTTATCTATAGTCTGGGGCATTAGATACACCCCCTCTTATGGACTCAGCGTCCTCGTTGAGGTTTGCCCTACCGCATGGGATTCGCCTAGACTCAGCACTAAACTTTTATCTGGCCCACCATCGGCAAGGTTGACACAAGAATGGCTCTAATACCATCTGTAACAGCCTAGCTTACTAGTGATATTATCCGTTCAGAGCCTGGGCCCTCACATGTTTAAAACGCGTCACTAGGGTCTAAGGCTTGTTAACTTATATACCAAACATCTCTCTTGTGTTTTGCCGATGTGGGACTATATCTATAGTCTGGGGCGTTACATATAGACAGGGTCCCACATCGACAAAACACAAGAGGGATGCTGGGTATATAAGTTAACAAGCCTTAAACCTTAGTGACACATTTTAAACCCTTGAGGGCCCAGTCCCAGAGCGAACAATATTACTAGTAGGCTGGACTGTTACAGATGGTATCAGAGCCACTCTTGTGTCAACCTTGCCGATGGTGGATTAGATCAAAGTTCAGTGCTGAGTCTAGGTGAATCCCATGCGGTGGAGCAAACCTCAGCGAGGACGCCGAGTCCATAAGAGGGGGATTATTTAATGCCCCAGACTATAGACAGAGTCCCACATCGGCAAAATACCAAAGAGACGCTGGTATACAAGTTAACAAGCCTTAAACCTTGGGGTGGGCATCGGTCGGTTCGGCTCGGTATTGTAGAAGTTCGGTTCGGTTTATTCGGTTTTCGGTTTGTGATTTTAATAACCAAAGCAAACCAAAGTATTTACGGTTCGGTGCGGTTTTTTTAAAATTCGGTTCGGTTATTTCCAATTTATATTTTCGGTTTCAAACGATTGTAGTAGGAAAGCGGTTTCAAGGAGACGTATAAATTTTATTATTATGCATAAGGCCATAACAATTAAGAAACGACGTTATGTAGTATGCTGAATTTAGTAACTAATGTAACTAAAACGTATCAAAACTTAATGCTAACCCCCACCCACTCCCCTAAAATTGGCAAAATCAACATCTTTTGTCACTTTAACATTTAATTTACCTTTGGTGACACATGAAATTTGCAAAATTGGTCGATATGTAACTGAGTAGGAAAGAATTGAATGAAACATTAACCCATTTGCCAAAAAGGAAAAAAGTATACCAGAACAATGATGTTATGTAGTATCAACTGATAGTTTATGTTTGGTTTTTTAAAACGAAAAGCAGAATGCACGTAGAAGGCAGTAGTGAGACCTGAGCAATCGCACAGTCAGCAGCAAAAGTTCGGTTATTCGGTTTAACCAAAAACCGAAACACAAAAACCGTAAACCGCACCAAAAAATCAAAAATTAATAATTTAAAACCGTGAACCGACCGAAAAACCGATTAAACCAAAACCGACAAACCGAAATTTACGGTTCGGCCGGTTTTTTCGGTTTGGTCGGTATTATGCCCACCCCTACTTAAACCCTAGTGACGTATTTTAAACCCGTGAAGTCCTAAGCCTAGAGCGGACAATATTACTAGCGGGCTGGGCTACTACAGAATTGGTTTCATATGAAAGACATGTAGTTTTGAACATGTAATTCAAACACTTGAAAGTGTAAAGTCAATGATATGTGCAATCGGTTTTGGATATCTTATATGTCTAGCATGACATGAAAACTTGATATGCATCTAAAGTCTATTATATGGCTTATATGACTTAAAAATCCTTGAAGGATTTAAATTGCTTAAAGCATATAGAATCCATGGTCATGAAGTACTACATCCTTAGTGCAATTTGTGCACAAATATACCTTGCTATAACTATATGCATGATAATATGATAGCAAGTTTTCACCTCTATGTGAAGATATTGAACTGACGATTACAACAAGGTCATATGAAGATAATAAATCAATTAGGGATGATCATCCCAATCTCTACCAAAGATCTTTTGAAGATGGTGCACAAGATTGGAATGCAAATGCTTAAGGATGTGAAGTGATGCTCTTCTCAAGGGGAGTTAATATGCATTGTACTCTTTTTCCCTAGCAATATTTTGTCCCACTTTGTTTTCCTTGTAAGGTTTTGTCCCACTGAGCTTTCCTTACAAGGTTTTTTTAACGAGGCACCTAAAAGGCGTATTGTTAGATATGTGTACTCTTTTTTCTGCTCTACAATTTTTTGCCCACTAGGTTTATTTTAGTAATGGTTTTAACAAGGCACATTATCTGTTAAATAGGCATTCAAGGGGGAGTTATATAAATAGAATTGTATTTATGATGAATGTCTATATTTAAAGAGATTGCTTGGTGGCTAAGTCACCCTCTCCCTACAAATAGATGGTTCTATTCTATTTTAATTCATCCCAAATCAATAAGAATTCTCTCTCCCTACTTTTCTCTACAATATTATTCTTCTTCTTTTATTGTTTCATAACCGATTTAAGGTTTTTAAAAAGTCGAAGGTTTTGTGATATGGAACCGAAACAAGCAACAAAGTCTGAGATAACGTCTTACCTAGCACGTGAGACCCAGCTTTACTTTTTTGTGTGACGGGTAGGCTTCCACTCAAGCTTTTTTGATTTAAAATAGGGGGTGGGGTGGGGGGAACGATTCTATTGGGGGAAGGAAAAGAGACGATATATTTATATGTATGGTGTCTTTTATTAAGATGCTTTATATAATGTCTTAACAAAAGATGCTATATTTTTTCGCTTAAATTAATTTAAGTATAGCTTTTTTTAAAAAGATGCTATACTTAACTAGTCAAACAGCCGTTAAAATATAACATCTTTCAAAAAAACGCTATATATATTTGGTCACTAAATATTTTTATTCTTTTGACTGCATTTTGGGACTTTTTTTGCACAGTACCTTTTCAAAAGAGTTAATATTTCATTCGAAAGATTCCTCCAAAAACTGTCGACGGATAAAATTATTCTTAGGTCTCATTTGTTTGCACTTAATGGAGGTCTGAATCTTAATCAATCAGATCTCAAGCATTAAGTGCGTTTGTTTTTAAAGTCTTAATCTTAATTATTCAGATCTTAATAATTAAGTGTGTTTGTTTTTTTAACTTTACAACCACTTAATGGGTCTGAATAGGTCTGTATGATTCAGATCTATAACAGAGACTTAATTTCATTAAGATACTATCACGTGTTAATTATTAACTGTCATCACCACATGCGATTATCAACTACCACCATGCCGCCACCACCACCATACCCAACCACCAGGACCACCACCACTACCACGCCACCATCATCCTCAATCATAGCCGCCAATATTATCCATCATCACCACCCACTATTTCCACCACTTCGACCACCATCATTCTTACCCATAATCAACACTCATCCAGCTCAACTACCACAACTAACCAACCCATCATCATCAACAACCACGGACGACATTGCCCATCATTATAACCTACCACCGCCCGCCCACCATCTTTCACAGTCACAACTACTACCACCATCCGTCATTAGTAACTATCACCACCTACCACCACCACCACCATCCTCAATCATAATCGCCACCACTACCAATCACTACTAGCTACTATCATGAACCACCACCATCAACCAACATACCACCAACCTCCGTCGCTAGTCGGTATTCACCCATTAACCGCCAACAACAACTATCATATTTTAATAAATTATATATTTTATTAATAAAATATTAGATTTTTTAGTGTTTCATTTGAATTTTATGTTTATTAATTTTTAAATAAAATATATTTATATATTTAAATATTAAAAATTAAATAATTTTAATTATTTTATATTCAAATCTAATACATATTTTAATATATTCACACGTGTATAGATTTAGATGGGTTAATCTTAGAAAAAAACAAAACAAATGAGGCCTTAGTCACTGGTTTTATTTTTATTGGATCTTAGGATGGGTCGGTGGGACATGTGGGTCCTCTTAAACCCACATTTTCGGTCAGTGCTGTTTATAGTACTCTAATTAATGATAGCCTATCTCGCCTGTAGTATCAGTTACATCTTCGATTCTCAATTTCTCAATTGCAGAAGTTGAAATCGAAGAGTAGATTTAATTCAGCTTATATTCGTAAAAAGGTAAAAAAAATGGCTCCTCCTCCTCCTCTAGGCGAAAAGTCATCAGAAGTCAAGGAGTCCGCCGCCGTCGATAACCGCCCTATCTCCACCATCGTCTTCATCATCGGTACTTTTCAATTTCTACTCTCTTTGTTTGCTCTATATGTGTAAGTGCTTTATCTGATAGTCAGAAAAAAAAATCGTGTTGACGGTATGAAAAAAATTAATCTGTGAATCGGCAGCTATGCAAACGGAGGCGTTACCTCTTGTAAACAAGTTTCAGCTCACTGAGGACCTCGATTCCGTGTAAGTTCCCTTTCTTATTTTAAATCTTTTACTCACTCAAAAGATGAAGAAATCATGTACAAAGTCACAACTAAAAAGTTGCTTTCCTTTTCGCTTTTCCACTTATCTTTTCATTATTCCTGGCGGATGTTGAGTTAAAGTGTATGAGGACTCAACACATCTTGTTTTAGTAGTAACTTTCTCCTCATTACTTATCAACAAAAAAATTGTGATTTTGGACATGATTTGTTCGTTCTTTAAATATAATATACATGTTTGAATAAATCACAATTTCATGGCTAAAATTATTCTTTAAAAATGTTGAAATATATAATCAAAGGTTAAAAAATTGACCTTTTCTTTAGAAACAGAGTGATGAGTGCTCACTTTGAGATTAACAACTAAATGTGAAGATAACCAACACTAGCAGAAGAAATGAAAGTAGTAGTAGTAGTTATTAGACAAGTTTTTGAGGTGGAAAATATTTTAGATGCTAGAGCTCTTACCAGCAAGAATGTGTAAGGCTTGTCTATCAACGCGAGTTTACCTGATCAACTTTGTCAATTAGGTAATTGGAGTTTTAAGTTTTCACATTCCTTTGAGGAAGCAAGAGCTCTACTTACGAGAGAATTTGCTATTGCATAGAGGGGGTAGGATTTTGTGTATAGGGTTTAAAGTATGTTATGCAAAGTGGCAATAGAAATGTTGCAAAAGTGTTCTCCCGTTGGATCATGTGGTATTCAGTTGCATGTTAAACAAAATAGCAAGATTAAGATATGTTATGTATGCATTAATACTCATCCAAACTTTGAAATATTTGAGGAGGATTCATTTTATTTGGGGGAAAAAAATGATATCGTGTTAGAAACTAGATTTTATAAGAGAACTTTTGGATCTTTAGTTTCTTGAAAAGGTATGGGAATTTTGTTATTATGGCAACCGGGAACTTCCACATTTTCCATGTACTCAATTGTAGAGTGTGATTTATCTATGCAGTGAGTGTTCACCATTTTTAATGGTTTGTTTTACTGTCTTTTCTTAGATCTAATTTCTGATTTGCACAATGTAGGTTCCCAAAGGGAGTCCCCTGGGTGCGGTTCTCTGGTAATTACAAGGGTCTCGCCATTAACATTGTTTGTCCTGGGAAAGACCCAACATTGGGTAGGGTATTTTCATCTTGAAACTTTTTGCTTTACTGATTTTATTTTATGAACTTGGATGCTTATCTAACGGATACTTTTGTGGGGTTCTACTCTTCCAAAAATCTGCCAAGTCCATATTTTATCTGCTTTAATAGAATTGACCATAACTTGGTACCATGCTATAACTGTAAAAGTCTTTTGCACCTTTCCACATAATCAGATCTCCATGCTTCACAGCCACCTAGCTCCAGAATTTTCAGTAATGAAATCTGTCCTTTATGCTTCTAAAGGTTATATTCCAACTACATTATCTTTGCACTGAGTCATGGTGGCTTCTAAATTTGTGGTGAAGATCTGGTAATTCATCTATGAGACGCACATAGCCCCACTGAGTTTATGTTCACCTAGACTTGATAGTTTTATTCTTCAAAAGCTAAAATTGCATTTCCAAGAACAAGGCTCTATTTTTCCAAATCTCTACTACTAGAAAAGTAATTCTTAGCAGGGCTCTCCAAGACAGCTGATCCGACACGCACCCATCCGACATTTTCGGAGAGTCCGAGTAACATAGATTCTTAGAGCTAATAGAGGAGATATGTAAACATTCCTCTTGCTTGAAGGAGGCTTTGCGAGACCATTAAGTGTCTGATTCTCTGATTAATTTGATGTTTTTAATTTGCACACTATATCTCGAATAGTTTGTATGTATGAAATCTAGTTGTGCCCTAAAATTTGTAGAACTAACTTATGAATGGTCTAACACAGGGGTCGATGGTGTGGGCACGGTTTCTGCATCTCTTGTGACATATGCTTCTATCCAAGCATTAAAGCCAGACCTCATCATAAATGCTGGCACAGCAGGTGCATTTGGGGTAAGATTTGTGCCTGTACATTCTGAAATAATGCCCCTTCCTATTTCCTTGATACTCCCTCTTTCTCGATGTATTTGTCTCATCTCTCTTATCGAATTTTGATGAGACTAATTGTCTGTGCAAAATTGGACATAGGAGTACCGGACAATTCATTTTTTTCCCAGCAAAATGTAGACTTTTAGAAACTACACAAACATGACTATTTGCAGCTTGTCCATTTAAAGATATGAAAGAACACATTTACAAAATCTTTTGTCAAATATTTTTCGTGTCCTTTCCTCTATGTTGAGCAAACCTGTATAAGTTATTCCTTTGATATGTTAATTTTGACTGACGTTTAGTTATTTTCAGGCCAAAGGTGCTTCAATAGGGGATGTGTTTCTTGCATCAGAAGTTGCTTTCCATGACAGAAGAATACCAATCCCAGTAATATTCATTTCCCCATCCTCTTTCTCATTTTTTTTTCCTTTCTCAAAAAAATGTTCATTTCCCATCCTAGCTTCAGGCCTTTTGAATTCTGTATGTTGTGCAAAAGAAACATATGGAATGCGGGAAATAGGATCATTTCTGACACTAGCATGACGAAATATTTGCCCTTGCTACTATACCTCTAACAAGAGATCACAATTCCCGTTATTATTGTGGTTAAGCTTCTATTGTTAATGTCTTTTCCAGTATATTTACCGGACGTGGTGCTTCAACCGTGCTAAGGAAATAGGGATTGATAATTTTATCAAACAAAAAAGAAAAAGAAATAAAAGAGAAGAGGAGATATGGATTGATAGCCAAGTGATAGACATTCCTGGTTTTTTATTGGAAACCTGAACAGATGATTCACCTACTTTCTGATTTGGATAGTGTTGTTCGTAACATCATCAGCAAGTAACTAAAGTTTGTTGGCTGCACTCATGCACCTGTAGGTATTTGATATATATGGAGTTGGATCGCGGAAGGCTTTTGCTACACCCAATCTTCTGAAGGAGCTTAACCTAAAGGTAAACACTGTTCACCTGTGCATATAAAAGGACCAAATCTAAATAGCTCATAGCTCGCATGCTTTGATATCTATCCTTGTCTGGTGGATGTACTTTTTGAGTGTGGCTTTGGCTGCTTTGTCATTGAGCTAAAATTATGTGGGTTCAGATTGTCCTTTGATTGTCATTTTGACGAGCTGGATGGTGGTTGCATTTTGCTACAAAATCAACACTATGTCTCAATTCCAAAGTAATTTTGGCTGATTATATGAATTCTTAATATCCTTTGTGCTCCATTTTGAGCCATTGATATGAAACCTTCCTGCAATCCACTTTGTGCCAGTACTTGTACATTATCTGCTATCTTCTTCCAAATACAACACTTGAACCTAGACCAGCTAGACAAGTCTTACCAACTTAAGATGTGGTAACTTTTTATCATGTGATGTCTATCTTTAATTGGCAGATTTGCCTGCTCATGAATCGGCATGGGAAAATGGAAAGTGCCAAATTTCTCTCGGTTTTTAAAAACTGTTTCTTCAAGGAAGTTATTGGTGATCTATTTTAGCTTTGAAAGACTTTTGTCTGCTTGCCGTTTATTGATTTCCATGTCTACACTTGTTTCCACTATTTACTTCTGATTTTTTCTTGGCTCGTTAATAGTGTTCATGTACTTGCAAAGTCATTACATTTACTTTGGTGCATGTTAATAGCATTAAAGTTACTTTATCGTGAAATTTGACTGTTCTCGTTTCAGGTTGGCAAACTGTCCACTGGTGACTCTCTAGATATGTCTCCAATGGATGAAGCATCTATTGTTGCAAATGATGCAACAATTAAAGACATGGAGGTAACCGTCTAAATGTCTTTAAATTCAGTATGATGGCATTTGTGAAGACTTAGAGAAACTAGTGTCCTGTGCACAGGTGTTTGTTCTGTATTCTATGCCTTTGGCCATTTTGTTCAACTATTTAGCGGATGTCAAATATTGTTATGCGGATCCATTAATATGTGTCTACACTTTCTGTCTAGGATGTCCGTATTTTGAGCATATAAGATCCAAGGGTTGTAACTTATTGGAAAAAAATAAAATAGGAAGAAGATCCAAGGGTTGTCAGTAACTTCTCTAGCTCCACATACTGCATAGATCATATAAACTCGTCTAAACTCGTCTTCTAAGAAATTTACATCTCAAAATTCACCTTTCTTATAATAATAAAACAAATCCCCCCCAACATCTAAAAAAATAAAATACATTCCTCTCTCAGGCATGATTATTGGTATTGTTAGGTATGATATTTGAAAAACTGTAATTGTACTGGGTGTTCGTTGTAGCTTTGGTTATTTAAAAAAAAGGCACTATGTTCATGTAGCTTTGCTCTCTATTGTTGGGGCATGGATTTCTCTCTTTTTCTGATCCATGTGTTTTTGGGTTTCAGGGAGCAGCCGTAGCTTATGTGGCAGATCTGTTGAAAGTTCCTGTCATTTTTCTGAAAGCTGTGACGGACATTGTGGATGGTGATAAACCAACAGCGGAGGAGTTTTTGCAAAATCTGGCAGCAGTAACAGCTGCTCTTGATCAAACTGCCACCCAAGTTGTTGATTGCATCAGTGGGAAATGCTTGTTCGAACTATGATTTAATCTTATTTCTTCCCGTACATGCTTCAGTGGGAAACGGACAACATTGGGTTTCCAATATCTGTGGTCTCATAGGTGACTTTCAGATTTTCTGGGCAGTGGAAGTGTTACTTTCCTTCGAACTGCATAGTATTCTTCTAGTGTGCATTGCATCAGCCTCACATTGTTCCAGTCTCTAAAAGTAGCTGCTGTTTTGAAACTGTTGTAAAATTAATTAAGAAATCTTATGGAAATTGTGGTTGGAGAAGGTGAGTGGTATTCTTATATAATATGTTTTGAGAATGAATTATCTGCAAAGCACATGAAACGGTTTAGCAACCTGAGATACAGTTTCTATTTGAATAATTTGAGTTGAATTTTGTTTTAAAAGATAATTCTTGACTTTACTATCAGAATTTATGTATAACGGTCCTTATATGATTATAATCGCATAATAATGCTTGTGTTATAATCTCTGCTTAATCAGTATGTAAACCAAACAATCCTTTTGTTCTTCAAGAGCTGACCAGCTATTATTGACACAAAGATGAACTTCTTACGCAGAAGAGAGACGACTCTACATTATCTAAGAGAATTTTTCTCCAATTATACTGCTTTAACAAAAATATTTCTCAGCCAGAATGCAGTCGACCTAAGTACATTATAGTAAAACTGAATGCCACCAACCACGTATCAACATTTAACGGTACTTAATCGAGATTAAACTTTTAGACTTGCCAAAATCATGAACATCTTGTTCTTCAACTAATCCCAAGAACTCAATAAACTGAAATATTCAGGCCCCTCTACATTGTGATGATATAACTAAAAACCTTTATTTAATAACAAAAACTATTTGGTAGGAGTTATAAATAGAAAGTTGTGTAACCATGGTATGGTATCCAACGGCAAGTAGTGAGTAATGGGGAGATTGGAGAAGATGGAAGGAGGGAAGAAGACCAACGCCGGAAACGCTACCATTCTGGCTCTGGGCAAAGCCTTCCCTCATCAGCTTGTCATGCAAGAGTTTTTGGTTGATGGCTATTTCAAAAACACCAACTGCGATGATCCAGAACTCAAGCAGAGGCTCACCCGGCTATGTAATCTCTTCCCTCTTTTTCTTTCAGCCTTGTAACAGTAAATATCGAACTTGATTTTCATGTTGATCAGGAACAAACAATCAGAGTTGTAAGCTAACCCGGACACTGTAAAGTGCCCCATTTGGTTGGATGAGTTGTTGTCGTTATATGAATTTGAGTAATCCTCATTTCATGAGCTAACTTTTGAGGTTGAGTTAGGTACACGAACATTTTCTTAACATGACACTAAAGCCAGACTCATCCCAATGTTGAGCCCCCCGTTATATTATACGGGCATTAGATGTCCAGTGCTGGGAGGAGGTATTAAATATCACAAGGTTGGAAGAACGGGTGTTGTCTCGTATCAAACAATCCCCATCCCATGAATTAACTTTTGAGGTTGAGTGAAGCCCAGTGTCCAATTTCTTACAAACAAAGTCACTGTCTTTGCGCAACCTGCCTATACATAGTTGAAAATTCAAGAAAAAAATTTATACTACTAAGTGCAATAGTTTCCGATTATTACAAATTGGACTATCTGGTTCTTTTCCCTTTTTAAAACTTTTATATTGGAATGTTTGCAGGCAAGACAACAACAGTAAAAACAAGGTACGTAGTAATGTCAGAGGAGATCCTAAAGAAGTACCCTGAGCTAACAGTCGAAGGCCTTCCAACAGTAAAACAAAGATTAGATATATGTAATGCAGCAGTTACAGAAATGGCAATTGAAGCCTCACAATCTTGTATTAACAAATGGGGCAGACCAATTTCAGACATAACCCACGTAGTATATGTTTCATCAAGTGAAGCTAGATTGCCAGGAGGCGATCTTTATTTAGCCAAAGGACTTGGTTTGAGCCCAGAAACTAAACGAGTTATGTTATATTTTGCTGGCTGTTCTGGTGGAGTCGCGGGCATTCGTGTAGCTAAGGACATTGCTGAGAATAATCCAGGAAGTAGAGTCCTGTTAGCTACTTCTGAGACTACTATAATTGGGTTCAAACCACCAAGTGTTGATAGGCCATATGATTTAGTTGGAGTGGCTCTGTTTGGTGATGGTGCTGGAGCTATGATAATTGGCTCGAACCCGGTTCAAGATATTGAAAGGCCTCTGTTTGAATTGCATACTGCTATTCAGCATTTCTTGCCTGACACAGAAAAGATCATTGATGGCAGGTAAATGTGGTAAATGGGCGGGTTAGGTCAAAATTAGACTAGTCAAATTAATAAACAGGCCATGACTCAACAAGTTCGACGTTTGTTTAGGTCAAAATAAGTTAGGTTCACAACGGGTCAAATTACTAAGCCATAACCTAACCTATCTAATATGACCCAATTTCCCTTCTTTTTCTATTAATATGCTTTTTGAAAAGGAAAAAAAACAAGAACATTACTTAGATAAATGGGCGCGCAGGTAAATAGCAAGTTGGGTTAAAATTAGACTGAGTCAAATTAATAAACAGGTCATTACTCAACTACTCCGTTGTTTAGGTCAAAACTAGTTGGGTCGCAATAGGTCAAATTACTAAGTCATAACCAAAACCTATCTAATATGAACCAATTTCCCTTCCTTTTCTATTAGTATGCTTTTTGAAAAGGAAAAAAAAAACAAGAACATTACCTAGGTAAATGGGCGCGCAGGTAAATAGACAGGTTGTGTTAAAATTAGATGAGTCAAATTAATAAACGGTTCATGACTCAACCAATTTAATATTTGTTTAGGTCAAAATGAGTTGGGTCGCAATGGATCAAATTACGAGTCGTAACCTAACCAAACCCATCTAATATGACCCAATTTCCTTTCCTTTTCTATTAATATGTTTTTTGAAATTAAAACAATAAAGAACAATTGAAAACTGGCATATTTTTCTTAAATTATTAGCCTAAGTTCCTCTATATTTACTTAATTCTGGATCTCCATATTTGATTTTGTATGTTTGGGTTGTATTTTGACTTGTAGAGTTACACTACTTTGCTTTATTTTTTCCCATAAGTTTGATGAGTTATTTCAGGTTCAACCTGTTGAGTCAAATCAACGAACTGAGTCAAGATTCAACCAGTTTTAAGTTTGGCTGGTTACTAAAATACGAATTTATTTTTTCGTAGGCTTACTGAGGAGGGAATTAGTTTCAAGCTTGAAAGAGAACTACCCCAGATAATTGAAGACAATATTGAGGATTTTTGTGACAAGTTAATAAGTATTACAGGATATAATAATAGAGAATATAACAAGCTATTTTGGGCAGTTCATCCAGGTGGTCCTGCTATTTTAAACAGGCTAGAAAAAAGGTTGGAATTATCTCCTCATAAATTGAGTGCAAGCAGAAGAGCATTGGCTGATTATGGAAATGCAAGTAGTAATACTATTGTTTATGTGTTGGAGTATATGTTAGAGGAAAATAAAGTCCAGAAGAAAGAAAATCAAGAAGATTCTGACTGGGGATTGATACTTGCATTTGGTCCTGGAATCACATTTGAGGGTATTCTCACAAAGAATCTCACTATTTGAGATGTACGCCATTGGCCCTTGGAAATTTCTCGGTTATCAAAAGAATAAGCAAAAAGGAATATGACCATTTGAATATGTTAAAGAGTACCCAATTTATAGATATTATTGTTGAAGTTTTTTTGTTTATTGTCTAATCCATAATACAATTTGATTAAGAGGAATGAAGTCTCTCCTAGACAAAAAGGCTGATATTTTGATCTAAATTTGATTGTCATACATAAATTGTTTATGAAAAATTAAAGAGGAATTTTCATAAAATACTATCTTTTAGTACTAATTAACCATCTATAGATACTATTTGCTATATTATGGATTGTAGATACTTTTTATGTTGTTAGAAGATGTATTTGATGTATTTAAGCTATTGTATTCATGAATACAGTAGCAAAAATAGGCGTGAATCAGGGTAGCCCAGCAAATCAGTTGTTGTATTCGAATGTATTCATGGTGAAACATAGGATTACAGCTGGACATATTATTGTATTCGACTCTATTCATGACATAAAATAGGGGATTAAACTATTTTTCAAACGAAAAGTGAATCGATTGACATAATAAACTCTTAATATAACTCAACAAACTCAATTATAACACACTAATTTTGTATTTTTCAGTTATAAAAAAGATTCTCAACCGAAAAATACCACAAAAACATAGCAATCTTCAGAGAAATTATATAATACATCTAAATACACAAATTATATTAATTAAGAAAAATATATGAATACATTCATGGCATATAGCAAGACAATGAATTGTCACGACCCTGGTTCGCTAATCGTGAACCTGTCATGACGGCACCCAGTCTTCGCGACTAGGTAAGCCTAACACGATTGGGGAATTTACAGCCTTTACGAACAATTAAAAATAACAGCGGAATAACATAGAAAAAAATATAATAGGTGCCGCTTGGCACATACACTTTATCACAATTTCTGAAAATATAACCACCAAGACCCGGAAACTCACGGGCAAACACAGGCTAAATTGAATACAACTGTGGCTCTATCCTCCAAGAGTATCTATACAACCGAAACAAAGGTAAATGAACTAATATAACTAAGGAAGATCAGAAGGAGACTCTCCGGATCTGCAGTGCATACCTCAAGTCTCCTAAAATAGCTTCGCGATCACCTGTAGTGTGCCTGATCCGACGTACCTAGATCTGCACAACAAAAGTGTGCAGAAGGGTAGCATGAGTACACCACGACGGTACTCAGTAAGTACCAAGACTAACCTCGATGGAGTAGTGACGAGGAAGGTCAGGGCCCTACCGAGAATAATAATAATAATAACAAAATCGAACAGTGTAAAGCAGGAGTAAATGTGATATAACAGAAAAATAAGATAGAAAGTACAAGTCATATACAGTTAAGCTAACAAGGAAAATTTACACAACAAGTATAGAATCAATAGCACAGGATCTCCGGGAATTGAACCCGCAGTCCATTTAACTCAGTAGCACAGGATCTCCGGGAATCGAACCCGCAGTCCATTTATATCAGTGACCAGGATCTCCAAAAATTGAACCCGCAGTCCATGTATATCAATAGCCAGGATCTCCGGGAATCGAACCCGCAGTCCTTTTATATCAGTATCATAGGATCTCCAGGAATTGAACCCACAATCCATTTATATTAGTAACACCGGATCTCCGGGAATCGAACCCGCAGTCCACAGAACAAAACACAATCAAACAAGGAGAATACACAGAGAAAAATGAATTACACTATTACAATTAACAATTAAATTCAATCTTAACATGTTCCACATAAATTTCAAATAAGACAAATAGGCATTTAGACAGTTAATCCAATCTAATCATGCTCCTCTAACTAACACAGGATAAGTCTTGCATTTAAACCAGTCAAATAACAGAGATAACACTGATTGAACAATTCAAGTAAAGTGAATTTTCAACAAAATGCACAAGTACACGCCCGTCACATCGCGTATAAGGCATTTAAATCAACACATAATATATCCTAGGGGGAGAGGTCCCCCACACAAGGTTAGACAAGCCACTTACCTCAATCCCGGTACAAAACCGCTAAGAAATAATACCCTTGCCACAAGTATCAGACTCCGAGTGGCCCAAATCTATTCAAACCAATTACATAGTGTAAATAACATTGCAAGTAACTAATTACACTATTAAAATTAAAGCTATGACGCGAAAATGAGCCAAAGGGCCAAAATACACCTCCATCCATTGGCTTGAAATCAAAATATTTTTACGTTTTCAGAACCCTCGTACTCACACGAGTCTAACCATATAAAAATCTCCCAAATCGGAGGTCAAATGCCCCCTCAAATCATCAAAATTAATTCTAAGAAATTTACCCCAAGTTTCAATCAAAATCTGAAATTAATGGAGGAATTTGAGTTTAGATTAGTGGATATTAATCATAAGGGAGTAAGGAATTGTTACCCAATAATTTCCGCTGAAAAACCTCAAAACATCTCCCAAAACCGAGCTCCCTAGCTTGAGTTTGAGCAAAAATGGAAGAATCCTCATTTTAAAATGTTATATTCTACCCAGGCCTGTTGTTCACTGCGATTGCATGAAATGAGATGCGCTCGCGAAGAAGGAAAATTTTGGGGCCTGAAATTGGTTTATGCGATCACAACAGGGTGCCATACGATCGCGTAAGAGGGGAATTTAATACACTGCGATCGCGACTAGGAGTCATGCGATCGCGTAAGAGAAAATCCCAAAGCTACGCGATCACGAGCTAAATAATACGATCGCGATGAAGGAATCAGCCCCCCCAGAAGTGCTCTATGCGATCGCGGACGGAAGGATGCGATCGCATAGAAGAACACCAGATACCTGCAATTCAGCAAAACATGAAGTTCCAAGAACCACACATTGGGCATCCGAAACACACCCGAAGCCCCCGTGACCTCAACCAAACCCACAGACATGACCCATAACATCGTTCAAACTTGTTCAAATCCTTAAACCACCTAAAAAATGCCGGAAACACGAATTAACCAAGGATTCAAGCCTATGAACTTTGAATTCTAACCAAATACATTTTTGATCAAAAATCTATCCAAAACTTGTCCGAATGACCTAAAATCTTACAAGCAAATCCAAAATGACAAGACGAAGCTACAACAACTTCTGGAATCCCAAACCGACCCTCGAATTAAAAATTCACTATCAAAGCGGAATTTCAAAAATTTCAAGCTACGGCATTTCAAGCCTAAATGAGCTACGGACCTCCAATATACATTCCAAACACGCTCCCAACCCCGAAATCACCTAACAGAGTTAAAAGAACCATCATATTTCCATTTTGAGGTCGTCTTAACACTATTATAAATATAGACCATTTTTCAACTATTAAGCTCTCATTTAGGGGCTAAGTGTTTCAAAACACTCTAGAACCGAACATCCTGGCAAACCAAAATAGCAGAAATGAACTTAGGGAAAGCTGTTATTGGAGGATCGAGGCATAAATTCCAAAAATGACCAGCCAGGTCGTTACATCCTCCTACACTTAAACATTCGTTCATCCTCGAACGAGCATATAAAACATACCTGAAGTAGCAAAAAGATGAGGGTATTGGCTGTGTATATCCTGCTTGGTCTCCCAAGTCGCCTCCTCGACCGGCTGACCCTGCCACCGGACCTTCACCAAAGCGATGTTCTTTGACCTCAACTTTCGGATTTGCCTGTCCAAATTGGCTACTAGCTCCTCAACATAAGATAGATCCTTGTCCAGTTGGACTGAACTGAAATCCAACACGTGCGACAGGTCACCATGATATCTCTGGAGCATAGAACATGAAATACCGGATGGACTCCAGCTAGGCTAGGAGGTAAGGAAAGATCATATGCAACCTCCCCTACTCGCCTCTAAATCTCAAAAGGCCCAATAATCTTGGACTCAGCTTCCCTTTATTCCTAAATCTCATGACACCCTTCATGGGCGAGACCCGAAGTAGAACCCACTCGCCAACTGTAAATGACACATCGCGAACCTTCTTGTCCGCATAACTCTTCTGTCTAGACTAGGCTACACGGAGTCTATCCTGAATCACCTTGACCTTGTCTATCGCATCCTGGACCATCTCTCTACCTAATAACCTGGCCTCGCCCGGCTCAAACCAACCTACCAGGGATCTACATCTCCTACCATATAAGGCCTCATACGGCACCATCTGCATGATGGACTGATAGCTGTTGTTATAAGCAAACTTCGCCAGTGGCAAGAAGTGATCCCATGACCCTCCAAACTCAATCACGCACGCACGGAGCATATCCTCCAAAATTTGAATAGTGCGCTCAAACTATCCATCCGTCTGGGGGTGAAATGCCGTGCTCAGCTCCACCCGAGTACCTAACTCATGCTGTACGGCTCTCCAGAACCATGAAGTAAATTGAGTGCCTCTGTCTGAAATGATGGAAACTGGAATACCATGCAACCAGACGATCTCCTTGATATAGATCTCCGCCAACCACTCCGATGAATAAGTAGTGCACACAGGTATGAAATGGGCGAACATGGTCAGCCGATCCACAATGACCTAAATAGAATCAAACTTCCTTGCAATCTATGGAAGTTCATATACAAATTCTATGGCGATGCGCTCCTACTTCCACTCTGGGATCTCAATCTGATGTAGCAACCCACTCGGATGCTGGTGCTTATACTTCACTTGCTGGCAATTGAGGCACCTAGAAACATAGTCAACTATATCCTTCTTTATCCGCCTCCACTAATAGTGCTGCCTCAAGTCCTGATACATCTCCGCGACACCCAGATGGATGGAATACCGTGAGCTATGGGCCTCAGCTAGAATCAACTCTCGAAGATCATCCACATCGGGCACACAAATATGCCCCTGCATCCTCATCACTCCATCATCCTTGATGGTAACATCTCGAGTATCACCACGCCGAACTCTATCCTGAAGAACAAGGAAATGAGGGTTATCAAACTGCCGATCCCTGATGTGATCAAATAGAGAAGACCGAGAAATTACACAGGCCAGAACCCGACTGGGCTATGAAAGATCTAATCTAACAAACTGCCTGGACAAGACCTGAACATCCATCGCCATAGGTCTCTCTGAGGCTGGTAGATAGGCCAAACACCCCAAACTCTCCGACCGGCGACTTAAGGCATCGACAACCACATTGGCCTTGCCCGGGTGATAAAGAATAGTAATGTCATAATCCTTTAACAACTCTAACCATCTCCTCTGACACATGTTCAGGTCCTTCTACTTAAGCAAGTGCTGCAAACTCCGATGATCAGTGTAAATCTCACAAGGAACCCCATACAAATAATAACACCATATCTTCAAGGCGTGAACATTGGTAGCTAACTCCAAATCATGGATAAGGTAGTTCTTTTCATGCACATTCAGCTGTCGGGACGTGTAGGATATCACCCTACCGCCCTACATCAATACCGCTCCAAGTCCAACCCGTAAGGAATCACAATAAACTATATAGGACCCTGAACTGGTAGGCAACATCAAGATAGGGGCTGAAGTCAAGGATGTCTTGAGCTGTTGGAAGCTCGCCTCACACTCATCTGTCCACTAGAAATGGACACCCTTTTGGGTCAATCTGGTCATAGGTGCTCCGATCGAAGAGAACCCCTCCATAAAACGAATGTAATAACTCGCCAAACCAAGGAAACTACGAATTTCAGTAGTTGAGGAGGGCCTGGGCCAACCCTGCACGGCCTCCACCTTCCTCGGATCCACTCGAATACTCTCGCTCGACATCGCGTGGCCTAGGAATGCCACCGAACTCAGCCAAAACTCACATTTAGAGAACTTTGCACATAATCACTTCTCCCTCAGAGTCTGAAGCACTATCCTCATATGCTACTCATGCTCTTCCCGACTCCGGGAATATACCAAAATATCATCAATGTAAACAATCATGAACGAGTCAAGATATGGCCCGAATACATGTGCATCAAATGCATGAAAGCTGTTGGGGCATTAGTCAACCCGAAAGACATAACGAGGAACTCGTAATGACCATACCGAGTCCTGAAGGCAGTCTTCGGGATATATGGCTCCCGAATCTTCAGCTGATGATAACCAGAGCGCAAATCAATCTTGGAGAACACCTGTGCACCCTGTAGCTGATCAAATAAGTCATCAATACGTGGCAAAGGATACCGGTTCTTTACTGTAACTTTGTTCAACTGGCGATAGTCAATGCACATACGCATAGAACCGTCCTTCTTCTTTACAAACAACACAAGAGCACCCTAAGGTGAAACACTGTGTCGAATGAAACCCTTACCTAAAAACTCCTGTAACTGATCCTTCAACTCAGGAGGAGCCATGCGATACAGGGGAATAAAAATGGGTTGAGTGCCCGACAATAAATCAATACCAAAATTGATATCTCTATCGGGCGGCATGCCCGGGAGATCAGCTGGAAACACATCGGAGAAATCTCGTACCACTGGGACTGAATCAATAGAAGGGGTGTCAATATTGATATCCCTCACATAAGCTAGATAGGCAGCACACCCCTTCTCAACCATACGTTGAGCTTTAAGAAAGGAAATAACACAGCTCGAGCCAGCGTCACGGTCTTGGCATACAATGAAGAATAGCATGATGGGGCGACAACCAGTACATGCCCAGAATAATATCAAAGTCAACCATACCGAGCAACAAAAGATTAGCCATGGTCTCAAAATCACAAATAGTGATCAAACACGACCGATACACACGGTCCTCATCGAGAGAATCTCCCACAAGAGTTGAAACATAAACGGAGGGCACTTAATGAATCCCGAGGCACACCCAGATGTGGAGAAAAATAAGAGGACACATATGAAAAAGTAGAACCAGGATCGAATAGAACCGATGCCTCTCCGTGACTAACCAAGATAATACATGTGATAACAGAATCGGAGGCGACAGCTGCAACGCGATCAGGAATAGCATAAAATCTGGCCTTACCCCTTTCTCGAGGGTGGCCTCTGTCACCCTAATCCCCCCCTAGCTGGCCGTGTAGGTGGGGTAGTAGTTGGAGCTGGAACGATGGCCTACTGGCCCTATGGAGCACGATGAAGCTGTGGAGTCTGAGAAGGTGCACGCCTCCCACGTGCGGGGCACTCCCTAACCATGTGGTAGGTATCCCCGCACTCACAACAAGCTTTGGAGGGGTGCGGTGGCTGTGATTGACAGGGCCCACCCCTACTAGACTGGCCTCTGAGAGTACCTCACGCAGGAGGCACACTAGAAACCGGAGGTGCATAATAAGGCTCCGGAGATGCTGGTGAAGCTAGAGTAGAATTGGATAACAGGAATAACCCCTGCCATATCGACCGACTGTAGTAGTACGTGCACCAGAGAAATGACCCGACTTACGAGACCTCTTGGCCTCCCTCTCTCCTTGCTCCCTAGCGAGCATACCCTCAATCCGTCTGGCAATTCTCACCACCTGCTGATAAGGCACATCCACCTCTAGCTCTTTAGCCATGCTGGACCGGATAGGCAGAATAAGACCCTCAATAAAGCTCCACACTCTCTCCCGGACCATGGTGACCAAAGTCGGTGTATGTCTGGCCAACCGAGTGTAACTGATTGCATACTCAGATACTGTCATAGTGCCTTGGCGCAACCACTCAAACTCCGCACGCCAAGCATCCCTGAGGCTATAGGGAACGAACTCCCTCATAAACATGTTAGAGAACTGTGTCCAAGTCAGCGAGGCAGACTCGATTGGACTATGCAAATCATATGTACGCCATCAATCATAAGCAGCCCCTCGAAGCTGAATAACAGTAAAAGAAACCCCACTAGACTCCACTATGCCCATAGTACGGAGGATGCGATGACACGCCTCCAGAAATCCCAAGGCGTCATCTGAAGCTAGGCCACTGAACACTAGGGGATCATACTTCTTGAACCTCTCCAACCTGCGTTGCTCGTCGTTGAAGGTATATGACCCACCTCCGGGCTATACTGGTGTGGCAGGCAGTATAAAAATAACCTCTAGAACCTACTCCATGGGCACTCGCTGCTTAGGAGTGCGGGTGTAACGATCTGACCGATCGTTTTGAGCTCCAACATGTCATTCAGCATATTGAGGCCATGAACAGCTTCATCTCAGGTATATTGACTTGCGTGATTGGTCAGAATTAAAATTCAGGAAGTTTGAAGTCAAATCTAAATGGAAATTCTCATTTTGAAAGCTTAAAGTTGAAGAAATGAACTACGATTGGAATTTTGAGTAAATGACCTCGGAATTGGGATCTAAAAGTTCTAACATGCTCGTATGATGATTTTAAACTTGGACGTATGTCCGGATTTGGTTTTTGATAATCCGTGAGCATTTCAGCGTATATGGTGGAAGTTAGTATTTTAGAAGAATTTCATAAATTTGGGCTGGATGGCATTTTAGAGTTATAGATGTCCATTTGGATTTCCAAGTCTGGGAATAGATCCGTATGGTGATTTTGGAGTTGGGAACACGATCGGAAGTGAATTCGGATGTCCGGAGGTCATTTTGAAGTCATTTGGCTAAATATAGGAATTTGAAGGTTTATGAGAAAATTCGACCGGAAGTGAAAATTTTGATATCGGGGTTGGAATGCGATTCCGAAAGTTGGTGCAAGTCCATAATGTAGAATGTGACTTGTGTGCAAACTTTGAGTCAATTCGGATCGATTTTGGTAGGAAATGGGATAATTAATCTCTTTAAGGAAAACTTAAGTTTGGAAAAGTCAATCCAACATTTTTTATGAGTTAGAGGTCTCGGAACTGAATTTCGATGATTCAGTTAGTTTTGGGGAATGATTGAAGACTTAAGAGCGCCATCAGAAGTAATTTTGAAGGTCCGGTAAAGAAGTTAGTCTATTTTGGCGAAGTTGGAATTTTGGCGGAATCCGATCGATAGTTGATATTTTGATCCGGGAATCGGAATAGAATTCCGAAAGTTGCAGTAGCTTTGTGAGGTGATTTTGGATATGTCTACAAAGTTTTAGGTCATTCGGACGACATTTGGTCAGGGTTTTGATCGAATGTAAATTTTGAAAGTTTAAGTTTAAGTTTGAATCGAATTCTAATTTTGGTAATTTTTTATGTTTAAGGTACTGTTTTTATGATCCTAGCAAGTTTGAATGAAGTATTAGGTTGAGTTCGTGTTTTTGGTTGATGTCCCGAGGGCCTCGGGGTGATTTCGGATGCTTAACGGGCATTTTTGGTTTTGGAAAAAGCTGCTGAAATGCAGCAGATTTTCAACAATGTTTTGGTTACTTTGGGAGCTGATATCTTGTAATATATAAGGAATCACAAAACGTGCAAAACTTGAAAGTTATAGACCTTCGAGTCTAGTTTTTAGAAAGCTAAAGAACTCATAATTTGGACATCTGTACTATAAGGTATGATCGACGGAAAAGGACTGCTGGAGCAATAGGATGTACAACTTGTATAGCACAGGTGCAAGGTACAACTCGACGAAGCATGGGCAGATTCTTTATTAAAACGAAATTGGTTTATTTCTTTCATTGATTTCATTTTGTTTGGATGATTTTGGAGAGTTTCAAGAGGGGATTTCACCGAGTAAACATTGGAGGTAAGTTCTATGGTCTAAATGCGGGATTTTATCTTAGAATCTTCAATTATTTCACTGTAAATTGGAGGATTAATGGGGAGAAATTAGCCCTAAGCCTGGGTTATGGTAAAACGTTGATTTGAATAGGCAAACGGAGTCCGATTTTGACAAACTTTATATGTATGGACTCGTGTTGAGATAAGGATTCCGAAAATGTAACTTTTGTAATTTTTTGAGAAGTGTACCAAAAGTCAGATTTTGACAACTTCGTGGGTTTTGGTGTAAATCGAGTTATTTCGAATGGGTTGTGTCTAATTAACCAATATTGATGTATTCTCATTGATTTTGAGCAGATTCGGCATCCGAGGAGATGGATTTGCGAGGCAAGCGCAGAGCGGGCTAGGACTACTGGTTCGAGGTGAGTGGTGGTAGTAAATAATGTACTGAGGGTTTGAAACCCCGTACTTGCACTATACAATGCTATTTGAGATAAAACACGTGTCGTGTGACGGGCGTGGTAATATTGTGATTGGGGGATTGGACTTGGTCCTTCCCGACTGATAGTTTATTGTGTATTATGACAGTTAATGAGATTATAACTGTGCAATTGGGCTAATAGCCATGTTTGGGGCTATGTGCCGATCTGTAGAGCATTAGGGAACCTATAGAGCTAGGTGACCCTTATATCATGTTGGAAACATACACTCAGCCGTAGTATATCATGCTGGATACATACACTCAGCCATAGTTATAGCTGTATAGCATATCATGAGCCAGTACTAGATGTATACTTTGACAAAAGCTACCAAGGGGCGAGATTCCCTATTCTAGCTAAGTGGGCCTAAGAGGTCGAGTATATACTGACTGAGGTTGGGTCGAGGACCCACTGTGAGATATCATATTGAGCTTGAAAGGCCAAGTCTATATCGATTGAGATGGGGTCGAGGACTCACTACGAGATGATATATTGGACTATATAGGCTGCACGCCGCAGCACTATATGTGTTGGATCGGACTGCACGCCGCAGTGATATATATGTGGATCGGACATATATATATATATATATATATATATATATATATATATATATATATATATATATATATATATATATATATATATATATATTGGATCGGGCGGCACGCCACAGCATTATATTTGTTAGATACTTACGTCTTATGGACACATGTATATGGAGATGGCTGTACACCATTGTGGTACGAGAGGGGATTTAGTCAGTGTGGGACCCTAACGAGATAGGCGTGGACTGATGATCGGAGTACTACTGTAGTGATGACTTACCTGTGGTGGTTTGCCTTAGAACTGTTTAGTGATAGTACATGAGTTCTTATTTTCAGTTATTGTTTATTATTATTACTCACTGAGTTGAAATATACTCACTGAGATTTGAATAAGTTAGAATCTGCATCTGGTGGAGAACATTTGGTTTGAAAAAGAGGGACAGGTCTTCTTCAGTTCTCTTCAAATTGGTAAACTTTAGTGGTTGGGCTCAGCATTTTTAACTGGGATTTGCGAAAGCAACCGACGATATATATATATATATATATATGTACGCCGCAGTAGTATATATATATATATATATATATATGTATATATCGGATCGGGCTGCACGCCGCAACATTATACTTATTAGATAGTTACGCCTTATGGACACATGTATATGGAGATGTCTGTACACCGTTGTGGTACGAAAGGGGATTTAGTCAGTGTGGGACCTTAACGAGATATTTGTGGACTGGTGATTGGAGTACTAGCTACGCACCGCTGCATTATAGACATATGTACACATATATATACACATTGGATCGGATGTACATCGTGGTAGCATGAGTGAGGACTAGGTCAGCGTGGGTTCATTGTGAGATAGTCGTGGACTGGAATTTGGGGTTATTCGCCGTCGAGATGACTTACGTGGGAGGTTACCCTTAGAACTATTTAGTGATAATACAGGTGTTCTCACTTCCAGTTGTTATTTATTATTATTACTCACTGAGTTGAAATATACTCACCCCACTCCCCTGCACTTTTGTGCAGATATACAGGTTCAGGAGGGCAGTTGAGCTGTCGCAACTGCTTGTATTATCGCCATTCCATGGAGACTTCGAGGTAGTTGCCGACGTCCGCAGTACCTAACCTCTTCCTCTTTATCATTTTGTTGTCTCCATTCTGCTTAGACTTGATTGTGCAGTAGATCTCATTTGTAGAGGCTCAGACTTGTGACACCGCGATTTGGTTGGGACTGTATTCGTGTATTTCATTTCTACACTTCTTGATTTGTTATAAAGACAAGCTAATTACGCCGATTAATCGGTATTAATTGATAATTGGCTGGTTTAAATGGATAAGATGGTCGGGCTTGCCTAGCAATGTGTTGGACGCCATCACGATCGGGGTTTGGGTCGTGACAAGTTGGTATCAGAGCCTAGGTTAACAGGTCTCGCGAGTCATGAGCCGATTTAGTTGAGTCTCGTGGATCGGTACGGGGACGCTTGTGCTTATCCTCGTGAGGCTGCAAACCTTTTAGGAAAGCTTCAAATACTTGAAATTCTTGTCGTGCGTACTTGATTCAGCTTGAGGTATGATTCTTGAAATTCCTTATGCACATTGATGTGCGCACTCGAGTGCTTAGTGATAAATTTGCCTTGATGGCTTATGATTTCTCGATCGAGGGGCGAGATATAATCTCTGTGAGTTGATGTTGGTCCAGTCTAGAGGACTTGAGGCCGGATCTTTGTATATGGCTTGAGCACCGAGGTTCTGATTTTGTGAGCTGGAGTTATAAACTTATATGTTCAATATTGTCCGTAATTGTGGGAATGTTGGCTAGATAGCCATGTGATGTTTATCATGGTGGAAGGTGTGCTGAAATACTATATTGAGGCGAAGCAGGTGGGTTATATCTTGCGCAGTGCCCTTAGGTGAGTTGATTCTTATGTGTGATTTAAAGGTATTTGATATGTATTTTGATTTGATCAGGTGCCACGCATGTCGGTGTATCAATTTTGATAATATAATTCATGCAGTATTGAGATTTAGGTTGTTCATATGCCTTATGATGTCTTGTCGAGTTGTGGACATGTTGTTAGGATGGTTTGATGATTCTCTGGCAGGTGAATAGGCTCAAATTACAAAGGAAACTCTGTCGAAATTTTTGGAAAATTTGGGACTTAGAAAAATATTTCTGTCACCTAAAGAGTAGGCTTAAATGTTGTGTGTGAATAAATACAAGAATTGCAGAAGAGTTAAGATTTCTGATGATTCGAGTCTCTGCCAAAGCTTGTATATGACTTGAGTTCAATCTCACTATAACATTGTGGCGTCATTTGAATAAGAACGCTATGAGTGGTTAAAAGTGCTTTGATATATGGCTTCGAGCTAAGTTGGGGAAGTTGCTATTGACTAGCTGATTGCACGGTTGGGTGCTATGTTAATTCTGTCTCCAAGTATGTTGGAAATTTTGGTAAAGGTTACGGTGCTTCGCAGATGTGAAGAAATACTAAGGTGTTTTGAACCGTTGTTGGTAAAGAATGTTCGGTGTATAGAAAAGAAAGATAGCTAATCGTATCTGTATGTAATCATGTTCTGCGATGTCAGAGTTCTATTAAGGCATGAGTAGTTCTATTCAATAAGACAATTGAATTATAACTGAATAAGGATGAATGACGCCCGAGAATAGTCTTGTGGTGTTCAAGATTTTGCTTGTAACTGTCAGGTGTCTTAAGATTGTGTATGTGGCAAAAGACGGTGGATTAGTTGGAAAAGTTCAAGACTTGTGTTATATTATGTGAATGATGGGATTCTATGTATCTGTATTGGAAGGCAATGATAACAAATTCAAAATCGCAGGAAGTTCTTCAAAGTAAAGCGTTGTAGATTGCGGTACTCTGGGAAACATTTGAGAGAGTATTCAGCGGCCTGTGAGCCTTAGACCGTGTGGTCTTGTGGATGAGTCTCGTGTGGTAACCTGAGTTGAGGTATTGTGATCCTTCAGCAAAGGAGAATATTAAATTAAAGATAATAATAAACCGCAACAGTATGAAAAGGACACGAGTAACTTCTGGTATATGTTCAAAGTAATGAGTCTTGCAGATATGTTGCAACCAAGATCTTGAGTGCTGGCAGTTGCGTAGCTCAATACGAGTAAAAAGGACTCAGTCCTGGCAGTTAAACTTATGCAATAAATTGGAAGAAAGAGTTGTGATGTGTTTTACCGTGGTTGGAAAATGAGTATATTTCCTATCGGTATGCAAATCGTGGAATGTGTAATGACTTTTCTTCTATATGGGATCATGAAGGTCCTTGACTAGTTGAGTGCGTCGATATTTGTGGCGTAGGGAGGAATAAAAATTTTCCATGTATCTTGGTGTAGTATGGTATACGCGATGTGTTATGGAAAGTTGATAACGGCATGTTCAAGGTTTTGAGATCAGTTCATATTATATGAGAATCAATCTTTTTGGAGATTTAGGAAAATGGTACTGCTATTCTAGTAATTCGGCAGAGTATATGGTCAAAAGGGCCAGGTAATGTAAATTGATAATATCTAGTGGTATGGTGGTATCCTCTTATTCGATTGACAGTGATGATCGAGTTGTAAATGGCATAGGGAGATTTCTGAATGGCTTACGTGGTATGAATGGATGCTTGATGTGTGTTATGTATTCGTACGGTGGAGTGTGGAATCAGGCATAGTTCTTTATGTGTTATATATGTGTTGGAGACTAGAAGTTCTCGTAATCCGCCTACGCAGTGGTGGTATATCGTGTGTATCAGCACCGTTTAGCGGTTATTGGAAATTGGAAGCCCTAGTGGCTATCTCGTTACTTGATATGATGAATTAGAATAATGATATATCATTGCAGACTGGTTGTCATAAGTCAGGTTTTCTAGACTAATGTGATATGGACTATGTCAGGAAATGTCACAAACTGCGTGGCAGAGTCCATCAGGTCATACTCCAGCAGGGTAAATGTGCCCTGGGGCCAGCGGACGGCTGGTAGGTATTGCCTTGTCAGTTGGGCCTTCATGGCGGAGGACAGTATAGAGGTATCTACCATTGATTCAGTTCCGGTATTGAGGAACTTTGTCGGATGCGTTTCATGTGGCCGAGCTTGAGGCTATATATATGTTTGTTGCAATGAGCAACTTGTCTCGATGTGCATTCCCTTTTGCTAGATTTATGTATGGATTGGGTGGCACGCCGCCACATGTATGGTATCAGGATCGGGTGGCACCCCGCCACAGGTATGGTATATGGATTGGGTGGCATGCCGCCACAGGTATGTTATTGGAATGGGTTGCGCGCCGCAACAGTGTGATATGGAAAAATATAGCTTCCTATATGTTACCTTGTATACAATACTTCTGACTTCTGACTTCTGAGGATAAGTCCGTATTGGGTACCGCTCGGCGAATAGCACATCGATTGTGTCCTTTCAGGAATTTATAGCGTATATTAATTGTATCACCGCGGGTGTGATTGATTGCTTGAGTTCAGACCTAAATATGTGCGTGGCTGACCGTTATAAGCATTGTGACTTGAGGTGCTTCAGGAGTAATAGTGTTTGGATAGACTCATGAGCTGTGGCAAGGCCACGTGATGTTATGACCTTTCGAGGAGGATTCAGGTACTCTAATTCTATGACGTGAGACGAGATCTCAATTATGTGTTGTGATGGTATTGAGGAATTTGAATTACAGCTCTTTTGGGTGAGTCAGTTGTCATGATTCGAGTGTGTTCAGATCATTTCTTATTGGAGCATGTGTTGTGCTCGTCGTGGCTTAGGCCGATGAGGAGGTGTCATATTACCAGTGTGATGTGTTATAATCAAAATGATCGTTGGAGTCATTAATAAGTGCGAACATATGTGATTTCAGCTAGATAGAAAGGTAATATCAAGGTTTGGCTCCAAAATCCGTTGTAATATCAGTCAAAAGAGAAATGGCTTCATAAATGGTTGATCTGAGGAATTGTTACGGTTTAGCCCGTGTTTTATTTATCGTTGGCAGTATATGAAAGTGTTGGAATAAGACTTCAACTAATAAGAGGTTTCCATCGGTATTTGGGTATTGTAGGCAACTGCAGTAAATAAAGAATGTTATTGTGGTCATATGAGTAAAGTGATGCAAAGTGTAAATTCAACAAAGTTATGCATTAATGTTTGGGTACAACGTGTGGATATTGATATGGTGGTCGAATGATGGAAACAGACTTGGTAGGAAATTCAGGATGTTGGAATTTGGCCTAATGGCTTATTCGCTTGAATAAAGAATTATATCTACAGAATTATATAGCTAATGTGCTCAACTAAGTAGTGGTAGCACGGGAAGGTGCATGATGTGTTAAACAAGTTATTTGAGACTACATCATTATAGTTCTCAGCACGTTCGAGGACGAACGTATGTTTAAGTGGGGGAGATTGTAACGACCCGACCGGTCGTTTTGAGCTCCGACGCGTCATTTAGAAGATTGAGGCCATGAACAGCTTCATCTCAGGTATATTGACTTGTGTGTATGGTCAGAATTAAAATTCAAGAAGTTTTGAGTCAAATCCAAATGGAAATTCTCATTTTGAAAGCTTAAAGTTGAAGAAATGAACTATGATTGGAATTTTGAGTAAATTACCTCGGAATTGGGATCCGAAAGTTCCAGCATGCTCGTATGATGATTTTAAACTTGGATGTATGTCCAGATTTGGTTTTTGATAACCCGTGAGCATTTCGGCGTATATGGTGGAAGTTAGTATCTTAGAAGGATTTCATAAATTTGGGTTGGAAGGCATTGTAAAGTTATAGATGTCCGTTTGGGATTCCGAGTCTAGGAGTAGATTCGTATGGTGATTTTGGAGTTGGGAACGCGATCGGAAGTGAATTCGGATGTCCGGAGGTCATTTTGAAGTCATTTGGCTAAATATACGAATTTGAAGGTTTATGAGAAAATTCGACCGGAATTAAAAATTTTGATATCGGGGTCGGAATGCGATTCCAAAAATTGGTGCAAGTCCATAATGTCGAATGTGACTTGTGTGCAAACTTTGAGTCACTTCGGATCAATTTTGGTAGGAAATGGGACAATTAATCTCTTTAAGGAAAGCTTAAGTTGGAAAAGTCAACCCAACATTGACTTATGAGTTAGAGGGATCAGAACTGAATTCTGATGATTCGGTTAGTTTCGGGAGATGATTTAAGACTTAGGAGCGCAATCGAAAGTAATTTTGGAGGTCCGGTGAAGAAGTTAGCCTATTTTGGCGAAGTTGGAATTTTGGCGGAATCCGATCGATAGGTGATATTTTGATCTGGTAATCGGAATAGAATTTTGACAGTTGCAGTAGCTTCGTTAGGTGATTTTGGATATGTCTGAAAATGTTCAGGTCATTCGGACGGCGTTTGGTCGGGTTTTTGATCGAATGTGAATTTTAAAAGTATAAGTTTAAGTTTGAATCGAATTCTAGGATTTTGGTGATTTTTGATGTTTAAGGTACCGTTTTTATGATCCGAGCAAGTTTGAATGAAGTATTAGGTTGAGTTTGTGTTTTTGGTTGAGGTCCCGAGGGCCTCGGGGTGATTTCGGATGCCTAACGGGCATTTTTGGTTTTGGAAAAAGTTGTTGCAGCATATTTTCAACAGCTTTTTGGCTACTTTGAGCTGATATCTTGTAATCTATAAGGAATCACAAAAAGTGCAAAACACGAAAGTTGTAGACCTTCGTGTATAGTTTCCAGTAAGATAAAGAACTCATAATTTGGACATTTGTACTGGAAGTTATGATCGACGGAAAAGAACTGCTGGAGCAATAGGATGTACAACTTGTATAGCACAGGTGCAACGTACAACTCGACGAAGCACCGGCAGATTCTTTTTACACGAAATTGGTTTATTTCTTTCATTGATTTCATTTCGTTTGGATGATTTTGGAGAGCTTCAAGAGGGTATTTCACCGGGTAAACATTGGAGGTAAGTTCTATGGTCTAAATACGCGATTTTATCTTAGAATCTTCAATTATTTCACTGTAAATGGGAGGATTAATGGGGGATTTTTGCCCTAAGCCTGGGTTATGGTAATCATTGATTTGCATGGGCAAACGGAGTCCGATTTTGATAAACTTTATATGTATGGACTCGTGTTGAGATAAGGATTATGAAAATGTAACTTTTGTAATTTTTTGAGAAGCGTACCAAAAGTTGGATTTTGACAACTTTGTGGGTTTTGGTGTAAATCGAGTTATTTCGAATGGGTTGTGTCTAATTAGCCTATATTGATGTATTCTCATTGATTTTGAGCAGATTCGACATCCGAGGAGATTGATTTGCGAGGCAAGCGCATGGCGGACTAAGGATTCTACCGGATCGAGGTGAGTGGTGATAGTAAATAATGTACTGAGGGTTTGAAACCCTGTACTAGCACTTCACAGTGCTATGTTGAGATGAGACACACGTCTTGTGACGTGCGTGGTAATATTGTTATTGGGGAATTGGACTTGGTCCTTCCCGACTGATAGTTTATTGTGCATTATGACTCTGAATGAGCTTATGACTGTGTAGTTGGGCTGGTAGCCATGTTTGGGGCTTTGTCCCGATCTATAGAACATTAAGGAAACCTGTAGAGTTAGGTGACCCTTATATAATGTTGGAAAACTTACACTCAGCCGTAGTATATTATGCTGGATACATACACTCAGCCGTAGTTATAGCTGTATAGCATATCATGAGAAAAAGTACTAGATGTGTACTTTGAGAGAAGCTACCAAGGGGTGGGATTCCCTGTTCTAGCTGAGTGGGCCTGAGAGGTCAAGTATATACTGACTGAGGTAGGGTCAAAGACCCACTGTGAGATATTATATTGAGCCTGAAAGGCCAAGTCTATATTGACTGAGATGGGGTCGAGGACCCACTATGAGATGATATATTGGACCTGAGAGGCCAAGTCTATACTGACTGAGATAGGGTCGAGGACCTGCTATTAGATATTGTATACATATATATATATATATATATATATATATATATATATATATATATATATATATATATATATATATATATATATATATATATATATATATATATATATATATATATATATATATATATATATATATATATATATATATATATATATATATATATATATATATATATATATATATATATATGTAGCAGTACGAGTGAGGACTAGGTCAGTGTGGGACCTTGGTGAGATAGATGTGATCTGGAATTTGGGGGTATTCGCTGTTGAGATGACTTACATGTGAGGTTACCGCTTAGAACTGTTTAGTGATAGTACAGGTGTTCTCACTTCCAGTTGTTATTTATTATTATTACTCACTGAGTTGAAATATACTCACCCCACTCCTCTGCATTTTTGTGCAGATATACAGGTTCAGGAGGGCAGTTGAGCTATCGCAACTGCTTGTGTTATCGCCATTCCGTGGAGACTTCGAGGTAGCTGCCGACGTCCGCAGTACCTGACCTCTTCCTCTTTATCATTTTGTTGTCTCCATTCTGCTTAGACCTGATTATGTAGTAGATCTCATTTATAGAGGCTCAGACTTGTGACACCACGATTTGGTTGGGACTGTATTCGTGTATTTCATTTCTACACTTCTTCATTTATTAAAAGACAGGCTAATTACGCTGATTAATCAGTATTAATTTATAATTAGCTGGTTTAAATGGATAAGATGGTAGGCTTGCCTAGCAATGTATTGGACGCCATCACGACTGGGGTTTGGGTCGTGACAACGGGTTGCGGGAGTGTGGGCCCCTTCCCTGGCCTGAGATGTGGCTGCAACGAGAGGAAGCAATCCCGTCTGAGCCAGAGTAGTGTACATGCTCAGGTAGGGTCAAAGACCCACTGTGAGATATTATATTGAGCCTGAAAGGCCAAGTCTATATTGACTGAGATGGGGTCGAGGACCCACTATGAGATGATATATTGGACCTGAGAGGCCAAGTCTATACTGACTGAGATAGGGTCGAGGACCTGCTATTAGATATTGTATACATACATATATATATATATATATATATATATATATATATATATATATATATATATATATATATATATATATATATATATATATATATATATATATATATATATATATATATATATATATATATATATATATATATATATATATATATATATATATCGGGCTGCACGCCGAAGCAGTATATACATTAGATCGGGCTGCATGCCGCAACAGTATATATGTTGGATCGGACTGCACACCACAATATTATTACGCTTGGGCTGTAGGAGCCCCTTCGCAGTCCGAGTCTGCATACATTCTTAGTGAGCGCTGGTGTATATTATGGGATCGGGCTGCACGCCGCAACAATATAGTTATATATGTATATATATATTGGATCGGATTGCATATATATATATATATATATATATATCGGATCGGACTGCACGCCGCAGTAATATATGGGCCGAGGGAGCCCCTCCGAAGTCTGTAATTCCGACGTCCGCATTACCTGACCTCTTCCTCTTTATCATTTTGTCTTCTTCATTCTGCTTAGACTTGATTGTGTAGTAGATCTCATTTATAGAGGCTCAGACTTGTGACACCACGATTTGGTTGGGACTGTATTCGTGTATTTCATTTCTACACTTCTTCATTTATTAAAAGACAGGCTAATTACGCTGATTAATCAGTATTAATTTATAATTAGCTGGTTTAAATGGATAAGATGGTAGGCTTGCCTAGCAATGTATTGGACGCCATCACGACTGGGGTTTGGGTCGTGACAACGGGTTGCGGGAGTGTGGGCCCCTTCCCTGGCCTGAGATGTGGCTGCAACGAGAGGAAGCAATCCCGTCTGAGCCAGAGTAGTGTACATGCTCATAAACTGAGCCAGAGTCTCCTGGAGTGCTGGAGTCGTAGTAGCTGTAGTAAGTGTACCATGTGCCTGTGCTACAACCTGATCCATCGGTGGTGCCTCAATGATAGTGCGACGGGTGATATGGCTGCACCGGGCGTGTCCTCGGCCTCTACCCCGGCCCCAGTCTCTGGTGGCGGCAGTAGGGGGCGCAGTGCCTGATCCTCGCGTGTAGCACGTGTCCTCACCATCTGTGAGAGAATAGAAGACAAAAGTTTAGATTTGGTGTCAAAATATCACACTACATGGAATTCAAAAGAAATGAAGATTTTCCTAAACAATTGCATAGCCCCTCGTAGATAAATACGGACGTCTCCGTATCGTTCAACAAGACTCTAATAAATCGGCATGTGTCCCGTGACTCCTATGAACGTAGAGCTCTGATACCAACTTGTCATGACCCTGGTTCACCAATTGTGATCGTGTCATGATGGCACCCAGTCTTTGCGACTAGGTAAGCCTAACACGATTGGGGTATTTATAGCCTTTACGAACAATTAAAAATAACAGCAGAATAACATAGAAAAAAATGTAATAGGTGCCTCTTGGCACATACACTTTATCACAATTTCTGAAAATAACCACCAAGACCCGGAAACTCACGGGCTAACACAGGCTAAAGTGAGTACAAGTGTGGCTCTATCCTCTAAGAGTATCTATACAACCGAAACAAAGGGAAATGAACTAATATAACTAAGGAAGATCAGAAGGGGACTCTCCGGATCTGCGGACGCAGCAGATGCATACCTCAAGTCTCCTGAAATAGCTCCGCGACCACCTATAGTATGCCTGATCCGACGTACCTAGATCTGCACAACAAAAGTGTGCATAAGGGTAGCATGAGTACACCACGACGGTACTCAGTAAGGGCTAAGCCTAACCTCGATGGAGTAGTGACGAGGAAGGTCAGGGCCCTACCGAGAATAATAATAATAACAATATCTAACAGTGTAAAGTAGGAGTAAATGTGAAATAACAGCAAAATAAGATAGAAACTACAAGTCATCTACAGTAGCTAATAAGGAAAATTAACACAACGAGTATAGAATCAATAGCACAGGATCTCCGGGAATTGAACCCGCAACCCATTTATATCAGTGACCAGGATCTCCGGGAATTGAACCCGCAGTCCATGTATACCAGTAGGCAGGATCCCCGAGAATCGAACCTGCACTCCATTTCGGGAATTGAACCCGCAATCTATGTATATCAGTAGCCTGGTTCTCTGGGAATCGAACGTGCAGTCCCTTTATATCAATATCATAGGATCTTTGTGAATTGAACACACATTCCATTTATATTAGTAACACCACATCTCCGGGAATCGGACCCGTCGTCCATAGAACAAAACACAATCAAACAAGGAGAATACGCAGAGAAAAATGTATTACACTGCTACGATTAACAACTAAATTCAATCTCAACATGTTCCACGTGTCACACCTCATTCTTCCGTGTATACACCGCTAATTACTACTACACCTCGAGAAGGGATATAATAATAATATGGAAGGAGTTTTTCCAATTAAAGGACATTCGGAACGAGATTTATTTATTAAATTTCCAAAATAATGGTGTCCCAAGTCACCAGTATAATCCCGAACTGAGGAAATTATGACACTTATTAACATTCCGCAAAATCAGAAATCCGGATAAGGAATTCTGTTAACTGGGAGAAGGTGTTAGGCACTCCCGGATTCCGTGGTTCTAGCACGGTCGCTCAACTGCTGTATTTGTTTTATCCGATTTATTTATATGCTTCAATTTTTATGCATTATTAATATCCCACTTTGTCTTTTTTTAGGAATTGCGATGTCGCAAAAACGCATTTCGAATCACACCGTACCAATACGCCTGTGACTTTAGTGCATTTCAGCTTCGCCGGGATTTGAGATTTGGATCACATAAATGTGCACCCGTATTAGGAATGTAATATTATTAATCGTGCCTAAAGTATCTACATCTTTATTAATTTTGGGAAAGACCGTGAAATTCGCTAAACGATCCTTTCGAGTCTAGAATTTTTATGTTGAAACTTATTTGGGGGCCCCGTGTGGTTTCATTTTTTTGTACGAGGCTCATCCCTTATTTTTAAAGTACAATCTTAAATGAAACTATGTTTTACATTTTTGTTTTTTCTTCCTAATATGTGACTGTTTTTTCGTATTAATTTCAGACTATATAATATTGGAGCCAGCCCATTATTCATTATTGGGCCAGGAGTGCAGACTGCCTAACAGTCCATAGTCAAATACAACTGGGCCTTTGGAGCACAACGTATATCTCTATTCCTATTCGAAGGCATGAATGCCACATTAATTCGATCTAGGCCTGGTTCCCATTGAGGCCCAAATCCTTCACATTCAAAGCTTGACAAGAACTAATTATCATTTTAGCAGCACTTATAAATGTAGCAGTTAACAGATTAAACGCTAATCTGCACTTAGTCACCACTTATTTCAATATTTAACAACTAATTAAGAATTCTAGCACAGTACTGTGTATCAATATTTATTATTCTATACGGCAGAACCTGATATTCAAATTTTTATCGTGATACTGGTTACAGGATTATTTTGTCACTTTATTCTTTAACTGAAGAAAATAGTATTTTGTGTGTGTGTGTGTATATATATATATATATATATATATATATATATATATATATATATATATATATATATATCCAGGTATATCTCTATTCCTATTCGAAGGCATGAATGCCATATTAATTCGATCCAGGCCTGGGTTCCATTAGGCCCAAATCGTTCACATTTAAAGCTTAACAAGAACTAATTATCATTTTAGCAGCACTTATAAATGTAGCAATTAACAGATTAAACGCTAATTTGCATTTAGTCACCACTAATTTCAATATTTAACAACTAATTAAGAATTCTAGCACAGTAGTATGTATCAATGTTTATTATTTCATACGGCAGAACCTGATATTCAGATTGTTATCATGATACTGGTTACAGAATTATTTTTGTCACTTTATTCTTTAACTGAAGAAAAAAAATATTGTAATTTTAACTAAGCATGCTTGAACTACTGTTATCAAATCACAGATGTCGGAAAGTAAATTGTAGATAAATCATTTTAAGGAAAGATAAACAGTAATACAATTTGAACTTCGAAACTACTTATACTTTTTGAATTAAATTGATTTTGATTCAGAACTCAAAAATAGCTAAGTACTACTATTACATGTCTAATTTCAGAGTGAGTGTGTGTGTGTGTGTATATATATATATATATATATATATATATATATATATATCCAAGTATACTAGCTGTGTTTTAGCCAGTTTTAGTTTTAGATTTAGGTGATCATTATAATTAATCTACTAGATACATTTACTACCGTATTATCTACTACTACTTTAGTCTAAATAGAGTTTATATAGTCTATTACTTATTACAACCCATTTCTAAATGAATTACAAGAGATCTAAAAAATTAAAACTGCAACTATAAGAACAGAAATACAACTTCAGCAAATTAATCTATAATTTCATTCCTTCATCATGTTTTAATTACACCTTCAGGAGATAGTAGTATACCTGATCAAATGAAAGTAAATCGATGAGTTCCAAGGGATGAAGGAGAAGAGAAATCAGCAATAGCAGCAGCCAAATATCAATAGCGAACATGAACAATAGAAGGTTTCCAAACTCAGTAGGCAACAAGCAAAATAACTCGAGCCAAACAGAAATCCAAGCTAAGTTGAAGTGAACACAGCAGAGGAACAACCAGCAAGGACTCTAGGAATAATACTCAAATTGAAAGCAAAGTAGCAAAACCAGCAAAATTCTGAAATCTATTTATCTGAAGGCTAGAACTCTCGAATTGGGAACCAAAAATCAGAACTAATTTCGAACTTCTAAAGTTGGAACCCCCAAAAATCTAGCCAGTAAAATGTGAAAATTTTCGAACCCCCTTTTCATGCTTGAAACAACATATTTATAGAGTAAATTTGGAGGAATTTTGAATTAGTTATTTCTATTTCTCTCCCCAGCTCTTTTTCAATTAATTCAATTAAGTATAGCAGAATTTTAACGAAATGCATTTGAACCCCTGCTAGAAGGTTCTAGGCTGTTCCTTATTGTTCTATTGGGCAGATTTTACCTAGTTTCCCTCACTTGCTACAGTTTATTACACATTTACCTTTTAGCTATGCCTAGTCTACCCTTTATTATTCATGTATTTTCAGAAAAACCAGGCATTAAAGTCGTTTGTACCCCCACAAGCTCTATGTAATCTACAGAAATACCATTTTCCTTTCCCCTTTTACCCTTTATATTTAATCATATTTACCCGACTTGTATTAGGTCTGCCAAAACTTGGGTAATTGAATGTATTAAAAACATAACCCCCTAAGACTCGTTTTAAAAATTAGCCACTTTCAAACTATGTAACATTTTCAATGTTAACCATTTTTACAAAGATAGCCACCAACCAAAGACTCATACTGTGTTACAAACATAACCACAATAGACATTTATACATATAACCTTAATATGCATAAGCACTCAGAAGTTTAGAAGAAACCAACATATAAATCATATTGCAAATGTAGCCATATTTATGTTGTTTGCATAAATAGCCCTAATTACGACTAACTTTCAAATTAATCAGAACTCAGAGAGACAGATTGATAATGGTTTAATTCCAACTAAGTATTTCCTTGTTATACAGGTGGGCGCCTGATCGAAAATTTAAAATGCAGAAAAGTATTCCCTTGTTATCCAGGTGGGCGCCTGAGCGAAAATTTAACATGCAGAAAAGTATTCCCTTGTTATCCAGGTGGGCGCCCGATGAAGAAATTAAAATGCAAAAAAGTATTCCATCGTTATCCAGGTGGGCACCTGATGCAGAAATTAAAAATGCAGAAAAATATTCCCTTGTTATCCAGGTGGGCGCCTGATGCAAAAATTAAAAATGCAGAAAAGTATTCCCTTGTTATCCAGATGGGCGTCTGATGCAGAAAATGAAATGCAGAAAAATATTCCCTTGTTATCCAGGTGGGCGCTTGATGCAGAAATTAAAATGCATAAAAGTATTCCCTTGTTATCCAAGTGGGCGCCTGATGCAGAAATTAAAATGTAGAAAAGTATTCCCTTGTTATCCAGGTGGGCGCCTGATGCAGAAATAAAAATGCAGAAAAGTATTCCCTTGTTATCCAAGTGGGCGCCTGATGCAGAAATTAAAAATACGGAAAAATATTCCCTTGTTATTCAGGTGGGTGCCTGATGCAGAAATTAAAATGCAGAAAAATATTCCATTGATATCCAGGTAGGCGCCTCATGCAGAAATTAAAATGCAGAAAAGTATTCCTTTGTTATCTAGGTGGGCGCCTGATGCAGAAATTAAAATGCAAAAAATATTCCCTTGTTATCCTGGTGGGCGCCTGATGCAGAAAAATATTCCCTTGTTATCCAGGTGGGGGCCTGATGCAGAAATTAAAATGCAGAAAATTATTCCCTTGTTATCCAGGTGGGCGCCTGATGCAGAAATAAAAATACACAAAAGTATTCCATTGTTATCCATGTGAGTTCCCGATTATTGATTCTTCCATCGTGAATTTTTCCTTTGTTGCCGATTCCTCTTTTGATCGCTTCTCCCACATTGGTCACATTCACTTTAAAGTGATTAGTAAGAATTTGAATCTTTTGTCCATGTCTTAATCAGCGAACAATTTGGTAGTTTTATAATGATGGTTAGCAACTGGCATTCTTGTTGGCTTTGCTTCCACCGTCTGCCTCACCTTGCTTTGTACTGCTTTGCTGTATTTTCCTGATTGTCCTTCCAATTCTTCATTGTAATCCCCTTTTATTTTCTCTTTTGTTTATTTTTCTCTTTTATTCCCTTTGGCTATAGGATTGCCATGTGTTATTTTATTTTCTTTTGTCCTTTGAAGGACCCAGTATCATTGTGCCATGAGAAGCTGGTAATTAGCTTTTAACCGGCAACGAATTTTGGACAAATAAAATGAAATGCAATGACCTGAATTTAGGGTAGGGATATTTTGAAGAAAACAGAACTTATCTGCGTAGGAGGGCTGATTCCTTTGACCATGCCATGTATTTGGATATCCGACCCAGTCTGTCCAACCAAATTGTTGCTGGCTTTGATTTATCCTTTCATTAACCCAAACCTTTCTTGACTTGCCATTTTCCTTTCATCAGGTCATTCCTCACTTTCGCCTTATGGTGCCCGTGAGGGTTTTCACCAATACGACTCTCTCATTTTTATTTTCTCTCAACTCACATTCGCCTTATGGTGCCCGTGGGGGTTTTTACCAATAATTCTCTCTCATTTTATATCTCTCATCTCACATTTGCCTTATGGTTCCCGTGAGGGTTTTCACCAATAAGACTCTCTCATATATTTTCTTTATTTTTGTCTTCTAACTCCCGGGTACTATCCATGATATGTTTCCCTTTATTCTCGTTGCATTGCCATTTCCTTGAAATTAATCAGAAGGTCTTTTTTTGGACCGTAATATGGCTTTTGGATGGGTTTAAAAAGAAGGGTATAAAGGCTCAAATTTAAAACACAGGTTCAAAATAATTACAACTCTCGTAATCATAAAAATATAACTTCTGCCCCAGTTTCAATTTTGAGGAAACTTGGATTTTATTTCTGTCGTGACCGAACCTCATTGAGGCTGCCTACGTACCCTTTCGGGATCAAGTCAGACATAGTTCATATCATAAGGTTTCTTCGTCATTTGACTTTTCCCATTTTTCTTCTTTTGTATATATATATATATATATATATTTTTTTTTTTCATATCTTTTTTTTCAATATTCTTCCATTTTTTTTCTTTTCATTTCATCATCCATTTTGACTTCATCATTGATTCCGAGAGAGGGTTACGAAAGAATAATATAATAAGGCTCAAAAGGGGTAGCAATGGGTAAAGTGTTTGGATAGAGAAATAAACTGCCTTCATCATTTCAATTTCAATAAATATGACAAATACAACTGTATACATGAAAGGAATCATATATAATATCTCTTAATTGCATAAGAGTTAATGGTAGTCTCTACACATTTTCCTTCTACATCTGTCAGATATAAAGCTCCGTTGGACAGTACCCGGGATACCATAAACGGCCCTTGCCAACTTGGCGCAAACTTTCCGTTTGCTTCGGCCTAGTGTGGTAAAATACATCTTAACACCAATTTTCCAACATCGAATTTTCGTGGAAGTACTTTCTTGCTATATGCTCTGGCCATCCGCCGTTGATACAGCTGTCTGTGACATACTGCTACTAATCGTTTCTCGTCGATCAGGCTCAATTGCTCTAACCGGGCCTTTACTTATTCATCATCATCAATTCCAACCTTAGCTATAATCTGGAGGGAAGGTATTTCAATTTATGTAGGTATCACTGCCTCTGTTCCATACACCAATGAGTAAGGGGTTGCACCAATTGAAGTTCGCATAGTAGTGTGATAACCCATTAGAGCAAATGGTAATTTTTCATGCCACTGTCTTGACTCCTCTTCCATCTTTCGAAGAATTTTCCTAATATTCTTATTTGCAGCTTCAACTGCTCCATTTGATTTAGGCCGATAAGGTGTAGAATTACGGTGCAAGATTTTAAACTTCTGACATGCTTCTGCCATGAGATGACTGTTAAGATTGGCTCCATTATCCGTGATAATCACCTTGGGAATTCTGAAGCGGCATATGATGTTTGTATGAATAAAATCCACTATTTCCTTCTTTGTTACTGCTTTAAATGTCTTCGCCTCCACCCATTTAGTGAAATAATCAATGGCAACCAGAATAAACATGTGCCCATTAGATGCTGCGGGTTCTATTGGACCGATGACATCCATGCCTCAAGTGATTAAAGGCTATGGTGCTGATATTGTATGCAACTCATATGGTGGGGAATGAATCAAGTCCCCGTGTACCTGGCATGGATGGAATTTTTGTACATATCTAATGCAATCTCGCTCTATAGTGAGCCAATAATATCCAGCCCTTAGTATTTTCTTGGCCAAAACATATCCACTCATATGAGGTCCACAAGTTCCTGCATGTATTTCATCTATGATTGTAGCGGCTTGCTGTGCATCTATACATCTCAATAAACCAAAATTTGGGGCTCTCTTGTATACAATCCCTCCGCTGAAGAAAAATCCACTCGCTAGTCTTCTTATAGCCCTTTTCTAATCTCTCGTAGCTTGCACTGGGTACATTCCCATCTTTAAATATTCTTTAATATCATGGAACCATGGTTCACCGATCAAGTTCCTCTTCTACCGTGAAATAATAAGCATTTTGATCATGAACTTGTATTTGCAATGGATCTACATAAGCTTTATCCGGATGGTGCAACATGGACAACAATGTGGCCAGAGAATCTGCAACTTCATTATGCATTCTTGGGATATGCTTGAAATCTATGGATTGAAACCTTTGAGATAGTTCATGTAGACACTGTCGGTACGGTATAAGTTTCAAATCCCTTGTCTCCCATTCTCCCTGAATTTGATGTATCAAGAGATCCGAGTCACCCATAACCAAAATCTCGTGAACACCTATGTCTATTGCCATTCTTAATCCCAGTATACATGCTTCGTATTCGGCCATGTTATTAGTACAGAAAAATCGGAGCTGAGCGGTAACATGATAATGCTCATCCGTTTCTGAGATGAGCAATGCTCCAATTCCGACTCCTTTGCTATTGACAGCCTTATCAAAGTATAATTTCCAGCCTGACTTATCATCTTGTTCCAATTCTTCAATATTCATTGTCTCCTCATCAGGAAAATATGTTTTTAATGGTTCATACTCATCATCGATCGGATTTTCTGCCAAATGATCAGCGACTGCTTGTGCCTTCATTGCAGTGCGAGTTACATAAATAATATCAAACTCAGTAAGCATGATTTTCAATTTAGCGAGCCTTCCTGTGGGCATAGGCTTCTGGAAGATGTACTTCAGGTGGATCCAAACGAGATATAAGATAAGTGGTGTAAGCCGACAAGTAATGTTTCAACTTCTGTGCAACCCATGTTAAAGCACAACATGTCCTTTCCATCTGAGTGTATTTTACCTCTAAGATGTAAATTTCTTACTGAGATAGTATATTGTTTTCTCTTTCTTCCCCATTTTATTATGTTGCCCAGTACACAGCCAAAAAAATTTCCAATACGGTCAAATAAAGGATGAAGGGCCTTCCAGGTTCTGGAGGAACCAACACATAAGGATTGGCCAGCTATTCCTTGATTTTGTCAAATGCATCTTGACATTTATTAGTCTAATTCACCACAGCATTTTCCTTCAATAATTTGAAAATGGGCTTACAGGTCGACGTCAGCTGAGCAATAAATCTACTAATATAATTCAACCTGCCCAACAAACTCATCACCTCTTTCTTGCTCTTTGGCGGAGGCAAGTTCTGAATTGCCTTTATCTTTGATGGGTCTAGTTCAATACCACACCGGCTTACCACGAACCCCAATAACTTTCTTGATGGTACTCCAAAAGCATATTTTGCTGGATTGAGCTTGAGATTGTATCTTCGAAGCCTCTGGAAGAACTTCCTTAAGTCTTTGACATAATCACACTGCTTTTTGGATTTGATAATAACATCATCCACATACACCTCAATCTCTCGATGTATCATGTCATGAAACATAGTGGTCATTGCTCTCATATATGTAGCTCCAACATTGTTCAACCCAAACGGCATTACTCTGTAGCAATATGTTCCCTAAGGTGTGATAAAATCCATCTTTTCTGCATCTTCTTCGTCCATCAAGATCTGATGATAACCCATATAACAATCCACAAAATAACCAATCTCATGTTTGGCACAATTGTCAATCAATATGTGGATGTTTGGCAATGGAAAATCATCCTTTGGACTGGCTTTATTGAGTTCTCAATAATCAACACACACTCTTGTTTTTCCGTCTTTCTTCGGAACAGGTATAACATTGGCTAACCAGGCGGGATACTTGGTGACCTATATGACCTTTGCCTCAAACTGCTTGTTGACTTCTTCTTTTATTTTCACACTGATATCTGTTTTGAACTTTCTCAGCTTTTGCTTAGCAGGCCGACATTCCGGATAATTGGGCAACTTATGTACCACCAAGTCAGTATTGAGTCCTGGCATGTCATCATAAGACCAGGCAAATATATCTTTGTACTTATGTAATAACTTGATCAAGTCCTCTGTGAGTGAGGCCTCTAAGTTCACACTAATCTTTGTTTTCCGAATATTCTCCTCATTCCCCAAATTAATAGACTCCGTCTCATTTAAGTTCGGTTTGGGTTTCTCTTTGCAGTGGCTCAAATCCTTACTAATTTCCTCCAAAACTTCCTCATACTCCACTTCATTATCATTTTCAATTTCTTGTATAACTATCTGATTATCAAGACTGGACCGGGAATCCTTCATGCATGACACATCATTGAAATCAGCAAAAACTGAACTGTACAAGAAAAGAAAAGAAAAGAAAAGAAAATAAGGCTACAAAAAATAGAGGAAGAAAGAAATTGCATTTCATTAAACTTTGAAAGGTAATGAGGTTTGGATACATTCTGACTAGACGGAACATAGGATTACAATTTTTGAAACAAGACAGATTTAGGAATGGAAAATTAAAGCTAACTACCACAACTCCCTCCTGATTGGAAGAGGAGTAGCTTCCCAATTATTTAGCCTGATCTGGGGTCCAACAAAATGAACATCTTGCTTGTTCCCTCGGCTGCCTCTATCATATTCACGCCTTCAAACAACCTCTCAAACCTTACTAATAGCTCTTTTTCTGGCCTTATCTCTGCATGGCCCAGTATGACAGTCGCCGGACGTCTTTATGTACCAGGCTTGACGAAGGAGTAGGATAGTTTTGGGATAGGTTTAGGGAGGGTCCATCCTTTCTTTTTCAATCTTTTGGCTCTCTATATATCGGCGATGGTTGGCTTGAAACCCAGGCCGAAAGTATTAGTGCTACCCAGAAGATGAACTATTTGTGTTATAACTTGCAAAGCAACTCCTAGACCTCTTCGCGGAGAGAACCCGTTCTTTATCATTTCCTTGGCAACCATGACCGCTGCATGGGATAGTTTGGGTACTGTGATGCTTTCTCCTTCAGATATCTTGTTCATAGTCACAGTGTCCATCACTTGGTACACCCAAGGACCTCTATCACCTTCGACTTCTTCGAATGGCGTGATGGCATTACAAACATTATCCTCACCGTGCACTACTATCTCTTGCTGATCCCATTCAAACTTCACCACTTGATGTAGTGAAGAAGGCACCACTTCTGTAGCGTGGATCCATGGACGTCCTAACAGGAGGTTATAGGACACAGTAGCGTCCAACACTTGAAACTCCATGGTGAATTCCACCGGTCCGATGGTGAGTTCTAGTATGATATCTCCAACGGTGTTCTTTCCACCTCTGTTGAACCCCCTCACACATATGTTGTTTCTGTGGATCCTTTAGTGATCAATCTTTAGTTTTCCCAAAGTAGACAAAGGACAAATATTAGCACTCAACCTATTATCGACCAAAACACGAGTCACCACTGATTCCTCACACTTCACTGTAAGGTACAATGCCTTATTGTGCTCTATCCCTTCTAGTGGTAGTTCATCGTCTGAGAATGTTATCCTATTTGCCTCAAAAATTTTGTTTGTAATCTTCTCCAAATGACACACCATAATTTTTCTGGCACATGAGCTTCATTTAGGATCTTCATTAATGCTCTTCGGTGTTTATCGGAATGAATCAACAGAGATAGCAAAGATATTTGAGCTGGTGTCTTCCTCAGCTGCTCAACTATGGAGTAATCTTGAGCTTTCATTTTCTTTAGGAACTCCTCAGCTTCTTCTTCAGTGACTATTGTTACACCTCCCTTTTTTACTACCTCTTTTTCCGAAGAATAAGGTATACCCCCATTAATTACTAATACACCCCGAGATAGGATATAATAATAACAACGGGGAAGGAGTTTTTCCACTTTAAGGACAATCAGAATGAGATTTATTTTAGATTTTTAGAGTCGCCACTTGGGAAGGTAATGGTGTCCCAAGTCACCGGTTAATCCCGAATCTGAGGAAATTGACTCTGTTTAAACAGTCCGCGAAACTAGAAATCTGGATAAGGAATTCTGTTAACCCGGGAGAAGGTGTTAGGCACTCCCGAATTCCGTGATTTTAGCACGGTCGCTCAACTATCATTTTTGACTTATTTGATTACTTTATATGCTTTTACAAAAAGTGAATGTCCTGTTTTGATATTTTAACGACTTGCGACATCACGAAAAAGCATTTCGAATCACACCACAACCAGTACGCCTGTGACTTTCATACGTTTCAGCTTCGGCGGGATGTGAGTCACATAAATGTGCACTCATATTTAGGAATGTATGTTTAATCGTGCCTATATCATCTACATCTTATTATCTTTTGGAAAGACCGTGAAATTCGCTAAACGGTCTTCCCGAGTCTAACATTTATTAACGTTCATATGGGGGCCCCGTATATTTTTATTCTTATACGAGGCTCATCCCGTTATTTTTAAAGTCCAATCCTATCAATTACTGCATTCACTATTTTTGGTCTTTCTCCTAATTATGTTACTGTTTTTGGTATTTTTAGAATTTAATATTATTATGTCCAGGCCCAACTGTCCATTTACAGGACTGGACTGTTAGACTATATTATCAGTCTATTTCACACAACTGGGCTCCTAAAACCCATCATGTGTATATATCATTATTCAGAGGCCCTGCAATAAATTCAGCTGGATCTGGACCTATGCTATCGATTAGGCCCAGAACAGATGTCAAAAATACAAAGTAAAATTGAAATTTCAGAACAATCATACAAACATCCATTAGACAACAGAATAAATCAACGAATGTCATTTTTATTTCATAAGGAATCTGGAATACATATTTATCAATGTTGATTCTAAATTCTAATTACTAATTAAGCATTAACAGAACTTAAAAAAATCAATATTTCTATTTTCGATTTATTTGAGCAGTGGTGTCTATAATATTAGAACATGTTTTAGACTATTGTTAATTACTGGATTCTAACTTTTGCTATTGTAGCTTGTTATTAAACGAGTTTAAGTGATAGAACAACTATAACTCATATACTTATTTTCTTTACAGACTAGTTATCAGACACTAGTTAATGAAATTAGTCGATTACCAATTCAGATTGTTAAGCTAGTTTTAACTAGGTGTGTTAGATTTGTATATTAATCTGTTTTTAAACCTAAGTCTAATGATAACTATATCTACGTTTACACTACTACTACACTATCTACTACTTTGTCTCGATTACATATAGTATTACTATTACAAACCACCCTACTAATTACAGAAAGTCTAATGCATGTTAGTTATGAAAACTATAAGAAAACAGCAACAATCTTCATCCAAACAGCTCATAAACTTCCATTTCTTCATTCAAATTGCAATTACATTTCTGGATAATAAAATGTACCTGATTCAGCAAGAAAAAGCTTATGAGTCTAGGTATGGATGAAGAATAGTCAGTGATAGCAACAATAGAGCAATAGTAGAGCAGACACAGCAAAGCAGCAATATAGCAGCAAAATAGAATCCCAAAATCCAGCAATTCAGGAAACCAACAGATAGAATTGAGGAACTCCAATAGAATCCGGCAGAATTGAAAAGCAGTAAACTCTAATAGAACTCCAGATTTTAGCAAAGAAGTTAACTCTCGAAAATCTGGGCCCTTTCTCTCTAATCTCTAACTTTCGAATGCAGAACCCTGAATCTCTAACCACTCAATGTCTAACCCTCGAATGCAGAACCAACTTTTCCAACCAGGATCTCCAACCCCTAATTCAGGCTTAAGTGAAGCCTATTTATAGACTGTTTGAGGTGAAATTTTGAGGGGAAAATTCAAAAATTTTATTTCTAGTTCCCTCCCCTTTATTTTTATATTAATTACAGTTTAATACTTTTAGTTATAGTTCGAAATGCCTTCCAGCCCTTGCTTGAAGGTTCTAGGTAGTTCTATCATGTTCTATTGAGGGTATATTACTAGACTGCCCTTACTTGCTAAAGGTAATTTCAATTATGCCTTTTTACTATGCCTACCTTACCCTTTATTTTATTGTTAATTACAAGAATACTAGGTATTAAAGTCTATTATATTCCTATAGGCTCTACTAAATCTTCAATTATGCCATTTATTATTCTTATTATACTCTTATTATTATCTTTTATTTACCCGACCTACTAAGGTCAGGATTGACTAGGTTTAATGCCTATTTAACTAATAGCCATTGTCTTATAACATATTTAAGACATAACCAGATTTAATCCCCAGACCCTTTTCAATTTTAACCCCTTTTTAACAGATTTAAGCTAATTTAAAATGTAACCCCTTTTATTAACATTAATTAACCAGACATAGATTGCAGAACTAGCCACTTAACATTTTAGGAATGGCCAGACTAACAAACAGTTCCAGTTATTTCAAGAATAGCCATACTTAGTCATTTTTCAAGAATAGCCAGACTTATTTTATTTCAGAAATAGCCAGACTACTTTAAACTACAGAAACTATACCTATATCTTTACAGATATAACCAAACCACAAAGCATCATAGGATTCAGAACAGTCTATCATATGAATCTGGTTACAAATATAGCCTATTCATGTTGTATTGCACACATAGCCTTAATCGTAAATTATTTTTCAATTATCTAGAATTCAGAGAGACGTTTTGATAATGGTTGAATCCCAATCAATCAAAGCATAATTCAGACCAGGCATGGTGAACAAATAACATAAAGAAGCACATTTAAATACGATTCATGTGTAAAACTTATTAAAAACCCTAAAGTGCTAAAATAGACTAGTTATGTATAAAGAACATGATAGATCTTAGGCATGCAATTACCATAGGCTAATAATACTAACAATCAAAGAAACATATATAGATCATTCAGATAGTCAAGAACATGCAAAAAAGATTTACAAGACAAATACGCAAAGAAGCAAATGGGTAGGTTCACTTAGCTTTTTCAGGATCCGTTTCCTTTTTTTTTCTTCCTTTCTTTTCTTTCTTTCTTCTTTCTTTTCTTTCTTTCTTCTTTCTTTTCATTCTTTCTTCTTCTTTTGTTATTTACAGGCTTTAAGAACTTCTGAAGACTCGAAGTCTTCTGATTTCCAGATTTCCTCGATGGGGTTTTATTTTTGGATATTTAGTAGTAAGGGGGTGTTCTGGATATTGTTTGGGATGTATTGGGGTGGGTTACGTATTGGGTGTTCGCTAGAAATAGGGTTCCGGCGAACTTCTTTTCTATATTCTAATAGTTCTAGGTTTATTCAAGATAAACCACCTAGACAAGGTTAAAGATCTCTTTAAAGTGGTTTAGAGTGTAAAAGTGGGACACTGGTTCATAGGTTGAAGGTCGCCGGCTAGGGTTCTGGCGACCGGACTTTCAAGAAAATGAGGGCTTTTGGTTTTCGGGGGTTATTAAGGTGGTTGTGATCTGTGAGGATGAAAGATAAGGTGTTTGAGGTTGGTTTTTGATGGAGATGGCCATGGTTTCAGTTTAGTCTCCATTGGAAACGAAGGTGAAGAAGACGAAGAAGATGAAGAGGTGAGGCGGCTAGGGTTTTTGAGTCTGTGTAATGTGTATGTATTGATCTTGAGTGTAATGAACGGGAGACGGGGCTTATACACCCCTTTTGTATTGAGTGATCCCGGACTTTGGATCAACTGGGATCAATGGCCAGGATTTATTTCCTCAAAATGCTGTCGTTTAATTTAATGAAAGACATCCTGGCATCCGTTAGATCTTCAAACATGGACGGCCAGGATTAATTCGTGACACTACGTCGTTTAATTCTCTAATGAGACTTTAAATATATCTGTCTGATCAATTACTTCGACGGTCCAGATCAAATTCTTACACGACGTCGTTTATCTTTCTATTAAGCCGCGTCGTTTTGGTTGAGCGTGGACTGGACGGCCATTTCTCTTGGGCTGTGTCATATTTGGGCCTGTATTTCTATTTCAGCCCAATTTTATTGTATTTTGTATTTTCCTTGTATTTTAATTATTTTCTTTGTATTTTCTTTTGTATTTTATTTTCTCTTTTCATATTTATTTCCTATTGTTGTGTTTCTTTTATTTTCCTATTTTTCTGATTTTTTTGGTATTTTTATGACATTTTTGCCATTTTCTTTTGTTTTTCGGTATTTTGGTATTTTTGTTGATTTTCATCTAATTTTCCTTATTTTTTGTGACATTTTCTAATTAATTCTTTTTTTTTAGTTTTGATTTCAAATTATTTCAACAACAAACACATAAATATTTCAATTAAACACACAATTATTTCAATTAAACACACAATTGCACATCAAAAAATCTTATTTTATTTTTATATTGGAATTTGTTTGCTTAGGGCAAAAATCACGTGCTCACAGCTACCCCTCTTTGCTCGGGAACACGAAGAGTTTCAGTGCAAAGATAAGTGAGCAGTAATGAGAGATTTTTGCCCACTGGCATATTCCGTAAGAAGCATTTTGAAAACCTTTTGACCGCACCCTGCCTCAGAGGTTGCCTACATATCCTGGGCTAAACAGGAATCAGGTCAGTGTAGTTCGGAAAGGTTTGGTAGTTTTAAACTACCCACACGTGTTGCTGCTGCTATTGTTGCTATAATCACTGACTAACTCCTTGTTAAACCGGGATAAAAGTGAAAATAAAGAAGCTATTCTAAGCTATGATCTTATGAATTACAATGAATCTGTCTATGTCTTGTCTTCTTGCACTTCCTTGCTTTTCCATATCTCATGTTGCTCTTTTATTTGCATCCTTCTTTTTTGTGGATTTTTGATTATTTTCTTGTTTCTAACATACTCCTTCCATCCCTTTGTGTGACTTCCAAATGTATTTCCTTCTTCCAAAATAAAGAATACTTTTTCCTCTGCCCCAGTGTGGGCTTTCCATGTGTTATGGTGTTACTCATGTTAGAAAAATAATTAAAAATGCAGATCAGGTGGGCGCCTGAACAGAAATTAAAAATGCTCTAATGTATTCCCTTGTTATATAGGTGGGCGCCTAAATAGAAATTAAAAATGCTAAAATGTATTCCCTTGTTATACAGGTGGGCGCCTGAATAGAAATTTAAAATGCTGAAATGTATTCCCTTGTTATACAGGTGGGCACCTGAACAGAAATTACAAATATTGAAATGTATTCTCTTGTTATACAGGTGGGCGCCTGAACAGAAATTAAAAATGCTGAAAAATATTCCCTTGTTATCCAGGTGGGCGCCTGATGCATTAAATGAAAATGCAGAAAAATATTCCCTTGTTATCCAGGTGGGCGCCTCATGCATGAAATGAAAAATGCAGAAAAATATTCCCTCATTATCCAGGTGGGCGGCTGATTCATGAAATGAAAATGCAGAAAAATATTCCCTCATTATCCAAGTGGGCGCGTGATGCATGAAATGAAAAATGCAGAAAAATATTCCCTCATTATCCAGGTGGGCGCCTGATGGATGAAATGAAAAATGCAGAAAAGTATTTCCTTGTTATCCAGGTGGGCGCGCCTGATGCATGAAATGAAAATGCAGAAAAATATTCCCTCATTATCCAGGTGGGCGCCTGATGCATGAAATGAAAATGCAGAAAAGTATTCCCTCAGTTATATAACTGGGATGTGAGTTTTAAAAAGATAATACCTCTCTTGCTGTTTGGGTAGGTCTCTTGATGACTAAGTGAGTACTCCTCTGCGGATTCCTCCTTTTATTGCTGTATTTCTTTTTGGTATTTTCCTCCCACATTGGTCACAATCACTTGAACGTGATTAGTGAGAATTTGTGTCACGACCCCAAATCCGGTCGTGATGGCGCCCAGCACATTGCTAAGCCAGCCTGACCAATCAATATCAACAACGGAGCTAGAAGCTCTCTTTAACCCATTTAAGCATTTCAAAATATGAAACAATAGTAATACTTATACCAACAACGGGGAGACCAAGTCCCAAAATATACTAACTCCCATAGACCGAAGGGTCAAGAGTCATGAGCCTCTAAAGAACATAAGTGTAATAAAGTTTAAAACAACTCAGTGCGGAAAGGAAAGACAACAAGATAAGAAATGACAGCTAGAAGGGGAGTCAGGTCCTGCGGACGCTGCAGCTACCTCGACTATCCCGCACAATGCCTCCAAGTAGCTACCAAATCAAGTCTGGTGAGAGGTACCTAGATCTGCACACATGGTGCAGGGAATAAAATGAGTACTGCCAGACTCAGTGGTAATAAACAAGGGTAAGACAACGCAGATAAGAAATCCGCAATAAAGCACTATGTAAAACTATAATCAGCTACCCTGTCATAGAATCAATATTCACTGTACATGTACCAACAAATACCAATAAATAGCATAACAACTAGCAGATGTAGCTAAATGCAATGCAATGCATGATATGACCGCTACGGCGCGTAGCTCGACTCCAATTTTGGGTACCCGTGCTCACTGTGGGGGTTCAGACTCCGGAGGGGCTCCTACAGCCCAAGCACATCTCATAGAGATTTACCGCGGCGTGCAGCCCGATCCAACATATATATCTCGCTGCGGCGCGCAGCCCGATCCACTACTAGTCAGCTAATATGCAGATACAGCCTCGCAGGCTCAAAAGTAGTTTTTGAAAACTCTTTTATCATTTTTCAGTTGGAAAACAGTAATATCAAGTTCCAGAGATTGGAATTAGCATAATAACAGAAATAGCTGCGGACCAGTAGTAAACTAGCATGTCTATATGATAAGACAATGATAACGATCCTCGCGGGATTCAATAACCGGCTCACGGCCCACAAGTATACTCAACCGCCCAAGAAGGGGGTTCAACGGCTCGAGAATAGCCAATAATACGGTATCAACAGGTCGGACTAATATATAGTCTCCAGTTCATGATCGACCCCGCACTCTCAAGAGTGTGCGTGTCTCGCCGCTATACAGCGTCACAAAGTGGTATACCGGGGTTTCGAACCCGCTGGTCATCACCCACATCTATTACTCACCTCAATACGGCGCGACGACTACTCCGCAATGCCCTTGCCACGAGAATCAAGCTCGGCACGCGTAGAATCTGATCAAATACAGTAAAAATACAACAAATTAGGCCAATGGGACGACACCCAATCAATACAACTCAATTTACATCAAAATTCCCAAAGTTGTCAAAACCCGACTTTCAGTACGCTTGTCAAAAAATCGCGAAAGTCACATATTCGGAAACCTCATCTCGATACGAGTCTAGGCATATAAAATTCACCAAAATCTGACTCCATTTGCCCACTCAAATCAGGTGTTTTTCTTCAATTTAGGCCTAGGGCTCAAACCCACCTTTAATCTTCCATTTACAGAAATTTAACCAATGATTTCATGTTAAAATGATGTAATTAAGCCACAAAACTTACCTCTAACGAAACCCCAATGATTTCCCAGCAATTCCCGTCAATTTCTTCTCTTGGAACTCAAAAATGGCATTTTGGGGTATGAAACCCGCGACTGGTTCTGTTCTGAACTTAACTTCACTGCCAGCCTATTTTCTTCATCGCGTTCGCGACGCCTCTCACGCGAACGCGATGCCCTTTTCCTCTTCTTCATCGCGAACGCGTCACTCCTTCACGCGTTCGCGAAGGTCAACTTCCCAGCCTCCGGATTATTACTCTACGCGAACGCGTAGTCTCCCACGCGAACGCGTGGCCTCGCCAATTCCTTCTTCGCGATCGCGACCTAAACCCACGAGAACGCGATGCGTCCTAACTCCCTCATATGCGAACGCGACCTTCACTCACGTGTCTGCGAAGCATGCTGGACCTGGCCTACGCGAACGCGGGCCTTGCCCTCGCGAACGCGAAGGCCAAAATATTGCCCAGTGATCTGCAGATTACAGCAGGTCTTTTCTTGCTTCCAAATGCCGGATGATGGTCCGGATTCACCCCGAGGGCCCCGGGACCCCAACGAAAACCACCAACATACCCCAAAACACGATACGAACTTGTTCCAATCATAAAAACACCATCCTAAACATCAAAATCACCAATTACACACGGATTCAAGCCTAAATTTCTTAAAACTTTCCGAATTACACATTCGATCAAAAACCCGACCAAACGACGTCCGAATGACCTGAAATTTTGCAGGCACATCCAAAATCACCTAACGAAGCTACTGCAACTGTCAGAATTCCACTCCGACCCTCGGATCAAAACCTCACCTACCGTTCGGATTTCGCCAAAATTCAACCTTTGCCAATTCAAGCCTAAAACTACACCGGGCCTCCAAATTCAATTACGATCGCTCCCCTAAGTCACAAATCACCTCCCGGAACTAACCGAATCATCAGAATCCGATTCCGAGCCCTCTAACCAAATAGCCAACTCCGGGTTGACTTTCCTTATTCAAGTTTCCTTCAAAAAGGCTATATGCCTCATTTTCAATCCAATTCACTTCTAACTCACCCGATAGACTCTAACACTGATATAAAATCATAAAACATGTATTTACAACATAACAAGGTGGTAATTCCCGTGACGACGGGCCGGGTCGTCACATTCTCCCCCTCTAAAGCAAACGCTCGTCCTCGAGCGGGTCAAGAAACATACCTGAAGTCTCAAACAAGTGAGGATATCTGCTCCGCATCTCCCGCTCGATCTCCCAAGTGGCCTCCTCCACGGGTCGACCTCTCCACTGAACCTTAACTGATGCAATCTCCTTAGACCTCAATTTTCTCACCTGCCGTCCCAAAATGGCAATAGGCTCCACATCATAGGATAGATCACCATCAAGCCGAATGGTGCTGAAATCTAATACATGAGACGGATCTCCAATGTACTTCCGGAGCATAGACACATGGAATACTGGATGAACGCTGGATAAGCTGGGCGGCAAGGCTAACTCATATGCCACCTCTCCAACCCTCCTAAGTATCTCAAAAGGACCAATGTACTTGGGACTCAACTTTCCTTTCTTCCCAAACCTCATGACACCCTTCATAGGTGAAACCTTCAACAATACTCGGTCACCAACCATGAAAGACAACTCTCGAACTCTACGGTCCGCATAACTCTTCTGACGAGACTGTGCTGTACGAAGCCTCTCCTGGATCAACTTTGCTCTATCCAGAGCATCCTGGACTAACTCAGTCCCTATCAATCTAACCTCACCAGGCTCAAACCATCACACGGGGGATCTACACCGCCTGCCATAGAATGCCTCATACGGGGCCATCTGAATACTCGACTGATAACTGTTGTTGTAGGCAAACTCAGCAAGTGGTAGGAACTCATCCCACGAACCACCAGAATCAATCACACAAGCTCGCAGCATATCCTCCAGAATCTGAATAGTACGCTCAGACTGCCCATCTGTCTAGGGGTGAAATGCTGTACTCAACTCAACCCGCGTACCCATCTCTCGCTGAAATGCTCTCCAAAACTGAGAAGTGAACTGAGTACCCCTGTCGGATATGATAGACACTGGAACTCCATGCAACCGAACAATCTCTCGAATAAAGATCGCTGCCAACCGCTCCGATGAGTAGGTAGTACTAACTGGAATGAAGTGAGTTGACTTGGTCAGTCTATCCACAATCACCCATACAGAATCAAACTTCCTCACCGTCCGAGGGAGTCCAGTAACAAAGTCCATAGTGATCATCTCCCATTTCCACTCAGGAATAACAATGCGCTGAAATACACCACCGGGCCTCTGGTGCTCGTACTTAACCTGCTGACAGTTGAGGCACCGTGCTACATGTCTGACAATGTCCATTTTCATCTTTCTCCACCAATAGTGCTGTTTCAAATCTTGATACATCTTCGCGGCTCCTGGATGGATAGAATACCGCGAGCTATGGGCCTCCTCCAGAATCAACTCACGAAGGCCATCAACATTGGGCACGCATATCCGGCCCCGCATCCTCAATACACCGTCACTATCAATGGTGACATCTCTAGCATCATCATGCTGAACTCTGTCCCTCAGGACAGCCAAATGTGGATCATCATACTGGCGCTCACGAATACGTTCATATAGAGATGACCGAGATACAACACAAGCCAATACCCTGCCTGGGCTCCGAAATATCTAACCTCACTAGCCGATTGGCTAGCACCCGAACATCATAAGCAAGTGGCCTCTCCTCAGCTGGAATATATGCCAAGCTCCCCATACTGACCGCCTTCCGGCTCAAAGCATCGGCCACCACATTGGCCTTCCCGGATGATATAATATAGTAATGTCATAATCCTTCAGCAACTCAAGCCATCTCCGCTGTCTCAAATTAAGGTCTTTCTGTTTGAACAAGTGCTGGAGACTACGATGGTCGGTATACACCTCACAAGACACACCGTACAAATAGTGTCTCCAAATCTTCAATGCATGAACAATGGCGGCTAGCTCCAAATCATGAACAAGATAGTTCTTCTCATGCGGCTTCAACTGCCGAGAAGCATAAGCAATTACCTTTCCTTCCTGCATCAACACACAACCAATACCAACTCTAGAAGCATCACAATATACAGTATAAAACCTGAAGTTGAGGGAAAAATCAATATTGGAGCCGTGGTCAAAGCTGTCTTGAGCTTTCGAAAGCTCTTCTCGCACTCATCCGACCACACGAATGGTGCACCCTTCTGGGTCAATTTAGTCAATGAAGAAGCAATGGATGAAAATCCCTGAACAAACCGGCGATAATATCCCGCCAAACCAAGAAAACTCCTGATCTCTGTAGCTGAGGACGGTCTAGGCCAACTCTGCACCGCCTCTATCTTCTTAGGATCAACCTGAATACCATCACGAGACACCACATGTCCCAGAAATGCTACGGACTCGAGCCAAAACTTGCACTTGGAGAATTTAGCATATAACTTCTCCTCCCTCAATCTCTGCAACACAATACTCAAATGCTGAGCATGCTCCTCCTGACTACGGGAGTAGACTAGAATGTCATCAATGAACACAATCACAAATGAATTCAAATAAGGCCTGAACACACTGTTCATCAGATGCATAAATGCTGCTGGGACATTGGTTAGCCCAAAAGACATCACAAGAAACTCATAATGACCATATCGGGTCCTGAATGCAGTCTTCATAATATCTGAGTCTCTGATCTTCAACTGATGATAGCTCGAACGAAGATCGATCTTAGAAAACACCCTCGCACCCTGTAACTGATCAAACAAATCATCTATGCACGGTAGAGGGTACTTGTTCTTCACTGTCACTTTGTTCAATTGCCTATAGTCAATACACATTCGCATGGAACCATCTTTCTTTTTAACAAATAATACCGGCGCACCCCACGGGGACACACTAGGGCGGATGAAACCCTTATCCAGAAGTTCTTGAAGCTGCTCTTTTAGTTCTTTCAACTCGGCTGGTGCCATTCGATAAGGAGGAATGGATATGGGTTGAGTGCCCGGCACCAAGTCAATGCCAAAATCAATATCCCTGTCCGGCGGCATGCCCGGCAGGTCTGAGGGGAATACATCTGGGAAATCCCTCACAACAGGTACAGAATCAATGCTAGGATACTCAGCTCCCACATCTCTCACAAAAGCTAAGTACGAGAAACACCCTTTTTCAACCATTTTCTGAGCCTTTAAGAACGAAATAACACGGCTAGGGACGAAATCGGTCGAACCCCGCCACTCAATCCGAGAAATACCAGGAATGGCCAACGTAACTCTGTCTTAGCATGACAGTCCAATATAACATGGTATGGAGACAACCAGTCCATACCCAATATAACATCAAAGTCCACCATCCCCAACAATAACAAATCTGCCTGGGTCTCCAGACCCCCGATAGATATAACACAGGATCTATAGACATGATCCACAACAATCGTATCACCCACGGGGTGGATACATGAACAGGGTAAATCAAGACTACTACGAGTCGCACCCAAGTAATGTGCAAAATAAGAGGACACGTAAGAATATGTGGATCCTGGATCAAATAGAACAGAGGCATCTCTCGGACAGACAGAAATGATACCTGTAATCACTGCATCGGAGGCAACCGCATCACGCCCGTCAGGGAAGTGCGTAAAATCATGCCTCGGCCTCCACCGGATCTCTCCTCGCCCCTAGGGCGACCACGAGAAGACCGACCTCCACCTCTACTAGACCGAGATGGTCGCTGAAGAGGAGGGCTGATCCCTCTCCCGAGTCCTGCCCCTACGTAGTCGAGGGCACTGTCTCCTCACGTGGCCAAACTCACCACACTCATAACATGCACCTGGTGCTGAAGAAGTAGGTGCTGCACTCTGGGCCGGGAGGGCACTAAGTGATGATTGACCCTGCTGAAATCCCCGTCGACCACGACCATAAGAACCTCTGCTCTGCTCTGGGCGGCTCGAATGAGAAGGTCTAGATGAGCGACCTCGCCTCTCTGCTGGGAATGCTCTCCGGACGGAGCACCACCGAAACTACCGGAACCACGAGGCCTCTCGGCCTCCCGCTCCTCTCTCTCTCGGCGACGATCCGCCTCAATGGAGCGTGCCATATCAGCAACCTGCGCTCAAACGATGATGACGGAACTCGCTCGCTGGTCATAAGAATACGGATAGAGTAGTTGAGGCCATCAATGAACCTCCCGATCCTCTCCCTATCAGGTGGGGATCATCCATGTGGCATGCCTAGCCAACCGAGTGAATCTAAGCTCATACTGGGTCACAGACATGTCGCCCCTGAATCAACCACTCGAACTGGCGACGTAGCTCCTCGCGACGAGACTGGGGTACATATTTCTCTAGAAAGAGAGTAGAGAACTCCTGCCATGTGAGAGGTCTGCTCTTGCAGGCCTACGCCTCTCAAACTCCTCCCACCAATCAAATGCGGGACCGGTGAACTGAAATGTAGTAAATGAAACTCCGCTGGACTCAAGAATACCAGCCGTACGCAGCATCTTCTGACACTTATCCAAGAAACCCCGGGCATCCTCGCCCTCAACGCCACCGAAATGGGGTGGTTGAAGTCTACCAAATCTCTCAAGACGACGCCGCTCGTCCTCGGGCATAACTCGAACCATATGCTCGGGAGCCGGAGCCTGGTGCAGTCGGAGGAATAACCGGTGGAACCACCCGAGCGGGGACCGCCTCCGGCATCCGAAGTCCCCGAACAACCGGGTCGGTGTGCGAGCCGCAGGGGTCCGCCGACCACCCCCGACCGAGATGTCGCTATAGTAGCGGTAGCTGAAACTACCCGAGCCAAACCGGAACACACCGATAATATCCGAGCAAGAGTCTCCCAAAGACCGGGAATAGCAATAGATATAGTCCGGCCCCGAATGGGGCCGCCGGAGCATCAACCACCGGGGGCCGCTCCTGAACCGGTACAACAGGCGGGTCAGCCGGCACCGCCTCGCCCGCCCTACCTCTACCTCTAGCACGACCGCGCCCACGGCCTCTAACAGGTGGCAATGGAGGTCGTCCACCTCGTCCCGAAGCTCGCGTTCTCGCCATCTGCGAGAGAATAGAATATAGAAGTTCAGGTTCTCGGAACAACAAGATCGCACGACAGAGTTCAAGAAAAGTGAAGTTTTCCTAAAGGTTCGCAGCCTCCCGAGGATAAGTACAGGCGTCCCCGTACCGATCCACAAGACTCTACCAACCGGCTCAAGACTCACGAGGCCTAGTAAACCTAGGCTCTGATACCAACTTGTCACGACCCCAAATCCGGTCGTGATGGCGCCCAGCACATTGCTAAGCCAGCCTGACCAATCAATATCAACAACGGAGCTAGAAGCTCTCTTTAACCCATTTAAGCATTTCAAAATATGAAACAATAGTAATACTTATACCAACAACGGGGAGACCAAGTCCCAAAATATACTAACTCCCATAGACCGAAGGGTCAAGAGTCATGAGCCTCTAAAGAACATAAGTGTAATAAAGTTTATAACAACTCAGTGCGGAAAGGAAAGACAACAAGATAAGAAATGACAGCTAGAAGGGGAGTCAGGTCCTGCGGACGCTGCAGCTACCTCGACTATCCCGCACAATGCCTCCAAGTAGCTACCGGATCAAGTCTGCTGAGAGGTACCTGGATCTGCACACAAGGTGCAGGGAGTAAAATGAGTACTGCCAGACTCAGTGGTAATAAACAAGGGTAAGACAGCGCAGATAAGAAATCCGCAATAAAGCACTATGTAAAACTATAATCAGCTACCCTGTCATAAAATCAATATTCACTATACCTGTACCAACAAATACCAATAAATAGCATAACAACTAGCAGATGTAGCTAAATGCAATGCAATGCATAATATGACCGCTACGGCGCGTAGCCCGACTCCAATTTTGGGTACACGTGCTCACTGTGGGGGTTCAGACTCCGGAGGGGCTCCTACAGCCCAAGCACATCTCATAGAGATTTACTGCGGCGTGCAGCCCGATCCAACATATATATCTCGCTGCGGCGCGCAGCCCGATCCACTACTAGTCAGCTAATATGCAGATACAACCTCGCAGGCTCAAAAGTAGTTTTTGAAAACTCTTTTATCATTTTTCAGTTGGAAAACAGTAATATCAAGTTCCAGAGATTGGAATTAGCATAATAACAGAAATAGCTGCGGACTAGTAGTAAACTAGCATGTCTACATGATAAGACAATGATAACGATCCTCGCGGGATCCAATAACTGGCTCACGGCCCACAAGTATACTCAACCGCCCAAGAAGGGGTTCAATGGCTCGAGAATAGCCAATAATACAGTATCAACAGGTCGGACTAATATATAGTCTCCAGTTCATGATCGACCCCGCACTCTCAAGAGTGTGTGTGACTCACCGCAATACAGCGTCACAAAGTGGTATACCGGAGTTTCAAACCAGCTGGTCATCACCCACATCTATTACTCACCTCAATACGGTGCGACGACTACTCCGCAATGCCCTTGCCACGAGAATCAAGCTCCGCACGCGTAGAATCTGATCAAATACAGTAAAAATACAACAAATAAGGCCAATGGGACGACACCCAATCAATACAACTCAATTTACATCAAAATTCCCAAAGTTGTCAAAACCCGACTTTTGGTACGCTTGTTGAAAAATCACGAAAGTCACATATTCGGAACCCTCATCTCGATACGAGTCTAGGCATATAAAATTTACCAAAATCGGACTCCATTTGCCCACTCAAATCAGTATTTTTCTTCAATTTAGGCCTAGGGCTCAAACCCACCTTTAATCTTCCATTTACAGGAAATTTAACCAATGATTTCATGTTAAAATGATGTAATTAAGCCACAAAACTTACCTCTAACGAAACCCCGATGATTTCCCAGCAATTCCCGTCAATTTCTTCTCTTGGAACTCAAAAATGGCGTTTTGGGGTATGAAACCCGCGACTGGTTCTGTTCTGAACTTAACTTCACTGCCAGCCTATTTTCTTCATCGCGTTCGCGACGCCTCTCACGCGAACGCGATGCCCTTTTCCTCTTCTTCATCGCGAATGCGTCACTCCTTCACGCGTTCGCGAAGGTCAACTTCCCAGCCTCCGGATTATTACTCTACGCGAACGCGTAGTCTCCCACGCGAACGCGTGGCCTCGCCAATTCCTTCTTCGCGATCGCGACCTAAACCCACGCGAACGCGATGCGTCCTAACTCCCTCATACGCGAACGCGACCTTCACTCACGCGTCCGCGAAGCATGCTGGACCTGGCCTACGCGAACGCGGGCCTTGCCCTCGCGAACGCGAAGGCAAAAATACTGCCCAGTGATCTGTAGATTACAGCAGGTCTTTTCTTGCTTCCAAATGCCGGATGATGGTCCGGATTCACCCCGAGGCCCCCGGACCCCAACGAAAACCACCAACATACCCCAAAACACGATACGAACTTGTTCCAATCATAAAAACACCATCCTAAACATCAAAATCACCAATTACACACGGATTCAAGCCTAAATTTCTTAAAACTTTCCGAATTACACATTTGATCAAAAACCCGACCAAACGACGTCCGAATGACCTGAAATTTTGCAGGCACATCCAAAATCACCTAAAGAAGCTACTGCAACTGTCGGAATTCCATTCCGACCCCCGGATCAAAACCTCACCTACCGTTCGGATTTCGCCAAAATTCAACCTTAGCCAATTCAAGCCTAAAACTACACCGGGCCTCCAAATTCAATTCCGATCGCTCCCCTAAGTCACAAATCACCTCCCGGAACTAACCAAATCATCAGAATCCGATTCCGAGCCCTCTAACCAAATAGTCAACTCCGGGTTGACTTTCCTTATTCAAGTTTCCTTCAAAAAGGCTATATGCCTCATTTTCAATCCAATTCACTCCTAACTCACCCGATAGACTCTAACACCGATATAAAATCATAAAACATGTATTTACAACATAACGGGGTGGTAATTCTCGTGACGACGGTCCGAGTCGTCACAATTTGAATCTATTGTCCCTGTCTAAATCAGTGAACAATCTTATTAGTTATAAAATGATGGTTAGAAACTAGCATTCTTGTTGGCCCTGCTTCCATCGTCTGCCTCTTCTTGTTTTATCCTGCTTTGCAGCCCATTGCCATATTTCTTCAACTTTTCCTTTTGTAATCCTCTTTCTGCTTCCTTTTTGTTTTTGTTTTTGTTTATTTTCTTTTCATTTTCCTTTGGCTTTGATTGCCATCCTTTTTCTTATTTTTCTTTTTTTTTCTCTTTCACCCAGTGTTATTACGCCTCTTAACATGAGAAGGTGATAGTTAGCTTTCGATGGGCAACTGGTTTTGAACTATGAAATGCAGAAAATATGAATTTGAAGAGGTAAGGGTATTTTGGAGAAAAGACATGACTTATCTGGGTATGACGGCTGATTCCTCTGACCATGACATGTATTTAAATTTTGACCCAGTCTGTCCAATCGAATTTGTTGTTGTCTTAACTCCATCTTTTCCTTCAACCCAAACCTTTTCTTATTTTTGCTGTTTTACTCCTCTTTCAACAAGATATTCCTCACTTTCGCCTTTTATGGTGCCTGTTAGGGTTTTCACCAGTAACACTCTCTCATTTATTATCTCATCTCACGTTCGCCTTATGGTGCCCGTTAAGGTTTTCACCAGTAAGACTCTCTCATTTTATTTTCTCTCATCTCACAATCGCCTTATGGTGCCTGTTAGGGTTTTAACAATAAGACTCTCTCATTTGATTTTTCTTTATTATTTTTTTTGTTTTCCCAAACCACCGGGTACTGTCCATGCCATGTTTCTCCTAATTCTCATTATATCATCATTTTCTTAAAATTAATCAGAAGGTCTTTCTTTGGACTGTAATGTGGCTTTTGGATGGGTTCAAAAAGAAGGGTATAAAGGCTTAAAATTTAATGAGGGTTCAAAAATGTTTACAACTCTCGGAATCATAAACATAACTTCTGCCCCAGTTTTGATATTTGGGAAATCTTGGATTTATTTCTGTCGTGACAAAACCTCATTGAGGCTGCCTACGTACCCTTTCGGGATTAAGTCAGACGTAGTTCAAACTACATTCATCTTCATTGTTGCATCTTGACATTTTCCCGATTTTTCTTCTTTTGTTTGCATTTTTTTCTTTTTTTTTGATCATTTTTTTTATTTTTTTCTTTTTCATCATTCTTCGTCATTTTATTTCTTTTTCTTTTCTTTTCTTGTTCATAATTGATTCCGAGAGAGGGATATGAAAGAATAAAGCAATAAGGCTCAATAGGGATATCAATGGATAAAGTGTTTTGATAGAGAATAAAATGCCTTCATCATTTCAATTCCAAAATTATGATAAATACAATTGTTCATATGAAAAAGGAATCATACATAATATCTCTTGACTACGTTGACTGCGTCTGAATTGATAACAGTCTCTACACATTTTCCTTCAACATTTGTCAAATATAAAGCTCCGTTGGACAATACCCCTGACACCATGAATGGCCATTGCCAATTCGGTGCAAACTTTCCTTTTGCTTCGGCCCAGTGAGGCAAAATATGTCTGAGCACCAACTGTCCCACTTCAAATTTCCGCGGATGTACTTTCTTATTGTATGATCTGGCCATCCTCCGTTGACATAACTGTCCGTGGTAAACTGCCGCCAACCGTTTCTCATCAATCAAGTTCAATTGTTCTAGCCGAGCTTTTACCCTTTCATCATCATCAATTTCAGCCTAAGCTATGATCCGAATTGAAGGTATTTCAATTTCTGCAGGTATGACTGCCTCTGTACCATACACCAATGAGTAATGTGTTGCACCGTTTGAAGTACGTACAGTTGTACGATAACCCATGAGAGAGAATGGTAGTTTTTCATGCCATTGACTTGACTCTTCCACCATCTTTCTGATAATCTTCTTAATATTTTTATTCGCGGCCTCCACTGCTCCATTCGCTTTAGGCCAATAAGGTGTAGAGTTACGGTGCAAGATTTTAAACTTTTGACAAGCTTCTACCATGAGATGACTATTCAAATTTGTTCCATTGTCTGTGATAATCACCTTAGGAATTCCAAAGCGACAAATGATATTTGTGTGCACGAAATCCACTACCGCCTTTTTTGTCACTGCCTTAAATGTCTTCGCCTCCACCCATTTGGTGAAATAATCAATTACTACCAAAATAAATCTGTGCCCATTAGATGTTGCAGGCTCTATTGGTCCAATGAAATCCATGCCCCAGGCAACGAATGGCCACGGTGCTGACATTGTATGCAACTCATAGGGTGGAGAATGAATCAAATCTCCGTGTATTTGACATTGATGGCATTTCCGCACATATCTAATACAATCATGCTCCATGGTGAGCCAATAATATCCTGCTCTGAGTATTTTCTTGGCTAAAATGTATCCGCTCATATGAGGTCCGCAAGCTCCTGCATGTACCTCAGCCATAATTGTGTCATCTTGCTGCGCATCTATGCATCTCAATAGCCCCAAATCCGGTGTTCTTTTGTATAAAACTCCTCCACTGAGGAAAAATTCATTTGCCAATCGCCTTATAGCCCTTTTCTGGTCTCATGTGGCTTATTCTGGGTACCCCATGTCCTCAAATATTCTTTGATATCATGATACCACGGCTCACCATCAAGTTCTTCTTCCACGGCGAAACAATAAGCATTTTGATTACGAACTTGTATCTGTACACTACAAAAAAAACTGGAATTAGCTACGAACGTCGTCGCTAATCTGTCTCTAAAATGCTCGTTGCTAGCAGAATCTTTTGATAATCCGTTGCTAATCCGTCGCTAAATGACATTAGCAACGGATTTTTCAGTTTAGCTACAGATTTTATCCGTCGCTAAACCCTGGTTTTTTTAGTAGTGGTAGTGGATCTGCATAAGCTTTATCTGGATGGTGCAACATGAAGGATAATGTGGCCAAAGCATCTGCTACTTCATTGTGCATTCTTGGGATGTGTTTGAACTCTATAGATTGAAATCTCTGAGACAGTTCATGCAAACATTATCGATAGGGTATCAATTTCAAATCTCTTGTCTCCCATTCTCCTTGAATCTGATGTATCAAGAGATCTGAGTCACCCATGACCAAAATCTCTTGAACACCCATATATATTGCCATACTTAATCCCAGTATGCATACTTCATACTCGGCCATGTTATTAATACAGAAAAAGCGAAGTTGAGCAGTAACGGGATAATGCTAACCCATTTCTAAAACGAGCACTCCTCCAATTCTGCCTCCCTTACTGTTGACGACCCCATCAAAGTACATTCTCCAGTCTGGCTTATCATCTTACTCTACCTCTTCAACGTTTATTGCCTCCTCATCAGGAAAATATGTTTTTAATGGCTCATACTCATCATCAACTGGGGTTTCTGCTAAATGATCTGCAACTTCTTACGCCTTCATTGCCGTACGAGTTACATAGATGATGTCGAACTCTATGAGTAGAATTTTCCATTTAGCAAGTCTTCCTGTAGGCATAGGCTTCTGGAATATATACTTCAATGGATCCAACCGTGATATCAAATATGTGGTATAAGCTGACAGGTAATGTTTCAGTTTCTGAGTGACCCACGTTAGAGCACAACATGTTCTCTCCAATTGAGTGTATATTACCTCGTAAGAGTGAACGTTTTACTGAGGTAATATATTGCTTGCTCTTTCTTTCCCATTTCGTCATGCTTCCCCAGTATGCAACCAAAAGAATTATCCAATACAGTCAGATAAAGGATCAGAGGTCTACCCTGTTCTGGAGGAACCAACACTGGAGGGTTAGCCAGATATTCTTTAATTTTGTTAAATTCTTCTTGACATTCATCAGTCCAATTCACCACGGCATCTTTCTTCAACAATTTGAAAATGGGCTCACAAGTTGATGTTAACTGAGCAATAAATCTGCGGATATAATTTAACCTGCCCAATAAACTCATCACTTCTTTCTTGTTCTTAGGTGGAAGCAAATTCTGGATTGCTTTTATCTTTTGACGGATCCAATTCAATACCACGCCGGCTTACTATAAACCCCAATAACTTTCCTGCCGGCACCCCGAAAACACATTTTGCTGGATTGAGCTTGAGATTATATTTTCGGAGCCTCTGGAAAACATTTCTCAAATCTTTGACATGGTCACATTGCTTTTTGGACTTAGTGATGACATCGTACACATATACTTCGATCTCTCGGTGTATCATATCATGAAACATAGTGGTCATTGCCCTCATATATGTAGCGCCGACATTCTTTAACCCAAACAGCATCACCCTGTAACAATATGTTACCCAAGGCATGATAAATACCGTCTTTTCTGCGTCTTCTTCATCCATCAGGATCTGGTGATAACCCGCATAGCAATCCACAAAAGAACCAATTTCATGCTTGGCACAGTTTTCGATCAATATATGGATATTTGGCAATGGAAAATCATCCTTTGGACTAGCTTTATTGAGGTCTCGATAATCAACGCATACCCTGGTTTTTCCATCCTTCTTCGGAACTGGCACACCATTAGCTAACCAGGTGGGATATTTAGTGACTCGTATGACCTTCACCTCGAATTGCTTATTAACTTCTTCTTTTATTTTCACACTGATGTCCGTTTTAAACTTCCTTAACTTCTGTTTTACCGGCCGACATTCCGGATAAATGGGCAATTATGTACCACCAAATCAGTACTGAGCCTGGGCATGTCATCATAGGACCAAGCAAATATGTCCTTGTACTCATGTAACAACTTGACTAAATCTTCTCTGAGGGAAGCCTCTAAATGCACACTAATCTTTGTTTCTTGGACATTCTCCTCATTTCCCAGATTAATAGACTCCGTCGCATTTAAGTTCGGTTTGGGTTTTTCCTCATAATGACTCAAATCTTAACTAATTTCCTCCAGTATTTCCTCATACTCATATTCCACTTCATGTTCACTTTCAATTTCTTGTATAACTATTCGATTATCAAGACCGGACCGGGAATCCTTCATGCATGACATATCATTGGAATCAGCAAATATTGAACTGTACAAAAGAAGAAAAATAAAATAAGGCAAAAATGGAGGAAGAAAAGAAATTGCATTTCATTGAATTTTCAAAAAGTAACAAGAGTTGAATACATCTAATTTGACAAGGTGTGGGATTACAATTTTAAAAACAAGACAACTTTTGGGGAATGACATATTAAAAGCTAACTACCACAACTCCCTCCTGATTGGAAGAGGAGTAGCTTCCCAGTTATTAAGCATAATGCAGGGTCCCACTAACTGAACATCTATTTTAATACTTGCTAGAAGCTCTTCATCTAGTTTTATCTCAGCACGGTTTGGCATAACAGTTGCCAGACGTCTCTGTGTACCAGGCCTGAAAAAGGAATTGGATAGTTTTGGTATAGGTTTTGGGAGGGACCACCCTTTCTTCTTCATTTTCTTAGCTCTCAAGATACCGGCAATGGTAGGATTGCAACCCAAGCGAAATGTATCAGTACTACCCGAAAGGTGGATCGGCTGTGTTATACCTTGCAGAGTCACTCCTAAGCCCTTTCCCAGAGAAAACCCATTCTTTATCATCTCCTTAGCGACCATCACTGCTGTAGGAGCCACTGTGGGTACTGGCATGTTTTCCCCCTCAGATATTTTGATCACCACCATGGTGTCCATAACTTGATACACCCACAGACCTTTATCTCCTTCAGCTTCCTCAAATGGTGTAATAGCATTATAAATATCATCTTCTCCGTGCACTATTATTTCCTGTTGCTCCCACTCAAATTTTACCATCAGATGCAAAGAGGATGGTACAGCTTTCGCCGCGTGGATCCACGGACGTCCCAATAAAAGGTTGTATGATACAGCGACATCTAGCACCTAGAACTCCATAGTTAAATCCACCAGTACGATAGTAATCCCCAGTATAATATCCCCTACAATGTTCTTGCCATCTCCATCAAAACCCCGTACACATACATTGTTCCGATGAATTCTTTCATGATTGACCTGTAACTTTCCCAAGGTTGAGAGTGGGCAAATATTGGCACTTTATCCGTTTTCCACCAGAACACGGGTTACTACAGATTCTTCACACTTGATTGTGAGTATAGTGCTTTATTATGCTCCGTTCCTTCCAACGACAACTCACTATCTGAAAATGTTATCTTATTTGTCTCAAAGATCTTGTTCGTGATTTTCTACAAGTGGCACACTGAAATCTTCTCAGGCACATAGGATTTATTTAAAATTTTCATCAACGCCTTTCTATGTTCATCAGAATGGATTTGAAATGATAACAATGAAATCTGCGCGAGCGTTTTTCTCAATTGCTCCACTATAGAATAGTCCTCAACCTTCATCTTCTTCAAGAATTCTTCCGCTTCCTCTTCAGTAACTGCTTTCTTTACATGAGCCGAGTTTTCCTTTACCACTTTTTTCTTTCTCAATTCTTTCGGGGCAAAGCATCCCCCGGAATGAGTTAAACCATGAGTTTCATTAATTTCTCATCTAACTTCCTTACCTATATACATCACTGTGACCTTATCATAGTTCCACGGTATGGACCTGGTATTCACAACTGGCATCTACACCACTGGTTTGATAACCACAGGCTCCACATAAGCTCCATTCATGGTCAACAAAGGCTTCACTCCCGGTACTACTACTTTCACGGGCTCAACCACTGGTGGCTTCTTTGTTGGCAACTCAATTGGCACTTTTTCCTTTTCAACTTCCCCCTACACCTTGTTGTTAGCTTTAATCACCATCACTGATTGGAAGGTTTTCTATCGCTCTTTCCCTGCTCTAACTCTATCATATGTGTCTCATGATGTGCTGGTAAAGGATTCTGCGTGATCTTGGGAGTTTCCGAAGCTTGTACTTTAATCCTTCTGGTATCAATAAGTTCCTGTACTACAGACTTTAAATGCCAACACTTTTTTGTATCATATCCTGGTGCCCCGGAATAATACTCACAACGGACTGATTGGTCTAGATTTATGGGTGGTGGGTTGGGAATTTTTCGTTCGATAGGGCTCAACATCCCTAGTTCTCTTAAACGGTGAAAAAGACTGGTATATGACTCCCCCAATGGAGTGAATGTTCTCTTTCTTTGGGCTCTATCACCTTTTACTTCTGAATTTGGATGGAAATTGGGTCGATTTGGATTTCTGTATGTTTTGGGAGGAGGATAGGTATTTTGTGCGTGGTAGACATTTTGTGGATCTGGGGTACGCCATGCATGTGAAGGCGGTGGGTAAGATTGAGCATGCTGGACAGAATAATGTGGACTGGTTGGAGGATAATATGGTGCAGGTGGGTTATATGGTGCTGGTGGATATGGTTGGTATGGGCGAGGGGGATGATGATATATGTTGGGGCCCCGGAGCCATGATCTACCTTCAATGACCGCAACTTCCTCCTTCTTTTTCTTGCCAATCGACCCTCCGGTTCCAGTCTGTATTGCTTGGTGTGTGGCCTTGATAGCCAAGTATCTCATGATCTTATTTGTCTTTAGCCCTTCTTCTACAAATCTTCCCATCTTGACTACCTCGTTAAAGGTTTTTCCTATTGCCAATACTAAGTGGCCATAGTATGTTGGCTCCAAAGCCTGTAAAAAGCAGTCCACCATTTCTCCTTCTTTCATTGGCGGGTCTACTCGTGCAGCCTGCTCCCTCCACCTGAATCCGTATTCCCGGAAACTTTCTCCAGGTTTCTTCTCCATCTTAGTCAACGTCAACCTGTCAGGGATAATCTCTAGATTGTATTGGAAGTGGTTTGCAAACGATTGAGCTAAGTCATTCCAGATGAACCATCTGGTATGATCCTGTCGAGTATATCATTCCAACGCCGAACCACTTAATCTCTGGCTAAAATAAGCCATGAGTAACTCGCCGCTTCCTCCTGCTCCATGCATTTTACTACAGTAACCCCTCAGATGGGCTACTGGATCCCCGTGACCGTCATACATATCAAACTTGGGCAACTTAAATTCCATCGGGAGCGGTACCTCCGGAAACAAGCATAGATGTTTGTACGCAACACTTAATTGGCCTCCTAGCCCTTGTTTGTTACGAAATGACTATTCAAGACTTTTCATCTTACGGGCCATCTCTTCCTGTTCCAGATTTCTGACAGACTTTTCCTCTTCTGTCATATCTATGAGCGGTGTGTAGGAGTCATATTTCCCTGAAAGTTGGTTCTAGTGGATAATAATGAGTGTCCTGAACATGGAACACATGTTCACTGGAAGATTTGTGTAGAGTAGCGGGTGGCAGTGCCATGTATACTGGAGCGACTTGAGGTGGTGGTGGTGGAGCTTGTTTAGACAATGGTGGAGGTGCTTGTGAGGTTGTAGCATAGCAATGCGGGTAAGTTGGGTATGTGGAGGACGAGTTCATAGTGGGTGGTTGTCACGACCCGGATTTCCCCACCATCGGGGTCATGATGGCGCCTACTAAATGGAAGGCAAAGGTTGACCCCTAGACCAGGCCTGGTACATCTCTGACATCTACTGTTTTAATTTGTACATCTCTTCTTTCATACTAGCTACGTCCACAACTTCTTCCTCTTGTACCGGATCCATAACAGTGGGCTCGATTTCCTGAGTTACTGCTTTGGTCATGGCTTTTGAACATGTATTGTATCTGTGATGTGCCATAATGCCAGTTGCCAACTGAAAATCTGATACTCATCAACAACAAAACTCGTTAATAGTTAGCTCATAAGGGATAAACATCATAATTAAGAATCACAACTTTTGCCTAGTCATTATGCATCATCCCGGCATTATTCCACTTTGAACCACCAGCTTTCTTTTTCACTTTTATTTTTCTTTATTTCATAGCTTTTCTGTTTATTTATTTTTTTCTTCTTTTCCATTTTTTCATTTTTGTTTTTCGTTCCTACATGTTCGCATATCGCCCAAGCAATTTGCATAAGAAAGAAAATAATAGCAACTTCTCTTTGATTATTCATTGATACTCAAACATCGGTTATAAATGATGTTGTGCTACAAATGCAAAAAGAAAATACAAATACAAAATGCATGCCCTATTAATACATTAAAGCTCCTAGTGCCCGCGAGACATCGTTCGGTCTTGCCATGGGCCTATATGCTAATCCACTTTGGATTTTGTCCAGGTTAGTCATTACTTGCTTTACAAAGAACTTTACTACTGATGTGAATGTTGACTGGGACATATCTTCACACAATTGGCATTTCCTTGTGATGTACTGAGCAATGTTGACAATTCTTTCCTTGATGACGCCTTTTTCCTGAAGCAACTTACCAATCTGTTCGGCACGATCATCTAAGATTTACTGGTTCTTCTTTTGTAGTTGTTGCAGCTCCAATTCTAACTGAGCCATAGCCATGTAGCAACGTTCTCTCTCTACTTCAAACTCTTTGGTTTGTTTTCTACTTTTCACTTCTGCTGTAATGATCTTCTTTCTCAATCAGGCTACTTCAACATTATGTTCATCTTGTAACCACTGAACCATTTGAACTCTTTCTTCAGCATTCTTGGCCAGTTGTTTCCAAACCCCGACTAACTCCTTTTAAGCTTTATCTAGATCAAAGCTATAGTCATTCACTTTGCGCCGAAGATTTTCAATTAACTTCTCATCTCGAACAAGTCGAACTGGGGTTTCGGCTGCTGTTTTTATCTTTGCAATTTTAGCCTTTAAGATTTCATTCTCTTTTCTCAGCTATTTCTTTTCTCCCTCATCTGATGCCGCTTGCAAGCTGCTTTCGAATTTGAGGTCTTGGAATTGTTTCTCCAACAAGCTGATCCTGGCTCGGTACTCATTTTCTTTGGCCACCCAATCTTTTTATTTCTTAGACTGCTCGGCCAACTCTTAAATATGAGGCCTCTTCATTGGTCTATCATGCTCAACATCCCGGCAATACCATGCGGCATAGCCTGGTGATACTTCTCCTCGAGCTCGGTTTCCCACACAAGCATCTGTTCTTAGGCATTGGCATTCATTCCAAATTTGTCGAATCTTTGCTTCCGGGTATTACCCGTCAGGACTGATTTCTATGGCTTGTAGGCTGAGGTCCCCGTCTTTTGGTATGACCTGATATCTCTTGAGTTGCCGTAGTATCCTGTACGGTGCATAAGGCTGAATTCTTTTAAGACCCATTATCAAAAAATGCGACCCTTCTATTGGAATATATATCACCTCGTTGAGGGGCAACCATATGTATGCCCAAATCAATTTGGCTGGCAGTCAGCGATCACAAGTATGTGATCCAACCTTTTGATCCTTCTGGCAACTTAACTTCTTTTGTTCTCACATAAAACTCTTTAATGCACGTCTTTTCAAATGACCCATAACTTGAGAACTGAGGGTGACGGCAGAAATGTTCTATCAACTATATCTGGAGAAGTAAATTGCATCCCTCGAAGAAGTCATGCCCTGCTTTATAGGATGTGAGGGCACGGAAGATAACAACTACAATCATCGGTGCCCGTGTGCTATTATCTTGCACAAGAAGAGTACTGGCAATCCCGGCGACTCTTATATCAATATTTCCATCTTTCCTCGGGAATATAACCAATCCCAGAAATGCCACCATAAAGGCAAATCGCCTATGTTCTTCCCACTCGACTCGGTTAGATTTACTGTAGAGTTTGTTCGTAGGGTCATTAAATCCCCCAATATGGCCATATCTGCGGTAGATGAAACTCATAGAACAAAACCCGTGAGCCAAGTCTTCATTATGAACGTTTCTAGCAATTTTTAGGGAATCGAGGAATCTGTGCACTGTAATTGCCCTCGGAGCCACTGGATATTTGTCCTTTAGGGGAAGCTCACCTTTCCCGATGTAATAAGCAATTTCTTCTAATGTAGGAGTGAGCTCAAAATCTGATAAGTGTAGCACATTATGCGCGGGATCCCAACAAGCAATGAGATCCCGAATAATATCACCCCGGGGTATTATGTCCATTAACCCAGTAAGATCTTTCAGATATCGATTGACCCAAACCTGTCCCTCTTGGCCTAGATTGTTCCACCATAACCTCAACTCCAAAGGGATTTTGTTCATTAAAGAAAAGGGTTCATTTTGTATTGTGCTCATCCTACACATTTATTAAAGGCGATTTTATTCAGAAAAGGGAAAATATTTTTCAAAGACAATTTTTCATTATTTTGAAAGAATTAGCCTTTCTGGGCTATTTATTTTTAAAAGGAAACGACATGACTTCAAAGTGGCCATTTTTGCAAAAACAGCCTTCCGGCGTCCTTTCGGAACATTCGGCTATTTCAAAAAACAGCATCACTTTTATTGAAAGCTAAAATTCGACATTTTTTGGTAATTTTATAAAAGGGTGGTTGGACACGTCAAGGGTTGCCTACGTATCTCACCTAGTGGCGAGAATGAAACATGCATAGTTCGGTCAGATTATTTTGTGACCAATTATTTCAACAACATTGTTCCACCTATTTTTCAAACTTTCCTTTCAAATTCTCAACAGCTTTTCGTCAACATTTCGATTTTTTTTCTTCTAAAAATTCCCTTTCTTTTTGTTTTCAGGATTTTAGCCGGTCCACATAATAATCCAGGACAAATAAATGCAACATATAATATGCTCGTTCTTTGATTACCGGGTCACCTGTCCTAGATGGACCCAACCCCTGTGTTGAGTCCCCTAAGTCAGATATGATGCAAATAATCATCCTAAATCTAGGCTCAATATCCTGATGTTTTCATGGTGCTAGACCGTGTACCCGAGTGGATAACTCGGATCGAGGAGAGGGCTACGTACCAGGGACCCGCGGGGTCGTCCGGCTTTGTAACTTATCCGGCCTCTATTTCTTATTTAGGGTGTGACACTAACAGAAAGAGGAGTCTCAACGAGTAAGCATATCCCCGGAGGTGAGAAGAGAAGGGTTTTTGGCACAATTTTATATATACAATCCACGTAATATCAAATCGGTAAACATGTAGCACATTGATCAAAGCATATAATGAAGTCAAATAACATCAAGAATGAAAATTTTATCGAGCTCGAATTCTTAAACCCTGAACCGAAGTTCTGGGTTACTTATCCCTAGCAGAGTCGCCAGAGCTGTCACACCTCCCTTTTTTACTACCTTTTTTTCCGAAGAATAAGGTATACTCCTATTAATTACTAATACACCTTGGGAGAGGATATAATAATAACAATGGGGAAAGAGTTTTCCACTTTAAGGACAATCGGAATGAGATTTATTTTAGATTTTCAGAGTCGCCACTTGGGAAGGTAATGGTGTCCCAAGTTACCGGTTAATCCCGAATCCGATTAAATTGACTCTGTTTCAACAGTCCGCAAAACTAGAAATCCGGATAAGGAATTCCGTTAACCCGGGAGAAGGTGTTAGGCACTCCCAAATTCCGTGGTTTTAGCACGGTCGCTCAAATGTCATTTTTGACTTATTTGATTTCTTTATATGCTTTTACAAAATGTGAATGTCCCGTTTTGATATTTTAACGTCTTGCGACGTCACGAAAACACATTTCGAATCACACCGCAACCAGTACGCCTGTGACTTTAATACATTTCAGCTTTGCCTGGATTTAAGATTTGAGTCACATAAATGTGCACTCATATTTAGGAATGTATGTTTTAATCATGCCTATATCGTCTACGTCTTATTATCTTTAGGAAAAACCGTGAAATTCGCTAAACGGTCTTCCCTAGTCTAACATTTATTAACGTTCATATGGGGGTACGAGGCTCATCCCGTTATTTTTAAGGTCCAATCCTATCAAGTACTATATTCACTATTTTTGGACTTTCTCCTAATTATGTTACTGTTTTTGGTATTTTCACAATTTAATATTATTATGTCCAGGCCCAACTGTCCATTTACAGGCCTGGACTGGTAGACAATATTATCAGTCTAATACACACAATTGGGCTCCTGAAACCCAGTATGTGTATATATCATTATTCAGAGTCCCAGTAATAAATTTTGTTGGCTCTGGGCCTATGCTATCGATTAGGCCCAGAACAGATGTGGAAAATACAAAGTAAAATTGAAATTTCAAAACAATCATACAAACATCCATTAGACAACAGAATAAATCAACGAATGTCATTTTTATTTCATAAGGAATCTGGAATACATATTTATCAATGTTGATTCTAAATTCTAATTACTAATTAAGCATTAACAGAACTTTAAAAAAAAGCAATATTTCTATTTTCAATTTATTTGAGCAGTGGTGTCTATACTATTAGAACAGGTTTTAGACTATTGTTAATTACTGGATTCTAACTTATGCTATTGTAGCTTGTTATAAAACGAGTTTAAGTGTTAGAATAGCTGTAACTCATATACTTATTGTATTTACAGACTATTTATCAGACGCTAGTTAATGAAATTAGTCGATTACCAATTCAGATTGTTAAGCTAGTTTTAACTAGGTGTGTTGGATTTGTATATTAATCTGTTTTTAGACCTAAGTCTAATGATAACTATATCTACGTTTACAATACTACTACACTATTTACTACTTTGTCTCGATTACATATAGTATTACTATTACAAACCATCCTACTAATTACAGAAAGTCTAATACATGTTAGTTATGAAAACTATAAGAAAACAGCAACAATCTTCATCCAAACAGCTCATAAACTTCCATTTCTTCATTCAAATTGCAATTACATTTCTGGATAAGAAAATGTACCTGATTCAGCAAGAAAAACCTTATGAGTCTAGGCATGGATGAAGAATAGTCAGTGATAGCAGCAATAGAGCAATCGTAGAGTAGACACAACAAAACAGCAAAATAGAATCCCAAAATCCAGCATTTCAGCAAACCAACAGATAGAATTGCGGAACTCCAATAGAATCCACCATAATTGAAAAGCAGTAAACTCTAATAGAACTCCAGATTTCAGCAGAGAAGTTAACTCTCGAAAATCTGGACCCTTTCTCTCTAATCTCTAACTTTCGAATGCAGAATCCTGAATCTCTAACCACTCAATGTCTAACCCTCGAATGCAGAACCAACTTTTCCAATCAGGATCTCCAACCCCTAATTTAGGCTTAAGTGAAGCGTATTTATAGACTGTTTGAGGTGAAATTTTGAGGGGAAAATTCAAAAATCTTATTTCTAGTTCCCTCCCCTTTATTTTTCTATTAATTACAGTTTAATATTAGTTATAGTTTGAAATTCCTTCCAGTCCTTGCTGGAAGGTTCTAAGTAGTTCTATCATGTTCTATTGAGGGTATATTACTAGACTGCCCTCACTTGCTAAAGATAATTTCAATTATGCCTTTTTATTATGCTTATCTTACCCTTTATTTTATAGTTAATTACAAGAATGCTAGGTATTAAAGTCTATTATATCCCTATAGGCTCTATTAAATCTTCAATTATGCCATTTAGTATTCCTATTATACCCTTATTATTATCTTTTATTTACACGACCTACTAAGGTCAGGATTGACTAGGTTTAGTACCTATTTAACTAATAGCCATGTCTTATAACATATTCAAGACTTAACCAGATTTAATCCCCAGACCCTTTTCAATTTTAACCTCTTTTTAACAGATTTAAGCTAATTTAAAATGTAACCCCTTTTATTAACATTAATTAACGAGACATAGATTGCACAACTAGCCACTTAACATTTTAGGAATGGCCAGACTAACAAACCGTTCCAGTTATTTCAAGAATAGCCGTACTTAGTCATTTTTCAATAATAGCCAGACTTATTTTATTTCAGAAATAGCCAGACTACTTTAAACTACATAAACTATACCTATATCTTTACAGCTATAACCAAACCACAAAGCATCATAGGATTCAGAATAGTCTATCATATGAATCACGTTACAAATATAGCCTATTCATGTTGTATTGCACACAGCCTTAATCGTAAATCATATTTCAATTAACTAGAACTCAGAGAGAAATTTTGATAATGGTTGAATCCCAATCAATCAAAGCATAATTCAGACCAGGCATGGTGAACAAATCACATAAAGAAACACATTTAAACACGATTCATGTGTAAAACTTATTAAAAACCCTAAAGTGCTAAAATAGACTAGTTATGTATAAAGAACATGATAGATCTTAGGCATGCAATTACCATAGGCTAATAATACGAACAATCAAAGAATCATATACAGAACATTCTGTCATGACCCGGATTTTCCCCCAACATCGGGATCGTGATGGCGCCTACTCATGGTAGCTAGGCAAGCCACTTTATTCACACTATCCTATTTTTAGCAATATTTCATATTCAATTTAACAACCAAAACCATAACCTTAATTAAACAAGTGCGGAAGACTTTATAAAAATAGCAATAAGCAGTTTCAAGGTAAAATGATACTGAAATCCTCTACCCAAGACGTGGAGTCACCAACTCACGAACTACTACATGAATACTACACATAAAGGTCTGAAAGAAATATAACATAATCTGTTTGTCTCGGAACAAGGAGACTACAACTAGTAACATAAATAAAAGGAATAGACGACGGGCCTGCGGATGCTTGCAAGATACCTCGGTCTCAAGATGCTCCACTCCCATGCAAAAGATCTATGCTGCTGCTCTTGATCGAAACCTGGACCTGTGCAAAAACGCACAGAAGTGCAGTATCAGCACAACCGACCCTATGTGCTAGTAAGTGCCTGGCCTATCCCGGCGAAGTAGTGACAAGCCTAGGACCAGACACCCACATAAACCTGTGCAGTTCTATATATATATATACACCACAAGATAACGAGAAATAATCTAGTAACAACTCAACAAGGAATATCTCAGAAGAACTCATCAATTAACAACAATTAAAAAGTCCACACGGAAAACAAAGTATAATGGAAAACAGGTAATATCAAGTCAAGGAATGGCAAATAGTTGCACGGCATCACCCTTCGTACTTTTACTCTCATCCTCACCAAATAAGCAATAAAGTACATGGCATCACCCTTCGTGCTTTTACTCTCATCCTCACATCCATGGTACGGCATGATCCTTCGTACATGGTTCAATAAATCAGGGCACGGCATTAACCTTCGTGCATAATCAATAAATCAGGGCACGGCAGTAACCTTCGTGCATAATCAATAAATCAAGGCACGGCATCACCCTTCGTGCATTATCACTCTTCCTCACCCAAATAACAATCACAGTTAAGGGCAGAGAATGAAAATAATAAATCATGAACCGTCCCGACAAGGGACACAATAATCATCACAACAAAGTCCAGGCAAGGGCAATCAGTATCTCACTTCACAACAAGTCCCGGCAAGGGAGGACAATAGCAACTCTACAACCCGGCAAGGGTTCAACAATTTATCTTCAATACGTCTCACAAGTATCAACAATGACTCACGGTCATGTTAGACGCCGGTGTATGGATGCTCGTCACCAAAGCCCATACACCGCACTCGATCACATAGCACATAGCACATAATCCTATTCCCTCAAGCTAGAATAGAACAAACACTTACCTCGAAAGTTTAAGGCCAACTCAATGCTTACGCACCGCTTTTCCTTTTAAATTTGTCTCCAAATGCTTCAAATCTATTCACAAACAATTTGAAATACTCAACACGAATCGTAGGAATGAATTGGATAATAAATTTACTAATTTTCCGGATAAAATCTGAAATATATTTTAAAATTCAATAGTGGGACCCACATTTTGAATCCCAAAAAAACTTGCAAAATCCAAACACCCATTCCGATATGAGTTCATCCATACCAAAATTACTAAATTTCGATAACATTTCGACCCTCAAATCCTCAAATCTATTCGAGAGGGTTTCTAAGCTTTTCCCGCAACATTCATGGATTTAATGACAAAACTTGCAATAGACTCGAGTAATATAACCACAATTACGTTAAGAACACTTACCCCGTTGTTTTCTCTTAAAATTTCTCGAAATTCGCCTCTTCCCGAGCTCCAATTTGACAAAAAAATGGACAATAGGACAAATCCCATTTTCCAGAAATAAGTATCCTGTCCAGAAATTCGCGGATACTGTTCACGCGTTTTTACTGTGCACGGGATTGTACATGGTACTGTTCACGGTACTGTATATGGGGGTACTGTACACGGTACTATTCACGGGGGACTGTACATGTACTATTCATAGGTACTGTACACGGTACTGTAAATGGGGTACTGTACACGGACTGTACATGGGGTACTGTACACGGTACTGTTCCGAGGGTACTATTTCTGCAATTTTTTTCTTGAAATTTTCTTAAGTCCGAAATCACTCCGAGACACCTCTGAAATACTCCCGAGCCCTCAGGGCTCTTAACCAAACACATACACTAACTCAAAAACATCCTACAAACTTACTCGTGCGATCAAATCACCAAAATAACATTAAAAACAATGAATTAAACCATGAAATCCAAGAAATCTTTCAAATTTCATAAACTTCCAAACTTTCCAATTTAAGGCCGAAACACGTCAAACAACGTCCATTTTCAACCAAACTTTACAGGAAGCGCTTAACCAACATATATGACCTGTACCGGGCGTCGGAACCAAAATACGAGTCTGATACCATTACATTTTGATAAAATTTCAGTTTCATTTTTCTTAAACATTTTTAGAAAACAATTTAAAAGAAAAATTCTTTTACCGGGGTTCTAGACCTCGGATTTCAATTCCGAGCATACGCCCAAGTTCCATATTTTTCTACGGATTTTATGAGACCGTCAAATCACGAGTCCGGGCTCGTTTACCAAAACTGTTGACCAAAGTCAACCATATCAATATTAATATCAAAATTCTTCAAATTTCTCACATTTTTCATATATTTCAACATAAATGTTTTTTTCCAGCTTCGTGCCCGAATTGCGCATGCAAATCGAGGCAACTATAAATGAGGTTTTCAGGACCTTAGAAGCTCTAAATGATTAATAAAACAAGTGATGATCCTTTGGGTCGTCACACATTCAGATAGTCAAGAACATGCAAAGAAGATTTATGTGACGACCCAAAGGGGTCATCACTTATTTAATTAATCATTTCGAGCTTCTGAGGCCTTGAAAACCTCATTCTATGTTGCCTCGATTTACGTGCATGATCCGAGCATGTAGCCGGAAAGATTTTGTGATAGAAAATATGAATTTTATGGGAAATTTGGATAAAAATTATATTAATATTGATATGGTTGACTTCGGTCAACATTTTTGGTAAATGGATCCGGACCCGAGATTTGATGGTCCCGAGAGGTCCGTAGGAAAATATGGGACTTGGACATGCGTCCGGAGTCGAATTCGAGGCCTAGAGCCCAAGTTATGAATTTTTATGTGAAATTGTTTTTGATGCAATTATTAAAGGAAATAAATTAATTGACCTTGGTATCGAGCTCGTATTATGGTTCCGACACCCGGTACAAGTCTTAAATATTATATATGTGATTTTTGTAAAGTTTGGTGACATTTGGATGTCGTTTGAGATGTTTTGGACCTTGAGTCCCAAGTTTGAAATTTTTGAAAACTAAAGGTATGAAAATCATGCATTTGAGGCTTGATTTGATGAAAACGGGGTGATATTGGCGATGTGATCGCACGAACAAGTTCATAATGTGTTTTTGAGGTTATGTGCATATTTGGTTTGGAGCCCCGAGGGCTCGGCTGAACTTTGGATAGACCACGAGATCAATTTTTCATGTTAGAAGTTGTTGTCTGCAACTGGTCTGCAGAGTTCGCAAATGCGAACAATAGTTTGCAAATGCGAACTCCCACTATTCTGCAGAGTTCGCAAATGCGAACAATAGTTCGCAAATGCGAACTCCCCCTATTGTGCTTGTGTTCGCAAATGCGAACAATAGTTCGCAAATGCGAACTTGACTCTACTGTGCTTGTGTTCGCAAATGCGAACTATAGTTCGCAAATGCGAACTCGCCACTATTCTGCCTGGGTTCGCAAATGCGAACAATAGTTCGCAAATGCGAACCTCCCCATATTTAGCCTCTGTTCGCAATTGCGAACAATAGTTCGCAAATGCGAACTTCCCAGTTTTGCCTTGGCTTCGCAAATGCGAAGAAAAGTTCGCAAATGCGAACTTCCCACCCTTAGCTTATTTTTCAAACTCCAGAAATTGGTCGGGGTTCGCAATTGCGAACCCATGTTCGCAAATGCGAACACGGAGACCTGAAAAACACGAATTTCAGTCATTTCTTCACATTTTACAAAACCAAAACACCCATTTGCGATTCTTCAAGGATTTCTTCTTCATCAAAACGATTGTAAGTCACTTTTTACTTAATTCTTTCAATTCCTAACATCATTAAACATGCTTTTCATAAGAAATCAAAGATTTTCATGGTAAAATTCTTGTTTTTGTTAGAAAATAGGGTTTTTCATAAATTGGGGAATTGGACCTCGAATTGAGGTCCGATTTTGAAACAAATTATATATATGAACTCGTGGGGGAATGGGTAACCGGATTTTGGTCCTAACCCCGAATTCCGACAATGTGGGCCCGGGGTTGAAATTCACTATTCATGGCAGAATGTTGTAAAAGTGGTATTTGGTATTAAGAATTAGTTTGTTGAGTAGAATTGATGATATTAAATCAATTGTGTATAGATACGGTTGGATTGGAGCCAAATTAAAAGAAAAGACATTTCCACGGAGTGAATTGTTCATAAGCATTCGAGGTAAGTGTTTGTTCTATCCTAGCTTGAGGGAATAGGATTATGTGTTATGTGTTATGTGATCGAGTGCGGCGTATGGGCTGTGGTGACGAGCATCCATACACTGGGTGTCTAGTATGACCGTGAGTCGTTGGAAAATGATATTTTGAGATATATTACAGGTGAATTGTTATTGTTCTCCCTTGTTGGGACTTGTTGTGAAGATAATTATTGATTGCCCTTGATGGGACGATTTATGAATTGTTGTTTCTTTCTCTGCCCTTAACTGTGATTGTTATTTGGGTGAGGAAGAGTGATAATGCACGAAGGGTGATGCCGTGCCATGTTTATTTATTTATGCACGAAGGTTAATGCCGTGCCATGTTTATTATTGATTATGCACGAAGGATCATGCCGTGCCATGTTTATTATTGATTATGCACGAAGGATCATGCCGTGCACTATTATTGATTATGCACGAAGGATCATGCCGTGCCCTATTATTGATTATGCACGAAGGATCATGCCGTGCCCTATTATTGAACCATGTACGAAGGATCATGCCGTACTATGGATGTGAGGATGAGAGTAAAAGCACGAAGGGTGATGCCGTGCAACCGCTTGCTATTTCTTGAAGTGATATTACTTGTGTTTACATTATACTTTGTTTTTCCTTGTGAAATTATTAATTGTGATTAATTGTTGAATTCTTTAAGGTATTCCTTATTGTGTTAATACTGATTATTTCTTGTTATTTTGTGGTACACATATATATATATTGAATTGTGAGTGTCTGGTCCTAGGCTTGTCACTACTTCGCCGGGATTGGCCAGGCACTTACCAGCACATGGGGTCGGTTGTGCTGATACTACACTTCTGTGCGTTTTTGCACAGGTCCAGGTTACGATCAGGAGCAGCAGCAGCAGTAAGTAGATTGCGTGGGAGTTGATCATATTTGAGACCGAGGTAGCTTGCAGGCGTCCGCAGGCCCGGCGTCTCTTTCTTTATTTATGTTATTAGCTGTAGTCTCTTTGTTTCGAGACAAACAGAATTATGTTATATTTCCTTCAGACTTTTATGTGTAGTATTCCATAGTAGTTCGTGAGTTGGTGACTCCACGTCTTGGGTAGAGGATTTCAGTATGATTTTCACTTTGCAATCAGTTATTTCTATATGATAAAGTATTCCACATTTATTTAATAAAAAAATTGTGTTAAAAACAGGATAGTATGAATACAGTGGCTTGCCTAGCTACTACGAGTAGGCGCCATCACGATCCCGATATTGGGGAAAAATCCGGGTCGTGACAAGTTGGTATCAGAGCTCTAGGTCACATAGGTCTCACCACTCACGAACAAGCTTAGTAGAGTTTGAGAGGTAGGTACGGAGACGTCTGTACTTGTCCTCCACAGTCTATTGAGTTAGGAAAAAGTCTCTCATTTGTTCTTTCTTGTCGTGCGACTTGTTCCTCAATTACTGATTGAATTTCTATTTTGTCCTTTCGCGGATGGTAAGGACACGCACTTCTTTGTCCGCTCGACCAGCGCACCGAGCCCCGGACGGCTCCCGTGAGGGCGGGGGCCAGGCCGTATCGAGAGGCCGTGGTAGGGGTAGAGCTCGGCCCCAGGCGGCACCCCAGAGGTGTAGCCTCATATTGAGATTGACGAGGAGGTTCCGGTTCCAGCGGCTCCAGTGGGCCCAGGCTCAGGTCCCAGGAGAGGCTTTGATTACCCGGATCTCCGGGATGCTTTGGTCGGAATAGCGGGATTTATGGATAGCATTGCCGGAGCGGGTCTATTATCGGTTGCCCCAGCCACTTCTCAGGCCGGAGGAGGGGCCCGGACTCCTATTGCTCATACTATGGAGCCAGTAGCTCCTCAGCCTCGAGCACCAGTGGTTCGGCCAGCTGTGGCCACTCGGTCCGGTACCACGGCTCACGCCGGTGATGGAGCGGCCATGACTTCCGATTCGTTATGGAGGCTTGATCGGTTCTCCAAGCTATTTACCACTACATTCAGTGGAGCCGCATCAGAGGATCCTCAGGACTTTTTATTCGGTTGCCATGAGATTCTCAAGACTATGGGGATCGTGGAGACAAACGGAGTTGACTTCTGTACCTTCAGACTTGCAGGATCCGCCAAGACTTGGTGGAGAGATTATTGCTTGACTCGACCAGCAGGGTCCCCAGCTTTATCATGGGACCGGTTTGCGGAACTATTTATGGAGAAGTTTCTCCCTGCTACTCAGAGGGATGTACTTCGGAGGCAGTTTGAGCGCCTCCATCAGGGCACTATGACAGTTACACGGTATGAGACGAGATTTATTGACTTGGCTCGTCATGCAGTGGTGATACTTCCCACGGAGCGGGAGAGGGTCCGCAAGTTTATAGATGGGCTTAATCATCCGATTAGACTCCAGATGGCTATGGGCGTGGGGAGTGACATATCATTTCAGGAGGCAGCCAATGCAGCACGCAGAGTTGAGATGGCTCTTGCTAGGGGAGGCGGTTATTCTTCGGATAAGAGGCCTCGTCATTCAGGCAGGTTTGGTGGTTCTTCCTCTGGTAGCAGAGAATCCTTTGATAGAGGCCAGTCCTCCAGGCCTTTTCATTCCGCCCTTCAGGCTTCACAGGGTGGATCAGGTGATCGTGGTTCTCGGGGGCATTATTCGGACCAGTCTCCTATTAATGCTCAGCCTCTTCAGAGTGTTCGTGGAGGCCATTCGGGTCGTCAGGGCCAGCAGCCCTATCAGTCTAAGAGTTGCTGCGGCTGTGGTGACCCAGGTCATTTTATCAGGAATTGCCCGCTAGCAGCGGGCAACTCTCAGCAGCGAGGCCCTCGTCCAATGATTTAGGCCCCAGCTGACCCTCAGCCTGCCCAGCCAGCGAGGCGGGGGTAGAGATTATAGAGGTGGAGGTCGAGACCGTAGAGTTGGAGACCGTCCAGCCAGAGGTAGAGGTCAGCCAGTTGATGGTCGTCCTAGAGACGCAGCTCAGAGGGGAGGTGCAGATCCCCGATTCTATGCTTTACCAGCCATGCCAGAGGCAGAGGCATCAGATGCTGTGATTACAGGTACTATTCTTGTGTGTGGCAGAGGTGCTTCAGTATTATTTGACCCTGGATCTACATATTCCTATGTGTCTTCCTACTTCGCACCGTATTTGGCTGTGCCCAGCTATGCTCCGGATATTCCAGTTTATGTGGCTACGCCAGTGGGCGACTCTATTGTAGTCGATCGGGTGCATCGTTCGTGCGTAGTTATATTTGGGGGTCTTGAGACCCGTGTTGATCCGTTGCTCTTGGATATGGTAGATTTTGATGTCATATTGGGGATGGACTGGTTGTCCCCATACCATGCTATTCTTGATTGTCATGCTAAGACTGTCACCTTAGCCTTGCCAGAATCACCCCGATTAGAGTGGAAGGGTACCTCAAGCCACTCCGTTCGCACCGTTATTTCTTATGTTAAGGCTCGACGTATGGTCGAGAAGGGGTGTCTAGCTTATTTGGCTTATGTTCGTGATTCCAGCGCAGAAGTTCCTTCCATTGAGTCGGTCCCTATTGCACGGGAGTTTCCGAAGGTTTTTCCTTCAGACCTGCCGGGCATGCCACCCGACAGGGATATTGATTTCTGTATTGATCTGGCACCGGGCACTCAGGCCCATCTCTATTCCACCCTATCGTATGGCCCCGCCGGAACTAAAAGAGTTGAAAGATCGGTTGCAGGATCTTCTTGAGAAGGGCTTTATCAGGCCCAGTGTTTCCCCCTGGGGAGCACCTGTATTATTTGTAAAGAAGAAGGATGGCTCGATGCGGATGTGTATTGATTACCGGCAGTTAAACAAGGTAACTATCAAAAATAAATATCCACTGCCGAGGATTGATGATTTGTTTGACCAACTCCAGGGAGCGAGGGTATTCTCTAAGATAGACTTGAGGTCAGGCTACCATCAGCTGAAGATCAGGGCGGCTGACATTCCTAAGACAGCCTTTCGCTCTAGATATGGGCATTATGATTTCTTGGTCATGTCCTTCGAGTTGACCAATGCCCCAGCAGCATTCATGGAGTTGATGAATCGAGTATTCAGGCCTTACTTAGATCTGTTCGTGATAGTCTTCATAGATGACATCCTGGTGTACTCCCGCAGCCAGGGAAGAGCACGAGCAGCACCTCAGAGTGGTTCTTCAGACTCCGAAAGATAACCAGCTATATGCCAAATTTTCTAAATGTGAGTTCTGGCTGAGTTCGGTAGCATTTCTGGGTCACATTGTATCGGTGGAAGGTATTCGGGTAGACCCAAAGAAGATTGAGGCAGTCCAGAATTGGCCTCGACCAGCTTCAGTGATCGAGATCCGGAGTTTCTTGGGATTAGCAGGTTACTACCGTCGATTTGTAGAGGGATTTTCTTCTATTGCAGCCCCGATGACCAGAGTTGACCCTGAAGGGTGTCCAGTTTCGGTGGTCGAGAGAGTGTGAGGCGAGCTTTCGAAGCTCGAGACGGCCTTGACCACCGCACCGGTGTTGATACTACCTACGGTACAGGGCCTTATAGAGTTTATTGTGACGCATCTCGTACGGGGCTTGGAGCGGTATTGATGCGGGATGGTAAGGTTATCGCTTATGCTTCGCGGCGGTTAAAGATACATGAGAAGAATTATCCGATTCATGATCTTGAATTAGCAACGAGTGGTTCATGCCTTAAAGATCCGGAGGCATTACCTATATGGTGTGACATGTGAGGTGTACACCGATCACAAAAGCCTACGGTACTTGTTCAAACAGAAGGAGTTGAATCTACGACAGCAGAGATGGTTAGAGTTGCTAAAAGACTATGATGTTACTATATTATATCACCCGGGTAAGGCCAATGTGGTGGCCGATGCATTGAGTAGAAAGTATGCCAGCATGGGTAGTCTTGCATATATTCCGGTCAATCGGAGACCATTAGCTCTAGATGTCCAGGCCTTAGCCAACCGGTTCGTGAGATTAGACATTTCTGAGCCTAGCAGAGTGTTAGCCTGCACGGTCGCTCGTTCTTCCTTATTAGAGCGTATCCGTGAGAGGCAATTTGATGATCCTCATTTGCGTGAGTTGAGAGATACAGTACAGCGGGGAGATGCCACACAGGTAAACCTAGATGATGATGGGGTATTGAAATTGCAGGGTCGAGTTTGTGCGCCCAATGTCGAAGGAATTCGAGAATTGATCTTAGCAGAGGCCCACAGTTCACGGTATTCTATTCACCCAGGCGCCGCGAAGATGTATCAGGACTTGCGACAGCACTATTGGTGGCGCAGAATGAAGAAAGATATCGTTGCGTATGTCGCTCAATGTCTAAATTGTCAGCAGGTGAAATATGAGCACCAGAGACCTGGTGGTGTATTCTAGAGCATTGAAATTCCCGAGTGGAAATGGGAGCGGATCACTATGGACTTCGTTACTGGACTTCCTTTGACTCGGAGAAAATTTGATGCTATTTGGGTCATTGTTGATAGACTGACCAAATCAGCACACTTTATTCCAATATCTGTCTCCTACTCGTCGGAGAGGTTAGCGGAGGTTTACATTAGGGAGATTGTTCGTCTCCATGGGGGTGCCAGTATCTATTATCTCTGATCGGGGTACGCAGTTTACCTCGCGGTTCTGGAGAGCGGTCCAGCAGGAGTTAGGCACCCAGGTTCAGTTGAGTACAGCATTTCATCCTCGGACGGATGGCCAGTCCGAGAGGACTATTCAGATTCTAGAGGACATGCCTCGAGCCTGTGTTATTGATTTCGGAGGCTCGTGGGACCAGTTTTTGCCATTAGCAGAGTTCGCCTACAATAACAGCTACCAGTCTAGCATCCAGATGGCCCCGTATGAGGCGTTGTATGGTAGGCGATGTCGATCACCAGTTGGATGGTTTGTACCGGGAAAGGCTCGGTTGTTGGGTACAGATTTAGTTCAAGGAGGCCTTAGATAAGGTCAAGACTATTCAGGAGAGATTGCGTTCAGCTCAGTCTAGGCAAAAGACTTATGCGGATCGTAAGGTTCGAGATGTAGATTTCATGGTTGGTGAACGAGTATTGCTCCGAGTGTCGCCTATGAAGGGCGTGATGAGGTTTGGGAAGAAGGGCAAGCTCAGCCCTAGGTATATTGGCCCATTTGAAATTCTAGACAGAGTGGGAGGGGTGGCTTACAGATTAGCTTTGCCGCCTAGCTTATCAGCCGTGCATCCAGTTTTTTATGTATCTATGCTTCGGAGATACCACGGCGATCCCACACATGTGTTAGACTTCAGAACTGTCCAATTGGACAATGATCTATCTTACGAGGAGGAGCCGGTAGCTATTCTAGACCGGCAGGTTCGACAGCTGAGGTCTAAGAGTTATCCTTCCGTGCCTGTATTCCACTGAGGTCGCACCGCGGTCGCGGTGGAACCGCGAGGAATGAGAATCTGAAAGGGTCACCCACCGCAGTTTGACCGCGACCGCGGTCCAACCGCGGTGGGTCAGGTTCAGAGGAGCCTTCTGTGACGACCCAAAGGGTCATCACTTATTTAATTAATCATTTCGAGCTTCCGAGGCCTTGAAAACCTCATTCTATGTTGCCTCGATTTACGTGCATGATCCGAGCATGTAGCCGGAAAGATTTTGTGATAGAAAATATGAATTTTATGAGAAATTTGGATAAAAATGATATTAATATTGATATGGTTGACTTCGGTCAACATTTTTGGTAAACGGATCCGGACCCGAGATTTGATGGTCCCGAGAGGTCCGTAGGAAAATATGGGACTTGGACATGCGTCCGGAGTCGAATTCCGAGGCCTAGAGCCCAAGTTATGAATTTTTATGTGAAATTGTTTTTGATGTAATTATTAAAGGAAATAAATTAATTGACCTTGGTATCGGGCTCGTATTTTGGTTCCGACGCCCGGTACAAGTCTTAAATATTATATATGTGATTTCCGTAAAGTTTGGTGACATTTGGATGTCGTTTGAGATGTTTTGGACCTTGAGTCCCAAGTTTGAAAGTTTTGAAAACTAAAGGTATGAAAATCATGCATTTGAGGCTTGATTTGATAAAACGGGGTGATATTGGCGATGTGATCGCACGAACAAGTTCATAATGTGTTTTTGAGGTTATGTGCATATTTGGTTTGGAGCCCCGAGGGCTCGGGTGAACTTTAGATAGGCCACGAGATCAATTTTTCATGTTAGAAGTTGCTGTCTGCAACTGGTCTGCAGAGTTCGCAAATGCGAACAATAGTTAAATGCGAACTCCCCACTATTCTGCAGAGTTCGCAAATGCGAACAATAGTTCGCAAATGCGAACTCCCCCTATTGTGCCTCAGTTCGCAAATGCGAACAATAGTTCGCAAATGCGAACTTGACCCTTCTGTGCTTGTGTTCGCAAATGCGAGCTACAGTTCGCAAATGCGAACTGGCCACTATTCTGCCTGGGTTCGCAAATGCGAACAATAGTTCGCAAATGCGAACCTCCCCATATTTAGCCTGTGTTCGCAATTGCGAACAATAGTTCGCAAATGCGAACTTCCCAGTTTTGCCTTGGAATGCGAAGAAAGTTCGCAAATGCGAACTTCCCACCCTTAGCTTATTTTTCAAACTCCAGAAATTGGTCGGGGTTCGCAATTGCGAACCCATGTTCGCAAATGCGAACACGGAGACCTGAAAAACACGAATTTCAGTCATTTCTTCACTTCTTACAAAACCAAAACACCCATTTGCGATTCTTCAAGGATGTTTTCTTCATCAAAACGATTGTAAGTCACTTTTTACTTAATTCTTTCAATTCCTAACATCATTAAACATGTTTTTCATAAGAAATCAAAGATTTTCATGGTAAAATTCTTGTTTTTGTTAGAAAATAGGGTTTTTCATAAATTGGGGAATTGGACCTCGAATTGAGGTCCGATTTTGAAACAAATTATATATATGAACTCGTGGGGGAATGGGTAACTGGATTTTGGTCCTAACGCCGAATTCCGACCATGTGGGCCCGGGGTTGAAACTTACTATTCATGGCAGAATGTTGTAAAAGTGGTATTTGGTATTAAGAATTAGTTTGTTGAGTAGAATTGATGATATTAAATCAATTGTGTATAGATACGGTTGGATTGGAGCCAAATTAAAAGAAAAGACATTTCCACGGAGTGAATTGTTCATAAGCATTCGAGGTAAGTGTTTGTTCTATCCTAGCTTGAGGGAATAGGATTATGTGTTATGTGTTATGTGATCGAGTGCGGTGTATGGGTTGTGGTGACGAGCATCCATACACTGGTGTCTAGTATGACCGTGAGTCGTTGGAAAATGATATTTTGAGATATATTACAGGTGAATTGTTATTGTTCTCCCTTGTTGGGACTTGTTGTGAAGATAATTATTGATTGCCCTTGATGGGACGATTTATGAATTGCTGTTTCTTTCTCTGCCCTTAACTGTGATTGTTATTTGGGTGAGGAAGAGTGATAATGCACGAAGGGTGATGCCGTGCCATGTTTATTTATTTATGCACGAAGGTTAATGTCGTGCCATGTTTATTATTGATTATGCACGAAGGATCATGTCGTGCCATGTTTATTATTGATTATGCACGAAGGATCATGTCGTGCCCTATTATTGATTATGCACGAAGGATCATGCCGTGCCCTATTATTGATTATGCACGAAGAATCATGCCGTGCCCTGTTATTAAACCATGTACGAAGGATCATGACGTACTATGGATGTGAGGATGAGAGTAAAAGCACGAAAGGTGATGCCGTGCAACTGCTTGCTATTTCTTGAAGTGATATTACTTGTGTTTACATTATACTTTGTTTTTCCTTGTGAAATTATTAACTGTGATTAATTGTTGAATTCTTTAAGGTATTCCTTATTGTGTTAATACTTGATTATTTCTTGTTATTTTGTGGTACACATATATATATATTGAATTGCACAGGTTTATGTGAGTGTCTGGTCCTAGGCTTGTCACTACTTCGCCGGGATAGGCCAGGCACTTACCAGCACATGGGGTCGGTTGTGCTGATGCTACACTTCTGTGCGTTTTTGCACAGGTCCAGGTTACGATCAGGAGCAGCAGCAGCAGTGAGTAGATTGCGTGGGAGCTAATCATATTTGAGACCGAGGTAGCTTGCAGACGTCCGCAGGCCCGGCGTCTCTTTCTTTATTTATGTTATTAGCTGTAGTCTCTTTGTTTCGAGACAAACAGAATTATGTTATATTTCCTTCAGACTTTTATGTGTAGTATTCCATAGCAGTTCGTGAGTTGGTGACTCCACGTCTTGGGTAGAGGATTTCAGTATGATTTTCACTTTGCAATCAGTTATTTCTATTTGATAAAGTATTCCACATTTATTTAATAAAAAATTGTGTTAAAAACAGGATAGTATGAATACAGTGGCTTGCCTAGCTACTACGAGTAGGCGCCATCACGATCCCGATATTGGGGAAAAATCCGGGTCGTGACAATTTACAAGACAAATAAGCAAAGAAACAAAGGGGTAGGTTCACTTAGCTTTTTCAGGATCCGTTTCCTTTTCTTTTTTCTTCCTTTCTTTTTTTTCTTTCTTCTTTCTTTTTTTTCTTTCTTCTTCTTTTGTTATTTCAAGGCTTCAAGAACTTCTGAAGACTCAAAGTCTTTTGATTTCCTGATTTCCTCGATGGGATTTTATTTTTGGATTTTTAGTGGTGAGGGAGTGTTCTGGGTATTGTCTCGGATGTATTGGGGTGGGTTACGTTTTGGGTGTTCACCGGAGATAGGGTTCCGGCGAACTTATTTTCTATATTCGAACAGTTCTAGGTTTATTCGAGATAAACCACCTAGACTAGGTGAAAGATCTCTTTAAAATGGTCATAGGGTGTAAACGTGGGACACTGGTTCATAGGTTGAAGGTCCCCGACTAGGGTTTCAGCGACCGGACTATCAAGAAAATGAGGGCTTTTTAGTTTTCTGGGGTTATTAAGGTGGTTGTGGTCTGTGAGGAGCTGTTTGAGGTTGGTTTTGGCCTGAGATGGCCATGGTTTCAGTTCAGTCTCCATTGGAGACGAAGGTGAAGAAGACGAAGAAGATGAAGCGGTGAGGCGACTAGGGTTTTTGAGTCGGTGTAATGTGTATATATTGATCTTGAGTGTAATGAACGGGAGACGGGGCTTATATACCCCTTTGGTACTGAGTGATCCTGGCCTTTGGATCAACTGTGATCAATGGCCAGGATTTATTTCCTCAAAACGCTGTCGTTTAATTTAATAAAAGACATCCTGGCATCCGTTAGATCTTCAAACATGGACGGCCAGGATTAATTCGTGACACTACATCGTTTAATTCTCTAATGAGACCTTAAATATATCCGTCTGATCAATTCCTTGGACGGTCCAGATCAAATTCTTACACGACGTCGTTTATCTTTCTATTAAGCCGCCTCATGAGATCCGTTGGATTGTTATATCAACGGTGAGGATTAAATGCCTCAACAAGTCGTCGTTTTGGTTGAGCGTGGACTGGACGGCCATTTCTCTTGGGTTGTGTCACATTTGGGCATGTATTTCTATTTCGGCCCAATTTTATTGTATTTTGTATTTTCCTTGTATTTTAATTATTTTCTATGTATTTTTCTTTTGTATTTTATTTTCTCTTTTCATATTTATTTCCAATTGTTGTTTTTCTTTTATTTTCCTATTTTTCTTGTATTTTTATGACATTTTTTCCATTTTCTTTTGTTTTTCCGGTATTTTAGTATTTTTGTTGATTTTCATCTAATTTTCCTTATTTTTCGTGACATTTTCTAATTAATTCTTTTTTTGTAATTTTGATTTCAAATTATTTCAACAACAAACACATAATTATTTCAACTAAATACAAAATTATATCAATTAAACACACAATTGCACATAAAAAAATCTTATTTTATTTTTATATTGGAATTTGTTTGCTTAGGGCAAAAATCACGTGCTCACAACTACTTCTTCACATGGGCCGAATTTTCTTTCAAAACTTTCACTTTCCTCAAATTGTCAGGAGAAAAACATCGCCCAGACCGGGTCAAACCATGGGTTTCGCAGATCTCCTCCATGACTTCTTTTGCTTTGTACATGACAGTTACCTTGTCATAATTCCAAGGTACGACTTTGATGTTCACAATCGGCATCTAAACGACCGGCTTGATAACAACTAGTTCTATATGTGCCCCATTCACAGTCAATATGGGCTTCACCACAGGTACTATTACTTTTGCTGCTTCAGGTTCAACTACCACTGCTAGCTGACTTACAGGTGGCTCAACTGACACTTTCTCACTCCCGACTTTCTCCTATGTCTTGCTGTTTACTTTGATTGTCATCACAGTCTGAGAGGGTTGTTTGTAGCTTTCTCCTTGTACTAGCTCTATCATATGTGTTTCATGGTGCACAAGCAAAGGATTTTGTGTTATGTTGGGAGCCTCGGGGGCTTGCACCTCAATTCTTCTGGAGTTAATGAGCTTTTGTATCACAGACTTTAGGTGCCAACATTTCCCCGTGTCATGTACCGGTGCCCCAGAATAATATTCACAATGGATGGATTGATCTAAGTTTATCGGTGGAGGATTGTGAATTTTAGGCTCAATAGGACTCAGCATCCCCAATTGTCTTAATCGGTGAAAAAGGCTGGTATGTGATTCTCCCAGAGGAGTGAATGTTTTCTTTCTCTGAGCCTTGTCATTTTTGACTTCATGGTCGGGACGGAAACTGTTTCTATTGGGATTTCTGTAGGTTTTTAGTGGTGTGTAGGTATTTTGAGCATAGTAGACATTCTGAGGGGTTAGGGCTCGCTATGAGGGAGGAGGCGGTGGGTAAGACTGGGCATGCTGGACAAAAAACTGAGGACCAGTCGGAGGATAATAATGTTGAGGTGGATTATACGGTATTGGTGGGTATGGTTGATATGGGCGAGGCTGATGATGATATGGGTTGGGGCCCCGGGGACCAAGACCTTCCCTCTATAACTGCCACTTCTTCTTTCTTTTTCTTCCCAATTGATCCTCCCGTCCCCATCTGAATTGCTTGATTTGTAGCCTTGATGGCTGAATAACTCATGATCTTATTCGTTTTCAAACCTTCTTCCAGTAAACTCCCCATCTTTACCACCTCATTAAAGGTCTTTCCAATTACAGACACCATATGCCCGTAGTATGTCGGCTCCAAAGCTTGTAAGAAGTAATCTACCATTTCTCCTTCTTTCATTGATGGATCCACACAGGCCGCTTGTTCTCTCCACCTGAAACTATACTCCTGGAAACTCTCTCCGGGCTTCTTTTCCATTTTGGTCAATGACAATCTATCCGAAATGATTTCCATATTATATTGAAAACGGTTCGCAAATGATTGAGCCAAATCGTCCCAAATGAACCATCGGGTATGTTCTTGACAGGTATACCATTCCAATGCTGAGCCGCTAAGGCTTTGACTGAAATAAGCCATAAGTAGTTCATCTTTTCCCCCAACTCCACACATTTTGCAGTAATAACCTCTCAGATGGGCCGCTGGATCACCATGGCCATCATACATGTCAAATTTTGGCAATTTAAACCCAGCGGGTAGTTGTACTTCGGGGAACAAACACAAGTCCTTGTATGCCACACTAACTTGGCCTCCCAGACCCTGCATATTGCGAAATGACTGCTCAAGGCTCTTCATTTTCCTAGCCATCTCCTCTTGTTCAAGGTATCTAACGGGTTTCTCCTCTTCCGTCATATCTATAAGTGGGGTATAAGAATCATGTTGTCTGAAGGTGGGTTCTGGAGGGTAGTAATGATTATCTTGGATATGAAATATGGGCTCACTAGAGGATTTTTGTAAAGCAGCTGGTGGTGGTTCCACATACACTGGAGCAGCCTGGGGTGGTGGTGGTGGAGCTTGTTTAGGAAGTGATGGTGGTACTTGTGATGTAGTAGCGTAATAGTGTGGGTATGTAGGGTATGTAGAAGATGAGTTCATGGTGGGTGTATCTAGGTTCGGGATTGATGGAGGAATATATGTGGGGTTGACTGGGTAAGTAGGTAAGGGTTGTCCCCTCGACCAAGCCTGATACATTTTCGACATCTGCTGTTTAAGCTTACGTTTCTTCCTTCATGCTATTCACATCTACTACTACTTCCTCTTGCACGGGATCCATGATTGTCGGCTCAATTCCTTGGGTCACTGCTTTTGTCATGATTTTAGAACGAGTGTTGTAGTTGTGATATGCCATAATGCCAGTTGCTAACTGCTTTATCTGATACTCATCAACGATAAAAACTTGTTAACAGTTATATCACAATAGATGAACATCACAAGTTTTAAAAACACAACTTTTGTCTGGCAATTATGCGTCATCCCGGCATTATTGTCTTTCTTTTGACCCGCCAATTTTCTTTTCTTTTTATTGACTTTTCTTTTTCTTTTCTTTTGTTTCCACCCATCTTTTTTTCTTTTCTTTTGTTTCCTTTTTTCTCTTCTTTTTTTCTTTTGTTTTTTGATCCTATATGTTTGCCTATCGTACAAGCAATTGCATGTAAGGAAAATGATGACAACTTTGTGGATTTTCAATTTCATTGATACACAAACATTGATTACAAAAGATGATGTTGTACTACAACCTTCCAGATGCAAAAATAAAAATTACATAAAATGCATGTCCGATGAGTACATTAAAGCTCCTAGTGCCCGAGAGACATCGTTCGGTCTTACTGCGGGCCTATATGCTAATCCCTTTTGGAGTTTGTCTAGGTCGGTCATCACTTATTTCACAAAGATCATTACTGTTGCGATAAATGTGGACTAGGTCATATCCTCGCACAGTTGGTATTTCCGCGTAATATAGTGAAATGTTGACAATTTTTTCCCTGATAATCTCTTTCTCTTGAAGCAACCTCCCAATATGTTCGTCACGAGCATCCAAGGTTTGTTGGCTCCTCTTGTGAAGTTGTTGTAGCTCCAATTCTAACCAGGCCATGTCCATGTAGCAATGCTCTCTCTCTCTCTATGTCAAATTCTTTTGTTTGTTTGCTACTTTTGACCTCGGTCGTGACAATCTTTTTCCTTAACCAAGCAACTTCAACGTTATGTTCATCCTTTAACTATTGGATCATACGAGCCATTTCTTCGGTATTCCATGACAATTGTTTCCGAACCCCAATTAATTCCTTCTAAACTTTATCTAGATCAAAGCTGTAGTCATTCACCTTGAGCCGCAAATTATCAATTAGCTTTTCATCTCGGGCAAGTCGAACTGGGGTTTTGGTTGCTGCTCTCATTTTTACGATCTGAGCCTTCAATGTTTAATTCTCTTTAATCAGCTGTTTCTTTTCACCCTCATCGGCTGCTGCTTGTAAGCTGATTTCGAATTAAGGTCCTGAAATTGTTTCTTCAACATACTGATTTTGGCTCGATACTCATTCTCCTTGGCCATCCAATCCCATTGGTCCTTTGATAGCTCGGCAAATTCTTGAATGTGAGGTCTCTTCGTCGGTCTCTCATGCTCAAAATCTCTATGGTAGCATGCGGAATACCCTGGTGACACTTCACCTCTGGCCTAATCTCTCACACAGGTGTCCACTCTCAAACATTGGCACTCATTCCATATTTGCCGGACTTTTGCTTCCGGTAATTGCCCATCGGGACTAATCATTATTGCTTGAAGGCTGAGATCCCCATCTTTTGGCACATTTTGATATCTCCCGAGTTGCCATAATACTTGGTAAGGCGCATAAGGTTGGATACTCTTGAGACCCATTAAAAGAAAATATGACCTTTTTGCTGGCATGTATATGACTTCATCAATGGGCAACCATCTGTATGCCCATTCTATCTGGCTAGCAGTGAGTGATCGAAAGTAGGTGATCCAACCTTTTGATCCTTCTGGCAACTTGGCCTCTTTTGTCCCCATGTAGAATTCTTTGATACAAGTCTTCTCAGACGATCCATAACTCAAAAACTGAGGTTGGTGGCATAAATGCTCTATCATCTACATCCGAAGTAGTAGATTACACCCCTAGAAGAAATCTTCTCCCGCTTTGAAGGCTATGAGAGCACGGAAGATATCGGCCACTATCATTGGTCCCAAAGTACTGTTGTTCTGTGTAAGGAGAGTTCTGGCAATCCCGGCAACTGATGTCGATGTTCCCATTTTTCCTTGGAAATATTATTATCCCCATAAAGGCTACCATGAAGGCAAAGCGCCTATGTTCCTCTCATTTAGCCCGGTTTGCTTTGCTGCAGAGTTTGTTCGTTGGAACATTGAATCCTCCAACGTGGCCATATCTGCGGTATATAAAGTTTATGGTGCAAAACCCGTGGACTAAATCTTCATTATGAATATTTCTGGCTATTTTCAAAGAGTCGAGGAATCTATGCATAGTGATGGCTCTAGGAGCAACCGGATACTTGTCTTTTAAGGGAAATACACCCTTTCCGATGTAGTTAGCAATCTCTTCCAATGTTGGAGTGAGCACAAATTCCAAAAAGTGGAGCACATTGTGTGCAGGATCCCAACAGGCAACTAAAGCTCGAATAATGTCGCCTCGAGGTACCATGTCAAGCAACCCAGTAAGATCTTTCAAATATTTCTTGACCCAACCTTATCCATCTTGGCCCTAATAATTCCACCATAATCATAACTACAAAGGGATCTTATTCATTAGTGAAAAGGGTTCATTTTGCATTGTGCTCATCCTGCACATTTATTAAAGGTGATTTAAACTCATATTATTTGACTCAAAAACAAAAATATTTTTCAAAGAAAATTTTCATCATTTTTCTTCAAAAGGATCAGCCTTTCAATACTTCGTTCGAAGATTTCAAGGCTATTATTATTTAAGTGAAATGACTTCAAAAGCAACCATTTTTGAGAAAACAGCCTTCCGGCGTCCTTTCGGGACATTCGGCTATTTTCAAAAACGGCATCACTTTGATTTATTAAAAAATAAAAACTTGACATTTTTGGTTATTTTTGAAAAGGGGTGGTTGGACCCGTCACGGGTTGCCTACGTATCTCGGCTAGTGGTAAGAATCAAACCAGCGTAGTTCGGTCAAATTGTTTTAAGACCAACTATTTTGACAAAATTAACCCGATTCTTTTCATATTTTTTTTCTCAAAATTTTGGCAGCGTTTCATTAGTATTTTAGTTTTCCTATTCTAGAAATCGCTATTTTCTCTCTTTTTATTTTCAGGTATTTGGCCGGTCAGCATAATAGTCCAGGATAAATAAATGCAATATATAATCATGCTCGTTCTTTGATATCAGGGTCACTTGTCCTAGACGGACCCAACCCCTATGTTGAGTCTCCTAAGTCGGATATGATGCAAATAATCGTCCTAATTCTAGGCTCAATATCCTGATTTTCAATGGTACTAGACTGTATACCCGAGCGGACAACTCGGATCGAGGAGGGGGCTATGTACCGGGGACCCGCGGGATCCTCCGGCTTTGTAACTTTTCCGGCCTTTATTCCTTATCTAGGTATGACTTAACAGAAAGGGGAGTCTCAACCAGTAAGCACCCCATAAGTAAGAAGAGAATGGTTTTCGTCACAATTTTATATATACAGTTCACGTAATATCAAAGCGGTAAACATATAGCATGTTGATCAAAGCATATAATGAAATCAAATATAAACAAAAACAGCAATTTTAACTGAGCTCAAATTCTTAAACCCTGAACCAAAGTTCTTGGTTTCTTGTCCCCAACAGAGTCGCCAGAGCTGTCACATCTCTTTCTTCCGTGTATACACCGCTAATTACTACTACATCCTTAGAAGAGATATATAATATTAGGGAAGGAGTTTTTCCAATTAAAGTATATTCTGAACGTGATTTATTTATTAAATTTCATAGTCGCCACTTGGGAAAATAATGGTGTCCCAAGTCACCAGTTTAATCCCAAACCGAGGAAATTATCACTCTGTTTAACAGCCCGCAAAATCAAAAATCCGGATAAGGACTTCTGTTAACCCGGGAGAAGGTGTTAGGCACTCCCGAATTTTGTGGTTCTAGCTCGGTCGCTCAACTGCCATATTTGTTTTTATCCGATTTCTTTATATGCTTCAATTTTTATGCATTATTAATGTTCCGCTTTGTCATTATAGGAATTGCGACGTCGCAAAAACACATTTCGAGTCACACCGTATCAGTACGCCTGTGACTTTAGTTCATTTCATTATTGGGCCTGCACTGCAGACTGCCTAACTGTCCATAGTCAAATACAATTGGGCCTCTGGAGCCCAGCGTATATCTCTATTCCTATTCGAAGGCATGAATGCCACATTAATTCGATCCATGCCTAGTTCCCATTGAGGCCCAAATCATTCACATTTAAAGCTTAACAGGAACTAATTATCATTTTAGCGGCACTTATAAATGTAGCAGTTAACAGATTAAATGCTAATTTGCACTTAGTCACCACTGATTTCAATATTTAACAACTAATTAAGAATTCTAGCACAGTAGTGTGTATCAATGTTTATTATTCTATACGGCAGAACCTGATATTCAAATTGTTATCATGATACTGGTTACAAGATTATTTTTGTCACTTTATTCTTTAACTGAAGAAAATAGTATTGTAATTTTAACTAAGCATACTTGAACTACTGTTATCAAAACACAAAAGTCTGAAAGCAAATTTGTGGATAAATCATTTTAAGTAAAGATAAAAAGTAATACAATTTGAACTTCAAAACTACTTATACTTTTTGAATTAAATTGATTCTGATTCAGAACTCAAAAATAGCTAAGTACTACTATTGCATGTCTAATTTCAGTGATGTATATATATATATATATATATATATATATATATATATATATATATATATATATATATATATATATATATATATATATATATATATATCCAAGTATACTAGCTGTGTTTTAGCTGGGTTTAGTTTTAGATTTAGGTGATCATTATAATTAATCTACTAGATACGTTTACTACCGTATTATCTACCACTACTTTAGTCTAAATCGAGTTATATAGTCTATGAGATCTAAAAAATTAAAACTACTACTATAAGAACAAAAATACAACTTCAGCAAATTAATCTATAATTTCATTCCTTCATCATGTTTCAATTGCACCTTCAGAAGATAGTAGTGTACCTAATCAAATGAAAGTAAATCGATGAGTTCTAAGGGATGAAGGTGAAGAGAAATCAGCAATAGCAGCAGCCAAATATCAACAGCGAACAGGAACAATAACAAGTTTCCAAACTCAGTAGAGAGCAAGCAAAATAACTCGAGCCAAACAGAAATCCAAGCTAAGTTGAAGTGAACACAACAGATGAACAACTAGAAAGGACTCTAGGAATAATACTCGAATTGAAAGCAAAGTAACAAAACCAGCAAAATTCTGAAATCTAATTATCTGAAGGCTAGAACTCTCGAATTGGGAACCAAAAATCAGAACTAATTTTGCACTTCTAAAGTTGGAACCCAAAAAAATCCAGCCAGTAAAATGTGAAAATTTTCGAATTCCTTTTTTAGGCTTGAAACAGCCTATTTATAGAGTAAATTTGGGGGAATTTTGAATTAGTTATTTCTATTTCTCTCCCCAGCTCTTTTTCAATTAATTCAATTAAGTATAGCAGAATTTTAACGAAATGCACTTGAACCCCTGCTAGAAGGTTCTAGGCTATTCTTTATTATTCTATTGTGCAGATTTTATCTAGTTACCATCACTTGCTAAGGTTTATTACACATTTACCTTTTAGCTATGCCTAGTCTACCCTTTATTATTCATGTATTTTCAAAAAAAACCAAGCATTAAAGTCGTTGTCACGATCCCAAACCCTGGTCGTGATGGCACCCAACACAATGCTAGGCAAGCCCGACCATATTATGTCTTAAACAAGCCAATTATTAATTCCGATTAATCAAGTTAAACTTAAACAGCAAGTGTTCATATCAGAATGATAAACGTAATAGTAGAAACATACAAAATACAGTCCCAACCAAATCGTGGTGTCACAAGTCTGAGCCTCTACAGAATAAACATCCTAATACAAACAAGTCTAAGCGAGATGGAAGCAACAAAATGATAAGGAAGGAGAAAAAAAATAGGTCCTGCGAACGCCGGCAGCTACCTCGTAGTCTCCGCAAAAGTAGATATGAGTTAAGCAGCTACAACAACTCAACTGCTCTCGGGCACCTGTGAATCTGCACAAAAAATGCAGGGGTGTGGGGTGAGTGTATTCCAACTCAGTGAGTAATAATAATAAACAATAACTGAAAATAAGAACTCATGTACTATCACTAAACAGTTCTAAGGCAAACCCCCACAGGTAAGTCATCTCTACAGTGAGTACTCTGATCTCCAGTCCACATCTACCTCAACAAGGTCCCACACTGACCAAATCCTCACTCGTTCCGCTACGGTGTACAACCATCTCAATGTATGAAGATATATACATATGTCTATAATGTATAAGTATTTAAGTATGTATAAGGATATGAATAAGTATAATGTTGCGGCGTGCAGCCCGCTCCAATACATATACCGCTGCGGCGCGCAACTCGCTCCATTTAACGTCGACGGCGCTCACTGGGGGTGTATACAGACTTCGGAGGGGCTCCCTAGGCCCAAGCGCTATGATGTTGCGGCGTGCAGCCCGATCCACACATGTGTTATTGCGCTATATATATATATATATATATATATATATATATATATATATATATATATATATATATATATATATATATATATATATATATATATACATATATATATATACTGCTGCGGCGTGTAGCCCGATCCCATAGTACACACCAGCGCTCACTGAGAATGTGTGCAGACTCAGACTTCGAAGGGGCTCCTACAGCCCAAGCGCAATAATACTGCGGCGTGCAGTCCGTTCCACATGTATATCACAACGGCGTTCCGATCCAATACATATAGTGCTGCGGCGTGCAGACCGATCTAATATAGATACATATATATATATATATATATATATATATATATATATATATATATATATATATAGTATCTCATAGTGGGTCCTCAACCCTATCTTAGTCAGTATAGACTTGGCCTCTAAGGCCCACTCAGCTAGAACAGAGAATCCCACCCTAGGTAGCTTCTCTCAAGTACACATCTAGTATTGGCTCATGATATGCTATGCAGCTATAACTACGGCTGAGTGTATGTATCCATCATGATATACTATGGCTGAGAGTATGTATCCAGCATGATATACTACGGCTGAGTGTAGGTATCCAGCATGATATGAGGGTCACCTAGCTCTACAGGTTTCCCTAATACTTTTACAGATCAGCACAAGGCCCCAAACATGGCTACCAGCCCAACTACACAGTTATAAGCTCATTCACAATCCTAAAACACAATAAACTATCAGTCGGGAAGGACCAAGTCCAATCCCCCAGTCACATGACGCGTGTCTCATCTCTACATAGCACTTTATAGTGCAAGTACGGGGTTTCAAACCCTCAGTACATTATTTACTACCATCACTCACCTCGAACCGGTAGAAGCCTCAGACCGCCTTGCGATTACCTCGCAAATCAATCTCCTAGGATGCCAAATCTGCTCAAAGTCATAGAGAATACATCAATATATGCTAATAACACACAACCCATTCGAAATAACTCAAATTGCACCGAAACCCACGAAATTGTCAAAACCCAACTTTTGATACGCTACTCAAAAAATTATAAAAGTTACATATTCGGAATCCTCGTCTCAATGTGAGTCTATGCATATAAAGTTTTCCAAAATCGGACTCCATTTGCCCACTCAAATCGACATTTTTTCAAAGCCCTGGTTTAGGCTAAATTCCTCCTTAATTCATCCAATTTCAGTATAATAGAGGAAGATTTCAAGATAAAAACACGTAATTGAACCATAAAACTCACCTCCAATGATAACCCGATGAACTCCCAACAATTTCCCGTCCAAATCACCCAATTCGCCACTTAAACACCGAGCCCTAATGTTTTATAACTTATGAAATTTTACCCCCTTCTGTTATTCTTATCACAGGTGCGTTTTCCGCTTCTGCGGTTCTTGACTCGCACCTGCGAGTCCGCTTCTGCGGCCAATTGGTTGCTTCTGCAATCCAGCTCTAAGCCGCCCAGTTCCGCTTCTACGGCCCAGGTCTTGCACCTGCGAGACCGCTCATGCGAACTCACCTCCGCACCCGTGATCTTCCCCAGTCGCCTGCCTTCCGCTTCTGCGACCTCAAACTCGCAGAAGCGAGTCCGCTCCTGTGATGCATCATCCGCTTCTGCGGAACCTCCTAGCCAAGCCCCTTTTGCATCTGCGATGACAATTCCGCTCCTGCGATTCCACTTCTGCGGTCCCCAATCCACAGGAGCAAAAATGCTGCTGCAATTTATGACAGCAGTTCCCAAACTCCAAATCTTTCCGTTTAACCTTCCGAACTCATTCTGAGGCCCCCAGGACCTCAACCAAAACCACAAACATACTCCATAACACTATACGAACTTGATCCAATGATAAAAACACATCCTTCAATACCGAAAAACATCGAATTCAAGCAATTCAAGCCTAAGTTTCCATTCAAATTTCCGCAACCGACATTCGATCAAAAACCCGACTAAACGACCTCCAAATGACCTAAAATTTTGCAGACACATCCAAAATCACCTAACAAAGCTACTGCAACTGTTAGAATTCCATTCCAACTCCCGGATCAAAATCTCACATATCGATCGGATATCGCCAAAATTTAACTTTAGCCAATTCAAGCCTAAAACTACACCGAACCTCCAAATTCACTTTCGATCGCTCTCCCAGCTCATAAATGACCTCCCGAAACTGACCGAATGATCAGAATTCGATTCCAAGCTCTCTAACTCACAAGTCAACACGCATCTGATTTTTCTCAACTATTCCTTCTTCTAAGAGACTATTTGTCTCAATTTCAACCAAACTCAACCCGAATTGACTCAAACTTACCCAACATGCATATTGCAACATTAAAAAGCATATAACGGGGGTAACGGGGTGATAACTCACATGATGACCGGCCGGGTCATCACATTCTCCCCAACTTAAGCAAACGCTCGTCCTCGAGCGGACCAAGAGGTTTACTGGAAGTAACCCAATAACTGAATGACCTTACCAAGCATATATTCGGGGCGATCCCACGTCACCCTATCTCATATATGTCCGGTACACACTATGGCTGGAAATCTCACAGCCCATCCGCACCATAGACCACATCGTACTTTTTGAGATCACATACCAAATTCGAATCTCATGCCTATACTCAGAATACACACGATCCATCTGTAATAAACCATAATTGCCACCTCGGGTGAGATCACATGATGTATCAAACAACCGAATCGCTCGAGACGATGGTCTCTAATCACAACAATGGCCACCATGATCAAATACTAGTAGAAAAACCTCTCTCATTAGATAGAGTCTTATTCCAGCACCTTCATATCCTGCCCACGGCAGCTGAAGCACGCGATATACTGAACCCATCTCTCGGGTCAACCATTCATGAATCCATTTCCCTTTTCTTTTTAATTGATACCATAATAGATTTCGGAGCCAAACCTCGATATTGCCTTTCTAACGAACTGAGATCAAATATGCCCGTACTCATTAATGACTCCAGCGATCATTTCGATTATAACACACCACATTGGTGATATGACACCTCAACACTGGCCTAAGCCGCGACGAGCAAAAACACTAAGAACGATCTGAACACACTCGAATCATGACAACAGACTCACACAAAGAGAGCTGTAATTCAAATTCCTCAATACCATCACAACACATAACCGAGATCTCGTCTCACATCATAGAATTAGAGTATCTGAATCCTCCTCGAAAGGTCATAACATCACGTGGCCTTGCCACAACTCATGATTCTATCCAAACACTATTACTCCTGAAGCACCTTAAGTCACCAGGCTCAGAACAGTCAGCCACGCACATTTTTAGGTCTGAACTCAAGCAATCAATCACACACGCGGTGATACATTTAATATATGCTATCAAATCTTGAATGGACACAACCGATGTGCTATTCCCTGAGCGATACCCAATACAGACTATTCCTCAGAAGCTAGGAAGTATTGTATACCAGGTAGCATATAGGAAGCTATATTTTCCTCGTCACACTATTGCGGCGCGCAACCCGTTCTAATAACATGCATGTGGTGGCGTGCCACCCGATCCAAATACCATACCTATGGCGGCGTGCCACCCGATCCTGACACCATACATGTGGCGGCGTGCCACCCGATCCAGATACTACACCTGTGGCGGCGTGCCACCCGATCCACGCATAATCTAGAAAAAGGGAATGCACATCGAGTCAAGTTGCTCGCTGCAACAAACATATGTATAGCCTCAAGCTCGGCCACATGAAACGCATCCGACAAAGTTCCTTAATACTGGAACTGAATCAATGGTAGATACCTCTACACTGACATCCGTTACGAAGACCCAACTAACAAAGCAATACCTACCAGCCGTCCGCTGACCCTAGGGTACATCTACCCTGCTAGAGCATAATCTGATGCTCTCTGCCATGCAGTTGTGACAATTCTCTAATACAGTCCATATCACATCAGTCTAGACAACCTAACTTATGACAACCAGTCCGCAATCGTATATCATTATCCAAATTCGTCATATCAAGTAACGAGGGAGCCACTAGGGCTTCCAATTTCCAATATTCGCTAAACGGTGTCGATCCACACGACATACCACCACTACGTAGGCGGATTAAGAGAACTTCTAGTCTCTAACACATATATAACACATGAATCACTATGCCTGATTCAACTCTCCACCGTACAAATACATAACACACATCAAACATCCATTCATACCACGAAAGCCATTCAGAAATTTCCCTATGCCATCAACAACTCAATATTCACTATCAATCCAACAATAGAATACCACCATACCACTAGATATTATCATTTTACATTACCTTGTCCTTTTGGACCATATTCCCTGCCAATTCACTAGAATAGCTGTACCATTTTCCTTAATCACCAGGAAGATTGATTCTCAGATTATCTGTAGCTGGCCACGCTGCTTGGGGATATTAATAACTTCTCATATAATATAAAGTGATCTCAGACCTTGAACATGTCGTTATCATCTTTCCATAACACATCGCACATACCATACTGCACCAAGATACATGGAGAATTTCTACCCCTTTCCTCTGCCGCAAACATCGGCACACTCAACTAGTCAAGGACTTTCATGATCCCATATAGAGAAAACTCATTACACATCCTAAGCCTTGCATACCAACAGGAAAAAAAATGCACTCATTTTCAAACCACGGTAAAACACATCATAAACTCTTTCTTCCAATTCATTGCATAAGCTTAACTGCCAGGACTGAGTCCTTTTACCCACATCGAGCTACGCAATTGCCAGCACACCAAGAGCTTTGTTGCACCATAACTGCAAGGCTCATTACCTCGAACACACACCAGGAGTTACTCGTGCCCTTTTCATACTGTTCCAATTTACTAACAAGTTGTTCCATTTACCTAGTTTACTTTCTGATTCATCTTTAATTTAATATTCTCCTTTACTGAAGGATCACAATACCTCAAATCAGGTTACCACACGAGACTCATACACAAGACCACACGGTCTAAGGCTCACATGTCGTTGAATACTCTCTCAGATGTTTCCTAGAGTACCACCTTCTACAATACTTTATCTTGAAGAACTTCCTACGATTCTGAATTCATTACCATTACTCCCCAATACAGATACATAGAATCCCATCATTCACATAACATAACACAAGTCTTGATCCCTTCTAATGAAACCACAGTCTTTAGCCGCATTCACAATCTTAAGACACCTGACTGTTACAAGCAAAATCTTGAACACCGCAAGGCTATTCTCGGGCGTCATTCACCCTTAACCAGTTATAATTCAACTGCCTTATTGAACACAACCACTCGTGCCTTACTAGAACTCTGGCACTACAGAACATGATTACATACATATATAATTAGCTATCTTTCTTTTCTATACACCGAACATTCATTACCAACATAAGTTCAAAACATCCTAGTATTTCTTCACATCTACGAAGCACCATAACCTTTATCAAAATTTCCCAACATACCTAGAGACAGGACCAACATAGCACACAACAGTGCAATCAGTTAATCAATAACAGCCTCCCCAACTTGGCTCGGAGCCATACATCAAAGCACTTTCAGCCACTCATAGCATTCTTACTCAAATGATGCCACAATGTTACAATGAGATTAAACTCGGGTCATCAGAAATCTTAATTCTTTTGCACTTCTTGTATTCATTCACATGCAACAGTTAAGCCCATTCCTTATGTGATAAAATCTTTTCTAAGTCCCAAATTTTTCCAAAAAAATTCAACAGAGTTTCCTTTATAAGTTGGCCTATCCACCTGCCAGAGAATCACCAAAACCATCCTGACAATACATTCGCAACTCGACAAGACATCACAATGCATATCAACAACATAAATCTCAATACTACATGAATTATATTATCAAAATTAGTACGTGAACATGCGCTGCACCTACTCAAATCATAACATATGTCAAATACCTTTCACCACAATACTCATAGCACAACCAATTCAGTCTTCTTGAGTCTGAACTCATACTACCACACGTAGTGCCCTTTACATTTCCACAGAGAGGCATGAACATATTCACCACGCTTATAGCTAGATGATATTCAATGGATCACAACAAGAGTTTAACACCAAACAGCTCACTATCAAACCGCCATTCCACCAATTAGGGACAATACTAATTGTATGAATTTCATAATACCGTCTCGCAAAATTAGCACCTCGATGCTCAAGCCATAAATAAGGATTTGGCCTCAAGTCCACCAGACTGGCCCAATATGAACTCACAGAGATTATATCTTGTCCCTCGATTGGGGAATCATAAGCCATCAAGGCAAAATTTATCACTAAGCACTCGAGTGCATTTACAGACGCGTAGAAGGAATTTCAAGAATTACATCTCAAGCTGAATCAAGTACGCACGATGAGAATTCCAAGAATTGAAACTTTCCTAAAAGGTTTGCAGCCTCCCGAGGATAAGTACAGGCATTCCCGTACCGATCCACAAGACTCTACTAAATCGGCTCATGACTCGCGAGACCTGTTAACCTAGGCTCTGATACCAACTTGTCACGACCCCAAACCCCGGTCGTGATGGCGCCCAAAACAATGCTAGGCAAGCCCGACCATATTATCTCTTAAACCAGCCAATTATTAATTCCAATTAATCAAGTTAAACTTAAACAGCAAGTGTTCATATCAGAATGATAAATGTAATAGTAGAAACATACAAAATACGGTCCCAACCAAATCGTGCTATCACAAGTCTGAGCCTCTACAAAATAAACATCCTAATACAAACAAGTCTAAGCGATATGGAAGCAACAAAATGATAAGGAGGGAGAAAAAAATAGGTCCTGCGAACGCCGGCAGCTATCTCGTAGTCTCCGCAAAAGTAGATATGAGTAAGCAGCTATAACAACTCAACTGCTCTCGGGCACCTGTGAATCTGCACAAAAAGTGCAGGGGAGTGGGGTGAGTATATTCCAACTTAGTGAGTTATAATAATAAACAATAACTGAAAATAAGAACTCATGTACTACCACTAAATAGTTCTAAAGCAAACCCCCGCAGGTAAGTCATCTCTACAGTGAGTACTCTGATCTCCAGTCCACATCTACCTCAACAAGGTCCCACACTGACCAAATCCTCACTCGTACCGCTACGGTGTACAGCCATCTCAATGTTTGAAGATATATACATATGTCTATAATGTATAAGTGTTTAAGTACGTATAAGGATATGAATAAGTATAATGTTGTGGCGCGGGCATCTCTACAGTAAGTACTCTGATCTCCAGTCCACATCTACCTCAACAAGGTCCCACACTGACCAAATCCTCACTCGTACCGCTACGGTGTACAGCCATCTCAATGTATGAAGATATATACATATGTCTATAATGTCTAAGTGTTTAAGTACGTATAAGGATATGAATAAGTATAATGTTGTGGTGCGCAGCCCGCTCCAATACATATACCACTGCGGCGCGCAGCCCGCTCCATTAACGTCGACGGCGCTCACTAGGGGTGTATACAGACTTCGAAGGGGCTCCCTCGTGCAGCCTGATCCACACATGTGTTACTGCAGCGTGCAGTCCGATCCAATATATAAAATAAACAGTGATATTTTATCATCAATAGCATGTCACTTATTTACATAGTGAAAGGAGAATCAACTAGGCAACTTAAATAAAAGATGAATATCACCTTCTCAAGTATATATATATAATATAAACATAAGCACTACGAAGCTGCATTATGAAATGCAGCTAGATCCATCCTTTAGACAAGTTAAGCAAAGAGATCTCTGTATCAAACTATGGCAAGAAGGATGCACAAGTACTGTAGGCGATATCAATAACCAGTATATATCAAATGTACTAAATTTGAAGAAACTACTTATCTATTCCAGACATCCTTAAGAAACTACTTGGTTATATATATATATATATATATATATATAGTATCTCATAGTGGGTCCTCAACCCTATCTTAGTCAGTATAGACTTGGCCTCTAAGGCCCACTCAGCTAGAACAGAGAATCCCACCCTAGGTAGCTTCTCTCAAGTACACATCTAGTATTGGCTCATGATATGCTATGCAGCTATAACTACGGCTGAGTGTATGTATCCATCATGATATACTATGGCTGAGAGTATGTATCCAGCATGATATACTACGACTGAGTGTATGTATCTAGCATGATATGAGGGTCACCTAACTCTACAGGTTTCCCTAATACTTCTACATATCGGCACAAGGGCCCAAACATGGCTACCAGTCCAACTACACAGTTATAAGCTCATTCACAGTCATAATACACAATAAACTAATCAGTCAGGAAGGACCAAGTCAAATCCCACAGTCACAATGCCACCACGCCTGTCACATGACGTTTGTCTCATCTCTACATAGCACCTGTATAGTGCAAGTACGGGATTTCAAACCCTCAATACATTATTTACTACCACCACTGACCTCGAACCGGTAAAAGCCTCAGACCGCCTTGCGCTTACCTCGCAAATCAATCTCCTCGGATGCCAAATCCGCTCAAAATCATAGAGAATACATCAATATATGCTAATAACACACAACCCATTCGAAATAACTCAAATTGCACCGAAACCCACGAAGTTGTCAAAACTCAACTTTTGGTACGCTTCTCGAAAAGTTACAAAAGTTACATATTCGGAATCCTCGTCTCAATATGAGTCTATGCATATAAGGTTTTCCAAAATCGGACTCCGTTTGCCCACTCAAATCGACATTTTTCCAAAGCTCTGGCTTAGGCTAAATTCCCCCTTAATTAATCCAATTCAGTAAAATAGAGGAGGATTTCAAGATAAAAACACGTAATTGAACCATAAAACTCACCTCCGATGATAACCCGATGAACTCCCAGCTCGCCTCTTAAAAACCGAGCCCTAATGTTTTATAACTTATGAAATTTTACCCCCTTCTGTTATTCTTATCACAGGTGTGTTTTCCGCTTTTGCCATTCTTGACTCGCACATGCGAGTCCGCTTCTGTGGCCAATTGGTCGCTTCTGCGATCCATCTCTAAGCCGGCCCATTTCGCACCTGCGGCCCAGGTCTCGCACCTGCGAGACCGCTCCTGCAAACTCACCTCCGCACTTGCGATCTTCCCCGGTCGCCTGCCTTTCGCTTCTGCGACCACAGACTCGCAGAAGCGAGTCCGCTCCTGCGATGCATCATCCGCTTCTGCGGAACAACCTGGTCAAGCCCCTTTCGCATCTGCGATGATAATTCCGCTCCTGCGATTCCACTTCTGCGGTCCCCAATTGTCACGACCCTAGTTCACCAATCGTGAACATGGTGTGATGGCACCCAGTCCCCACGACTAGGTAAGCCTAACACGTTGCGGAATATACAAGCTATAAATACTTAAATAAGAAACAGCAGAAAAATAGCATAAAAAGATATGTAATCTGTGCCGCATGGCACATACATCCTTCAACACACTTTGTAAACACTACCAAGATCCGGAACCTCACGGTTAACACAGACTAAGAGAGGATATACAACTGTGGCTCTATGTGTAAAGAGTATCTAAAAATGAATGAAGGAAAAATGTCAACTAATACTATCAGAATAGAAGGGAAAGCCTCCGGATCCGCGGACGTAGCAGATCATACATCGAGGTCTCTCTGAAAGCTGCGGAATCACCTAGTACGAGCATGCTTTGATGTACCTGGATCTGCACAACAAAGGTGTGCAGAAGAGTAGCATGAGTACACCACGGCGGTACTCAGTAAGTGCCAAGCCTAACCTCGATGGAGTAGTGACGAGAAAGGTCAGGGCCCTACTGAGAAACAATAATATAATGATGATAACAATAATAAGCAGTTTAAATGATAATAATTTCCGAAATAACAACAATAAGATGATTACTGCAACTGTCTACAATTAAGCTAACAACAAATAACCAACTCAATAAAACAAGTCCAGGACCTGTGGGAATCGAACCCACAGTCCCATTGACAGTACCTTTGGGTCTCCGGGAATCGAACACGCAGCCCATGTCTCAATAAATAATCAATAACTCAGGATCTCCGGGAATCGAACCCGCAGTCCCTACCAATAACTCGAGATCTCGGGAATCGAACCCGCAATCCCTACCAATAACTCGGGATCTCGGGAATCGAACCCGCAGTCCCTACCAATAACTCAGGATCTCGGGAATCGAACCCGCAGTCCCTACCAATAACTCAGGATCTCGGGAATCGAACCCGCAGTCCCTACCAATAACTCAGGATCTCGGGAATCGAACCCGCAGTCCCTACCAATAACTCAGGATCTCGGGAATCGAACCCGCAGTCCCTACCAATAACTCAGGATCTCGGGAATCGAACCCGCAGTCCCTACCAATATCACTCCGGGTCTCTGGGAATCGAACCCACAGCCCTGGGTCTCCGGGAATTGAACCTGCAGTCCACAAGCACAACAAATAAAGGAATACACAGAGAGAATAAATTATGCTTAACTATAACTTCACCGAAAAATAGTGCCAATAATTATCAAGAAGTTCAAATAAGACAATTAGGCAACTAAACAATTAAGTACTACCTAATCATGCTTTTCTAACTACTACCGGGTAAAAATATCAAATTAACAGCTAAAGACAGGAATATCACTCATCGAACATTTTAATTAAAGTGTGTGCTCAACAACCAGCGCATGTACATGCCCGTCACCTCGCGTACAAGGCATTTAGACTATCACATAATATCCTAGGGGTGAAAATTCCCCCACACGAGGTTAGACAAGCCACTTACCTCAATCCCGGTACAAAACCGCTAAGAAATAACCCTCTTGCCGCGAATGTCGGCCTCCACAGATGTAGTATCTGATAAAAAATCAATAGAATCACATCAAAATAGGCCAATTGGGCATTACCCAATCAAATACTCAAAATACACCAAAACCCACAAGTTGCCAAAACCCGACTTCCGGTACGCCTATCGAAAAATCACGAAAATCATATATTCGGGTTCCAAATCTCAATACGATTCCGTGCATATAAAATTTATCAAAATCAGACTCCGTTTGCCCATTCAAATCAAAGGTTTTCTAAAATTTAGGCCTAGGGCTTAAACCCACCTTTAATCTTCCATTTTCAGTGAAATAATCACGGATTTCATGATAAACCAACGAATTAAGGTCAAGAAACTTACCCCCGATGATTTCCCGATAATATCCCAACGTTTCCCCTTCAAAATCCTCTCTTGGAGCTCAACAATGGCGGTTTTGGTGTGTTAGACCGCGACTGAAATGTTCTGGACTTAAAGTCACTGCCAGGCCATTTTACTCTACGCGATCGCAGCACTGCGCTTGCGATCGCGATGCACAAAATATGGGCGGCCTAATTTTTCCTCTACGTGATCGCGTGATCCTGGACATGATCGCGGTGAACAACTCAGCGACCCTACGCGATCACAATGACACGAACGCGATCGCGAAGAAAAAACTCGTCCAGCTCCCCAAACTACCCTACGTGATCGCATACTACCTCACGCGATCGCAATGCTTACTCTCCCAGACTTACACGATCGCACACTTTAATTCGCGATCGCAGAGCTCGGGATTTCTCCCTTACGCGATCGCATGTCCATCTCCGCGATCGCGGAGAGCAAAATTTCTCTACAATTATTGCAGCAGAACAGCAGTGCCTTTTGGCATAAATTGGTCCGTTTGGACCCCCGAATTCATCCCGAGGCTCCCGAGACCCCAACGAAAACCACCAACATACTCCAAAACACGATACGAACTCATTCCAATCATAAAAACACGTCTAACAACATCAAAACCCATAATTCACATCGAATTCAAGCCTAAATTTCTTAAAACTTTCCGAATTGCACATTCGATCAAAAACCCGACCAAACGACATCCGAATGACCTGAAAATTTGCGGACATATCCAAAATCACATAACGAAGCTACAGAAATTGTCGGAATTCCATTCCGACCCCCGGATCAAAATCTCACCTATCGTTCGGATTCGCCAAAATTTCAAACTTCGGCATTTCAAGCCTAATTGAGCTACGGACCTCCAAAATACATTCCGAACGCACTCCCAACCCCGAAATCACCCAACGGAGCTAATGGAACCATCGGATTCCCGTTCCGAGGTCGTCTTAACACTGTTCCGGTTACGGACCATTTTCTAACCTTAAAGCTCTCCTTTAGGGACTAAGTGTCCCAAAATGCTCCAAATTTCAGAACCGACTCTCCCGGTAAACCACAATAGCAGAAAAGAACTTAGGGGAACAGTTAAATTAGGGATTGGGGCGTAATTTTCTAAAACGACCGGCCGGGTCGTTACATCTTCCCACCCTTAAAAGATTCGTTCGTCCTCGAACGAGCATAGAAAACATACCCGGAGTAGTGAAAAGATGAGGGTACTGGCTGCGCATATCCTGCTCGGTCTCCCAAGTCGCCTCCTCGACCGGCTGTCCCCGCCACTGAACTTTGACCGAAGCGATGTTCTTTGACCTTAGCCTTCTAACATGTCTGTCTAGAATGGCTACTGGCTCCTCAACATAAGACAGATACTTGTCTAGCTGAACAGAAGTGAAATCCAACACATGCGACGGGTCACCATGGTACCTCCAAAGCATGGAGACATGAAATACGGGGTGAACTCCAGCTAGACTAGGAGGTAAGGCTAACTCATAGGCAACCTCCCCAATACGCCTCAAAATCTCAAAAGGGCCAATAAATCTAGGACTTAGCTTCCCTTTCTTCCCGAACCTCATAACGCCCTTTATGGGCGAGACTCGAAGCAGAACCCGCTCGCCAACCATAAAAGCCACATCGCGAACCTTCTTGTCTACATAACTCTTCTGTCTAGACTGGGCTGCACGAAGTCTGTCCTGAATCACCTTGACCTTGTCTATATCATCTTGAACCATATCAGTACCTAGCAACCTGGCCTCGCCCGGCTCAAACCAACCCACGGGAGACCTGCACCTCCTACCATATAGGGCCTCATACGGTGCCATCTGAATACTAGACTGGTAGCTATTGTTATAAGAAAACTCCGCCAGTGGCAAGAAATCCCATGAACCTCCAAACTCAATCACGCACGCACGGGGCATATCATCCAAAATCTGAATAGTGCGCTCGGACTGACCATCAGTCTGGGGATGAAACGCCGTGCTCAGCTCCATCCGAGTACCTAACTCCTACTGTACAGCCCTCCAGAACCGTGAAGTGAATTGAGTGCCTCTATCTGAAATGATGGAAACTGGAATACCATGCAGCCGAACTATCTCCCTGATATAGATCTCTGCCAGTTGTTCCGATGAATAAGTAGTTCTCACCGGTATGAATTGGGCGGACTTGGTCAGCTGATCCACAATGACCCAAATGGAATCAAACTTCCTAACCATCCGTGGAAGTCCAGATACAAAGTCCATGGTAATGCGCTCCCATTTCCACTCGGGAATCTCGATCTACTACATCAATCCACCCGGACGATGATGCTCATACTTCACCTGCTGGCAGTTGAGGCATCTAGAAACATAATCAACTATATCCCTCTTCATCCGCCTCCACCAGTAATGTTGTTTCAAGTCCTAATACATCTTCGCGGCACCCGGATGGATGGAATACCGCGAGCTATGGGCCTCTGCTAGAATCGGCTCTCGAAGATCATCTACATTAGGCACACAGATATGCCCCTGCATCCTCATAACTCCATCATCCCTGATGGTAACATCTCAAGCATCACCACACCGAACTCTATCCTGAAGGACGAACAAATGAGGGTCGTCGAACTTGCGCTCCCTAATGCGGTCAAATAGAGAAGACTAAGAAACCACACAAGCTAGAACCCGGCTGGGCTCCGAAAGATCCAATCTAACAAACTGCCTGGCTAAAGCCTGAACATCAATCGCCATAGGCCTCTCCGAAGCTGGTAGATATGCCAAACTCCCCAAACTCTCTGCCCGACGACTCAAGGCATCGGCTACCATATTAGCCTTGCCCGGATGATAGAGAATAGTAATATCATAATCCTTCAGTAGCTCCAACCATCTCCTTTGACGCATATTTAGATCCTTCTGCTTAAGCAAGTGCTACAAGCTCCGGTGATCAGTGTAGATCTCACAAGAAACCCCATATAAATAATGATGCCAAATCTTCAAGGCGTGAACAATGGCAGCTAGCTCCAAATCATGAACAGGGTAACTCTTCTCATGCACCTTCAGCTGTCTCGACGCGTAGGCAATCACCCTACCGTCCTGCATCAATACCGCACCGAGTCCAACTCGTGAGGCATCACAATATACAGTATAGGACCCCGAACCCGTAGGCAACATCAATATAGGGGCCGAAGTCAAAGCTGTCTTGAGCTTCTGAAAACTCACCTCACACTCGTCTGTACACTGGAAAGGCACACCCTTTTGGGTCAATCTAGTCATAGGTGTTGCAATCTAAGAGAACCCCTCTACAAAACGACGGTAATAGCCCGCCAAACCAAGGAAACTACGAATCTCAATAGCGGAGGAGGGTCTGGGCCAACTCTGCACGGCATCCACCTTCCTCGGATCTACTCAAATACCATCACTCGACACCACGTGGCCCAAAAATACCACTGAACTCAACCAGAATTCACATTTAGAGAACTTGGCATAAAGTTGCTTCTCCCTCAGAATCTGAAGCACTATCCTCAAATGCTGCTCGTGCTCTTCCCGGCTCCGAGAATATACTAGAATATCATCAATGAAGACAATCACGAACGAGTCCAGATAAGGCCTGAACACACTGTGCATCAAATGCATAAAGGCTGCTGGGGCATTGGTCAGCCCAAAAGACATCACGAGGAACTCATAGTGACCATACCGGGTCCTGAAGGCAGTCTTCGGGATATCTGGCTCCCGAATCTTCAGCTGGTGATACCCAGAGCGCAAATCAATCTTAGAAAACACCTGTGCGCCCTGTAGCTGGTCAAATAAATCATCAATACGGGGCAAAGGATACCGGTTCTTCACTGTAACCTTGTTCAGCCGACGATAGTCAATACACATACGCATAGAACCGTCCTTTTTCTTCACAAACAATACAGGAGCACCCCAAGGCGAAACACTAGGTCGAATGAAACCCTTGCCCAATAACTCCTGTAACTGATCCTTCAACTCCTTCAACTCAGGGAGGAGCCATACGGTACGGTGGAATAGAAATGGGCTGAGTGCCCGGCAACAAAGTCAATAGCAAAGTCAATATCTCTATCGGGCGGCATGCCCGGGAGATCAGCTGGAAATACATCAGCAAAGTCACGTACCACATGAACAGAATCAATAGAGGGAGTGTCAATACTGACGTCCCGCACATAGGCTAGATAAGCAGCACACCCCTTCTCAACCATACGCTGAGCTCTGAGAAAAGAAATAACACGGTTAGGGGTGTGATCTAGAGTACCACTCCACTCAATACGTGGAATGCCTGGCATAGCCAGCGTCACGGTCTTGGCGTGACAATCAAGAATAGCATAATGGGGCGACAACCAGTCCATGCCCAGAATAATATCAAAATCGACCATCCCGAGCAACATTAGATCCGCTCTAGTCTCAAAATCACCAATGGTAACCAAACACGACCGATATACACGGTCCACAGCCAAAAAATCACCCACCGGAGTGGAAACATAAATGGGGGCACTCAAAGAATCCCGAGGCACACCCAGATGAGAAGCAAAGTAAGAAGACACATATGAAAAAGTGGAACCGGGGTCGAATAGAACCGATGCCTCCCTGTGACTAACCAGAATAATACCTGTGATAACAGAATCAGATGCAACAGCCGCAGCGCGATCAGGAATAGCATAGAATCTGGCCTGTCCCCTCTCTCGAGGGCGGTCCCTGGCACCCTGATCCTCGCCCCTGGCTGGCTGGGCAGGTGGAGTGGCGAATGGAGCTGGAATGATGGCCTGCTGGCCCTGAGAACCATACTGAGCCTGCGAAAACTGATGAGGTGCTCCCTTCCTATGCCTGGGGCATTCCCTAACCAGATGACGAGTATCCCTGCACCCGTAGCAAGCTTTGGGAGGATGCAGTGGCTATGACTGTCCGGCCTCACCCCCACTACTCTGACCCCTAGAGGTACCCCGCGCAGGAGGTGCACTGGAAACTGGGGGAGCATAATAAGGCTCCTGAGGTTCTGGAAGAGCTAGAGTACTACCGGCTACTGGCAGCGCTGAGTGAACTGGTCGACCGGAATAACCCCTACCACAACGACCGGCTGCTGAAGTGCGGGCACCAGAGAAATGGCCCGACTCACGAGACCTCTTGGCCTCTCTATCTCCCCGCTCTCTACGGAGCATACTTTCGATCCTCCTGGCAATGATAACTGCCTGCTGATAGATATATTTGTCTCCAGCTCTCTGGCCATACTGGATCGGATAGGCGGAATAAGGCCCTCAATAAATCTCCGCACTCTCTCCCGGACCGTGGCTACCAAGGCCGGTGCATACTCTGATACTGACATGGAGCCCTGTCGCAACCGCTCAAACTCCGAGCGCCAAGAATCCCTAAGGCTCTGAGGAACAAACTCTCTCAAAAATAGATTCTAAAACTGCGTCCAGGTCAATGAAGCAGACTCCTCTGGACTATCCAACTCATACGTGCGCCACCAATCATAAGCGGCCCCGCGAAACCGAAAAGCAGTGAAGGAAACCCCGCCGGTCTCCACAATCCCCACGGTACGGAGGATGCGATGACACTCCTCCAGAAATCCCAAGACGTCATCTGAAGCTAGGCCACTGAACACTGGGGGATCATACTTCTTGAACCTCTCCAACCTGCGCTGCTCGTCCTCGGAGGCAGCTGACCCATCTCCGGGCTGTACTGGTGCGGTAGGCGGAATAGGAATAACCTTTGGAACCTGCTCCATGGGCACTCGCTGCTCAGGAGTGCGGGCTACGAGAGTCTGGGCCCCTCCCCCGGCCTGAGATATGGCTGCAGCGAGAGGAAGCAACCCCGCTTGAGCCAGAGTAGTGTACAAGCTCATAAACTGAGCTAGAGTCTCCTGGAGTGCTGGAGTCGTAGTAGCAGTAGTAGGTGTACCAGGTGCATGTGCTCCAACCTGATCCACCGGTGGTGCCTCAATGACAGCGCGCGTGGGTGTTGTGGCTGCACCTCGGGCGCATCCTGGGCCTCTACCCCAGCCCCGGCCTCTACCCCGGCCCCGGCCTCTGGTGGCGACAGCAGGGGGCGCGGGTGCCTGATCCTCGCGTGTACCATGTGTCTTCACCATCCGTGAGAGAATAGAAGACAGAAGTTAAGAATTGGTGTCAAAACATCACATGACAAGAAATTCAAAAGAAATGAAGATTTTTCCTAAACAGTTACATAGCCCCTCGTAGATAAATACGGACGTCTCCGTATCGATCGGCGAGACTCTAAATAACCGGTCTGTGTCCCGTGACTCCTATGAACCTAGAGCTTTAATACCTACTTGTCATGACCCTGGTTCACCAATCGTGAACTTGTCATGACGGTACCCAGTCCCCACGACTAGGTAAGCCTAACACGTTGCGGAATATACAAGCTATAAACACTTAAATAAGAAACAGCAGAAAAATAGCATAAAAAGATATGTAATCCGTGCCGCATGGCACATACATCCTTCAACACACTATGTAAACACTACCAAGATCCGGAACCTCACGGATAACACAGACTAAGAGAGGATATACAACTGTGGCTCTATGTGTAAAGAGTATCTAACAACGAATGAAGGAAAAATGTCAACTAATACTATCAGAATAGAAGGGAAAGCCTCCGGATCCGCGGACGTAGCAGATCATACCTCGAAGTCTCCCAGAAAGCTGCGGAATCACCTAGTACGAGCCTCCTCTGATGTACCCGGATCTGCACAACAAAAGTGTGCAGAAGAGTAGCATGAGTACACCACGGTGGTACTCAGTAAGTGCCAAGCCTAACCTCGATGGAGTAGTGACGAGGAAGGTCAGGGCCCTACTGAGAAACAATAATATAATGATGATAACAATAATAAACAGTTTAAATGATAATAATTTCCGAAATAACAACAATAAGATGATTACTACAACCGTCTACAATTAAGCTAACAACAAATAACCAACTCAATAAAACAAGTCCAGGACCTGTGGGAATTGAACCCACAGTCCCATTGACAGTACCTCTGGGTCTCCGGGAATCGAACCCGCAACCCATATCTCAATAAATAATCAATAACTCAGGATCTCTGGGAATCGAACCCGCACTCCCTACCAATAACTCAGGATCTTGGGAATCGAACCCGCAGTCCCTACTAATAACTCAGGATCTCGGGAATCGAACCCGCAGTCCCTACCAATAACCCAGGATCTCGGGAATTGAACCCGCAGTCCCTACCAATAACTCAGGATCTCGGGAATCGAACCCGCAATCCCTACAAATAACTCAGGATCTCGGGAATCGAACCCGCAGTCCCTACCAATATCACTCCGGGTCTCTGGGAATCGAACCCACAGCCCTGGGTCTCGGGGAATTGAACCCGCAATCCACAAGCACAACAAATAAAGGAATACACAGAGAGAATAAATTATGCTTAACTATAACTTCACCGAAAAATAGTGCCAATAATTATTAAGAAGTTCAAATGAGACAATTAGGCAACTAAACAGTTAAGTACTACCTAATCATGCTTTTCTAACTACTACCGGGTAAAAATATCAAATTAACAGCTAAAGACAGGAATATCACTCATCGAACATTTTAATTAAAGTGTGTGTTCAACAACCAGCGCATGTACACGCCCGTCACCTCGCGTACAAGGCATTTAGACTATCACATAATATCCTAGGGGTGAAAATTCCCCCACACGAGGTTAGACAAGCCTCTTACCTCAATCCCGGTACAAAACTGCTAAGAAATAACCCTCTTGCCGCGAATGTCGGCCTCCACAGGTGTAGTATCTGATAAAAAAATCAATAGAATCACATCAAAATAGGCCAATTGGGCATTACCCAATCAAATACTCAAAATACACCAAAACCCACAAGTTGCCAAAACCCGACTTCCGGTACGCCTATCGAAAAATCACGAAAATCATATATTCGGGTTCCTTATCTCAATACGATTCCGTGCATATAAAATTTATCAAAAGTTGACTCCATTTGCCCATTCAAATCAAAGGTTTTCTAAAATTTAGGCCTAGGGCTTAAACCCACCTTTAATCTTCCATTTTCAGTGAAATAATCACGGATTTCATGATAAACCAACGAATTAAGGTCAAGAAACTTACCTCCGATGATTTCCCGATGATATCCCAGCGTTTCCCCTTCAAAATCCTCTCTTGGAGCTCAACAATGGCGGTTTTGGTGTGTTAGGCCGCGACTGAAATGTTCTGGACTTAAAGTCACTGCCAGGCCATTTTACTCTACGCGATCGCTTCGCGATGCACAAAATATGGGCGGCCTAATTTTTCCTCTATGCGATCGCGTGATCCTGGACGTGATCGCAGTGAACAACTCAGCGACCCTACGCGATCGCAATGACACGAATGCGATCGCGAAGAACAAACTCATCCAGCTCCCTAAACTACCCTACGTGATCGAATACTACCTCACGCGATCGCGATGCTTACTCTCCCAGACTTACACGATCGCACGCTTTACTTCGCGATCGCAGAGCTCAGGATTTCTCCCTTACGCGATCGCATGGCCATCTCCGCGATCACGGAGAGCAAAATTTCTCTACAATTATTGTAGCAGAACAACTGTGCCTTTTGGCACAAATTGGTCCGTTTGGACCCCCGAATTAATCCCGAGGCTCCCGGGACCCCAACGAAAACCACCAACATACTCCAAAACACGATACGAACTCATTACAATCATAAAAACACGTCTAACAACATCAAAACCCATAATTCACATCGAATTCAAGCCTAAATTTCTTAAAACTTTCTGAATTGGACATTCGATCAAAAACCCGACCAAACAACGTCCGAATGACCTGAAAATTTGCGGACATATCCAAAATCACATAACGAAGCTACAGAAATTGTCGGAATTCCATTCCGACCCTCGGATCAAAATCTCACATATCGTTCGGATTCGCCAAAATTTCAAACTTCGGCATTTCAAGCCTAATTGAGCTACGGACCTCCAAAATACATTCCGAACGCGCTCCCAACCCCAAAATCACCCAACGGAGCTAATGGAACCATCGGATTCCCGTTCCTAGGTCATCTTAACACTGTTCCGGTTACGGACCATTTTCTAACCTTAAAGCTCTCCTTTAGGGACTAAGTGTCCCAAAATGCTCCAAATTTCAGAACCGACTCTCCCGGCAAACCACAATAGCAGAAAAGAACTTATGAGAACAGTTAAATTGGGGATTGGGGTGTAATTTTCTAAAACGACCGGCCGGGTCATTACACCAATCCGCAGGAGCGAAAATGCTGCTACAATTTATGACAGCAGTTCCCAAACTTCAAATCCTTCCGTTTAACCTTCCGAACTCATCCCGAGGCCCCCGGGACCTTAACCAAAACCACAAACATACTCCATAACACTATACGAACTTGCTCCAATGATAAAAACACATCCTTTAATACGGGAAAACATCGAATTCAAGCAATTCAAGCCTAACTTTCCATTCAAACTTCCGCAACCGACATTCGATCAAACACCCGACCAAACGACCTTCGAATGACCTGAAATTTTGCAGACACGTCCCAAATCACCTAACGAAGCTATTGCAACTATCAGAATTCAATTCCAACTCCCGGATCAAAATTTCTCCTATCGATCGGATATCGCCAAAATTTAACTTTAGCCAATTCAAGCCTAAAACTACACCGGACCTCCAAATTCACTTTCAGTCGCTCTCCCAGCTCAGAAATGACCTCCTAGAGCTGACCGAATCATTAGAATTCAATTCCGAGCTCTCTAATTCATAAGTCAACATCCAGCTGATTTTTCTCAACTATTCCTTCTTCTAAGAGACTATTTGTGTCAATTTCAACTAAACTCAACCCGTATTGACTCAAACTTACCCAACATGCATATTGCAACATTAAAAAACATATAACGGGGGTAACGGGGTGATAACTCACATGATGATGAGCCGGGTCATCACAGTCGTTTATACCCCCATAAGCTCTATGTAATCTACAGAAATATAATTTTCCTTTCTGCTTTTACCCTTTACATTTAATCATGTTTACCCAACCTGTATTAGGTCTGCCAAGACTTGGGTAATTGAATGTATTATAAATATAACCCCCTAAGACTCGTTTTAAAAATTGGCTAGTTTCAAACTATATAACATTTTTAATGTTAACCACTTTTACAAAGATAGCCACCAACCAAAGACTCATACTGTGTTATAAACATAACCACAGTAGACATTTACACATATAACCTAAATATGCATAAGTACTCAGAAGTTCAGAAGAAACCGACATACAAATCATATTGCAAATGTAGCCATATTTATATTATTTGCACAAATAGCCCTGATTACGACTAACTTTCAAATTAATCAGAACTTAGAGAGACAGATTGATAATGGTTGATTCCAACTAATCAAAACCCTAGTCAAGACAGGATCTATTAAACAATAACATAAAAATAACTAATAGAACATGATTTACAGGTAGCTATATCAGAACTTAAGAATACTAAATCGATTTCAGGCATACATGTAATAAGCTCAGGTCTAATATGAACACAGAAGAGCAAAATATAGAACAGGGGTAGATTCAGGGTTTTTAACATGCATAGGGATTTTAATCAGATCCAAGTTTTAAACAGACAAGAACAAAAAAAACACTGAACAGAAGAAGGTTTCAGGGTACTTAGCTTTAGGGTTTCACCTTTTTCCTTTATTTTTTTTTTCCTTTTCTTTCTTTCTTTTCTTCTTTCTTTCTTCTTTCTTTCATTTTATTTTTTCTTTTTCTTGATTTATTAGCGTTTCAGTGACTTGTGGTCTCTTAAGTGACAGATCTCCCAAACAGGCTCTTGGAAGTCTGATTTGAGTATGAGGGGGGTATTCAGAGACTTAGGGTAAGGTTTTGAAGGGTTTTCGTTTTTGGGTACTCGCCGGAGTAGGGTTCCGGTGAGATATTTTCTAATATTCGAGGAGTTAGGGGAATATTCGAGGTATGGGACTATGGTAGGGTGATAGATTGTCTCAAGACGGTTCTGGGGTGTTAAGGTGGGGGTCTAGTTCATATCTTGGTGGTCGTCGGCTAGGGCTCCGGCGACCAGAATTTCAAGAAATTGAGACTGGTAGGTTTTTTGGAAGGGGTTAATGGAGTACTAGGTGTTAGAAGGTGGAAAGGAGTGTTTGGAGGCTTGGCCTGAGCCGGAGATGATGATAGAATAGTGAACACCGGTAGGGTTCCAGTGGTCTTTGTCACACCTCCCTTTTTACTACCTTTTTCCGAAGAATAAAGTATACCCCATTAAAAACTAATACACCCTGGGATAGGATATAATAATAACAATAGGGAAGGAGATTTTCCACTTTAAGGACAATCGAAACGGGATTTATTTAGATTTCAGAGTCGCCACTTAGGAAGATAATGGTGTCCCTAGTTACCGGTTTAATCCCGAATCCGAAGAAATTGACTCTTTTTTTTTACAGTTTGCGAAACTAGAAATCCCGATAAGGAATTCTATTAACCCGGGAGAAAGTGTTAGGCACTCCCGAATTCCGTGGTTTTAGAACGGTCGCTCAACTGTTGTTATTTGTCTTATTTGATTTCTTTATATGCTTTTACAAAATGTGAATGTCCCATTTTGATATTTTTTAACGACTTGCGACGTTGCGAAAATACATTTTGAGTCACACCGCAACCAGTACGCCTGTGACTTTTAATACGTTTCAGCTTCGCCGGGATTTGAGATTTGAGATTTGAGTCACATAAATGTGCACTTGTATTTAGGAACGTATATTTTAATCGCGCCTATAGCATCTACGCCTTATTATCTTTAGAAAAGACCGTGAAATTTGCTAAACGGTCTTCCCGAAGCTAACAATCTAACATTCTTGTTAAAGTTCATATGGGGGCCCCACGTGTTTTTCATTTTATACGAGGCTCATCCCGTTATTTTATATGTCCAAGTCTATCAAATACTATATTTGCTATTTTTTGTTTTTTGTTTTTTCTCCTAATCATGTTATACTTTTTGGTATTTTCAGGATTCGTTGTTATTATGTCCAGGCCAACTATTTGTTACCAGTCCTGGACTTCTGGACTGTATAAACAATCCATTATGTACGATTGGGATTCTGAACCCAGTATATACAAGTGTCATTATTCAGAGGCCCAGAAGCGAGTTCAATTTAATCTGGGCCTATGTTTTCAATTAGGCCCAGAACAGAAGGATAAAATATAGAGCAGAATTAAAGTTTCATAAAAAATAAACAGACATTCATTAGACAACAGAATAGATCAACAAAATTCATTTTCATTTCATAAAGTTCTGGAATACATGTTTATCAATACTAATGGTGAATTATAATCACTAATTAAACATTAACAGGACTTAAGTAATAATACTTCTATTTCAAGTACTTAAACAGTGATGACAATACTAACAGAACAGGTTTGAACTATTATTAATTACAGGATTCTAACCTATATTATTGTAAGTTATTGTTAAACGAGTTTGAATGACAAAACATTTTTAACTCATCTACTTATTTCCTTCTATGGACTAATCATCATATTCTAATTAGCAAGATTAGTTGATTACCATATCATATTTTATACCAGTTTCACTAGGCGAATGATACTATACTATCTACTTATTTTGTTTTGACTTCATACAAGTATTAATTATTACAAACATCCTAATGAATTACATGAATTATAAAATATGATGATTATAAAGCTAAAAGAAAAACAGTAGCAGAATCGTCCAAACATCTCATGAGATTCTCATTTCTTCAATCAATTTGTAATTACATCTCCAGAAAAGAGAGTGTACCTGATTCACCAAAATAATCTATGAGTCTAGGTTGAGGATGAAGAATAGTCAGCAAAGTAGCAGCAATAGAGCAGCAATAGAGTAGCAAATGGAATTCCAAATTCAGCAGTCTAGCAAATCAACAAGTGTAATTGAAGAGCTCAAGTAGAGTCCAGCAAAGTTGAAGAACAATAGACTCTAATAGAACTCTAGATTAATTTCCAAGGAAGTCAACTAGAATTTCAGTATCTAAAGCTTAGAACCTTTTTCAGATCTTCGAATTCTAACCCTTAAGTTGTAACCCTTTTAATTGCAGAATCTAGAACATTTATTTCAGGCTTACTAGAAGCCTATTTGTAGACTGATTTGGGGTGAAATTCGGGGGGGGGGGGGGTGGAATTCAAATAACTTATTTCTAATCCCCTCCCCTTTATTTTTCAATTATTTACAGTTTAATTTCCTAAATTGTGTGTCGAAATGCCTTCCAACCCTTGCTAGAAGTTACTGGTAGTTTTTTTGTGTTCTATTGGGGGTATTTTACTAGTCTGCCCTCACTTGCTAAGTTTAATTTCAATACTGCCTTTTTATTATTTCTATTCTATCCTTTATTTTGTAGTTAATTACAAGAATACTAGGCAATAAAATCTTTTCTATCCCTATAAGCTCTATTAAATCCTCAATAATGTCATTTATTGTTCCCTATTATACCCTCATTGTTTCTCTTTATTTACCCAACCTACTAAGGTCTGGGCAGACTAGGTTCAATGCCTTATTTAACTAATAGCCAGATTAAAGATTGTTTCAAGACTTAGCCTAATTCATACCCTAAATCCCTTTCATTTAACCATTTTTAACATACCCTATTCTTATTTAATATGTAACCCCTTATTAACGCTAAATAACTAATCAGAAGTATGTTGCAAAACTAACCACTTAACAATATAACCATTTCATATCATTTCAGGAATAGCCTCCTTAACTCAGACTTAATCGTTACAGAAATAGCCACATATACTTTAACTTTCAGAAATTAACCCTTGATCTTTACAGCTAACCTAATCGTAAAAGCATTATAGGATTTAGAATGGTCGAACAGATGAATCAGATTACAAATATAGCCAATTCATGTTATATTGCACACACAGCCTTAATCATAAAATCAATTTCCAATCAACTAGATCTCAGAGAGAAATTTTGATAATGGTTGAATCTCAATTAATCAAAGCATAATTTCAGACAAGGCATGATGAACAAAACACACAAAGAAGCCTATTTAACCATGATTCATGTGTAATAGTCATTAAAAACCCTAAAAATGTTATAACAGACGAGGCATGTGTAAAGAAACAGAATGGATCTTAAGCATGCAACATACACAGGCTAACAAGAACATCAAGAACATTTACAGAAGGCAAACAGGCAAAGAAGAAGAAGGGTAAGAAGAACTTAGCTTTCAGGATTTCTTTTTCTTTTTTCTTTCTTTCTTTTCTTTCTTTCCTTCTTCTTTATTTCTTCTTTCTCTTTCTTTTGTTATTTCCAGACTTTAGAAGCTCTTGAAGACTTAAAGTCTTTTGAATGTTAGCTTTTTTTATGGAGCTTATTTTTTGGAGCTTTGGTGGGTAAGGGGTGGTCTGGGTGTTGTTTGAGAGGTTTTGGGGGTGGGTTTGTTTTGGGTGCTCGTCGGAGTAGGGTTCCGGCGAGCTTCTTTACTTTATTCGAACGGTTCTGGCCTGATTCGAGACCAGCCACCTAGATGAGGTGAAAGGTCTCTTTGAGGTGATCTTATGGTGTAAAGATGGAAGCCTGGTTCATAGGTTAGAGGTCATCGGCTAGGGTTCCGGCAACCGAACTTTCAAGAAAGAAGGGGATTTTTGGTTTTCTAGGTTTTCATGGTAGTTGTGGTGTGTGGGGATGATAGATAAGATGTTGGGTTATTGTTTGAGCCGAAGATGGCAATGGTTCATGGCCTGTCCGACTAGTCTCCATGAGAGACGAAGGGTGAAGAAGATGAAGAAGGCGGTTTGGGTTTCAGGTCTGAAATGTGTATATGTGTATGGATCGATTTTAACGGGAGATGGGTGTTTATATACTCCTTTGATCTCCTGTGATCCTGGAACTTGGATCAACTGAGATCAATGGCCAGGATTTCTCCCCTTAAAACGTTGTTGTTCAGTTAAGTGAGAGGCCTTCTTGCGTCCGTTAGATGCTCAAACATGGACGGCCAGGATTAGTTCATAATGCTACGTCGTTTAATCTTTAATGAGACTCAAAATCATCCGTTTGATCATTCTTTTGGACGGCTAGGATTAACTTCAAATACGGCGTCGTTTGGTTTTTAATTGAACCGCCTTATGTGATCCGTTGGATTAGTTTTATCAACGGCCAAGATTGAATTAGCCTCGTATGTCGTCGTTCGGTTATAGGCACGGACTAGCCAGCTGATCTCTTGGGCTTTTACACGTTTGGGCCTGTATCTTTTGTGCTTCAGCCCAAATTATTATTGTATTTTTTGCATTTTTTCTTGTATATTAATTATTTTCTTGGTATTTTCTTTTGTATTTCATTTTATTTTTTTGTATTTATTTCCAATTGTTATATTTCTTTTATTTTCCTAATTTCCCTGATTTTTCTGGTATTTTATGATATTTTTTGCCATTTTCTTTTGTTTTCCGGTTTTTTTGTATTTTTTTATTTTTTATTGATTTTTCTAACTTTTCATATTTTTTGTGACATTTTAAAATTGATTCTTTTTGTAGTTTTAATTTCAAACTTACTTTAACAACAAACACACAAGTATCTCAATTAAAACACATAATTGCACATCAAAATCTTATTTTTATATTTATATTGGAATTTGTTTGCTTAGGGCAAAAATCACGTGCTCACAGTCTTTGTGAGAGAGGGGGGGGGGAGAAGAAGAATCTAAGGGCGGCTAGGATTTGGTTGTGAAGAGGTGTGTGTGTGTATAATGAAGAATGAACGGGGGTTTGGGGGATATATACTGAAATGGTATTATTGCTTCTCAACCGTTGGATTTAATTAGATGAACGGCCAAGATCATTTCGCCCTCAAAATGTTGCCTTTTGGTTTAGTGAGGTTTTTTATTTGGTCCGTTAGATTAGATGATTGAACGGTCGTGACGACGTCATTTGGTTAAGTGAGGCACTGGTCTCAGCCGTTAGATTAGTGAGATGGAGGGCCTTGATTTAATTCTTACACGGTGTCATTTTGTATAAAAAGCCACCGCCTTACTTGGTCCATTGATCATTTGTATCAACGGCCCAGATTTAACTTATTATACGGCATCGTTTGGCCTTGTATCTGGGCAGACCGACTTATTCCTCGTCTCTAGGTGCCTAGGTATCCACCGTAAGCCTTTTCTTGTTTGAACCTCGCCCTTCACTTTTAAGGCTATGCCATCCTAAGGTGCTGCTAAATGGATGGATCTTATCAACGTTACCGAAAATATTGTTCAAATACTTTTACGAGAAGGTTTTATCGAAAACGTGAGAAAACATAACAGGCCTTATTTGCGGTATTTCTATCTATTATTTTGGAGATTTATAATTCTTCCGTTTTATTGGATGGAATTTCTTAGTCTGGGCCTGGTATGTGTTATGCATTTGGGCTGAGTATATTATGTATTTGGCCCAATTTTAGTATTTTGAATTGTATTTTTGCATTTTTGTTATTTTTTGAATTGTATTTATTTTAATTTCTTGTATTTTATACTTATTTTACTTGTATACATTTTACACTGACGTATTTTCTTTTATTTTCTAATTTTTTGTATTTTTTCCTTGATTTCCTGTATTTTTCTATATTTTTAATATTTTTCAATTGACTTTCTTTTTGTATTTTGTGTCAAATTTCCTTCATTTTATTTTTTAATAATTAAAACAAACACTGTCATTTTCTACACATTAATCAAAATAATTGCAAGCAAAAATTATTTTTGTATTTTTATTTTGGAATTTAATTGCTTGAGGCAAAAATCACATGCTCACACCACGTAAATTTCAAATAAGATAAATAGGCATTTAGACAGTTAATCATATCTAATCATGCTCCTCTAACTAACACAGGATAAGTCTTGCATTTAAACCAGTCGAATAACAGAGATAACACTGATTGAACAATTCAAGTAAAGTGGATTTTCAACAATTTATGCAAGTACACGCCCGTCACCTCGCGTACAAGGCATTTAAATCAACACATAATATATCCTAGGGGGAGAGGTCCCCCACACAAGGTTAGATAAGCCATTTACCCTAATCCCGGTAAAAAACCGCTAAGAAATAATGCCCTTGCCATGGGTATTCAACTCCGAGTGGCCCAAATCCATTCAAACAAATTATATAGTGTAAATAACATTGCAAGTAACTAATAACACTGTCAAAATTAAAGCTACGGCACAAAAATGGGTAAAATGTCCAAAATACCCCTCTAGTCATCGGCTCGAAATCAAAATATTTTTACGTTTTCTGAACTCTCGTACTCACACGAGTCTAACCATATAAAAATGTCCCAAATTGTACATCAAATGCCCCCTCAAATCATCAAAAATAATTCTAAGAAATTTACCCCATGTTTCATCCAAAATCCGAAATTAATTGAGGAGTTTGAGTTTAGATTAGTGGATATTAATCATAAGGGAGTAAGGAATCATTACCCAATAATTGCCGCTGAAAACCCCTCAAAAAGTCTCCCAAAATCGAGCTCCCTAGCTTGAGTTTGAGCAAAAATGGAAGAACCCTCGTTTTGAAATGTTATATTCTGCCCAGGTCTGTCATTCACTACGAACGCATGAAATGAGATGCGATCGCGAAGAAGGAAAATTTTGGGGCCTGAAATTGGTCTATGCGATTGCGGCAGGGTGCCATGCGATCGCGTAAGAGGGGAATTTAATGCACTGCGATCACGACTAGGAGTCATGCGATCGCGTAAGAGAAAATCCCAAAGCTACGCGATCGCGGGCTAAATAATGCGATCGCGAAGAAGGAATCAGCCCCCCCCCCCCAGAATTACTCTATGCGATCGCGGACGAAAGGATGCGATCGCATAGAAGAACACCAGATACCAGCAATTAAGCAAAACATGAAGTTCCAAGAACCACCCGTTTGGCATCCGAAACCCACCCGAGGTCCCCAGGACGTCAATCAAACCCAGAGACATGACCCATAACATTGTTCAAACTTGTTCAAATGCTTAAACCACCTAAAACAATGTTGGAAACACGAATTAACCAAGGATTCAAGCTTATGAACTTTGAATTCTAACCAAACACATTTTCGATAAAAAAAAACCTATCCAAAACTTGTCTGAATGACCCAAAATTTTGCACGCAAATCCAAAATGACAAGACAAAGCTACAGCAACTTCCGAAATCCCAAACCGACCCTCGGATAAAAAATTCACTATCGGACCAGAATTTCAAAAATTTCAAACTTCGGCATTTCAAGCCTAAATGAGCTATGGACCTCCAAAATACATTTCGAACACATTCCCAACCCCAAAATCACCTAACGGAGCTAACGGAATAATAAGATTTCCATTTCAAGATCGTCTTAATACTGTTCTGATTACAGACCATTTTTCAACTATTAAGCTCTCATTTAAGGACTAAGTGTCCCAAAACACTCCAAATTCTAGAACCCAACATCCCGGCAGACCAAAATAGCAGAAATGAACTTAGAGAAAGTAGTTAATTGGGGATCGGGGCGTAGATTCCAAAAATGACCGTCCGGGTCGTTACATGAATACAATAAAATACATAAAATACAACGGGATACATTGAAATACAATGAGAAAATAAAAACTAAATATAATGAAATACATGGAATACAACGAGATACATTGAATTACAATAAAAAGATAGTGAATACAATAAAGTACATTGAAATACAGCGAGATATATTGAGATGCTCTTAAAAACAAGTTAACAGAGTCTTCAAATAGCTCAACCCCAAACTTCAGACGACCTATTTCAGTCGATGATTTTCCGACGATCCATCGAATTCTGACCATGATTCCATAAGCATCGATGAGGGAAAGAAGAAGAAAATGAGAAAGATCACTAATGAAGAAATTGCTAGCAACCGTAACGCATCTAAAAAAGTTAAAGTCCCAGAACTGAATTTGGCTAGCACCCGCTGGTAACGAATCGAAATAAATTGCTAGCACCAACTGAGTGGTTAATAGCCAAGAAACTAAAATCCCAAAATATTTTTTGACATGAAAATGAAGAAAAAGAAGAAGAAGAAGAAGAAGAAGAAGAAGAAGAAGAAGAAGAAGAAGAAGAAGAAGAAGAAGAAGAAGAAGAAGAAGAAGAAGAAACGTACTGGCAAAAGAAAACAATCAAATCGGAAAGGAATAAGAAGAAGAAACATACTGGTTGGCCATAGAGATTTCATTGCCTTCATTAGGGTCAAGCCAGAGAGGCAGTGTATTTTATGAGAGAGAGGGCAGCGTATTTGATGCCCCAATTTTAAAGCTAAGATTAGTACTAAAGTAACTTTTAACTTTTGACCTCCTCGCATGTACTAATTCCTTTGAGGTATTTTTGGTCTAATTAGCCATTTATAGATACTTTTTGCTATATTATGTGTTATAGATACCATTTATGTTTTTATACAATGTATTTCATATATTTAAACCCCGGTCGTAATGGCGCCCAACACAATGCTAGGCAAGCCCAACCATATCATCTCTTAACCCAGCCAATTATTAATTCCAATTAATCAAATTAAACGTAAATAGCAAGTGATCATATCAAATGAAAAGCGTGATAGTAACAGCATACAAAGTACGGTCCCAACCATATCGTGGTGTCACGAGTCTGAGCCTCTACAGAATAAACATCCTAATACAAACAAGTCTAGGCAAAATGAAAACAACAAGATGATAGGGAAGGAGAAACCAGGCTCTGCAGACGCTGGCAGCTACCTCATAGTCTCCGCAAAAGTAGATAATGATCAGCAGCTACAATACTTCAACCGCTCTCGGGCACCTGTGGATCTGCACGGAAAGTGCAGGGGAGTGGGGTGAGTATATTTCAGCTCAGTGAGTAATAATAATAAACAATAACTGAGAGTAAGAACTCATGTGCGCACTAAACAGTTCTAAGGCAAACCTCCACAGGTAAGTCATCACTATAGTAAGTACTCTGATCTCCAATCCACATCTACCTCAACAAGGTCCCACACTAACCAAATCCTCACCCGTACCGCTACGGTGTACAGCCAGCTCAATATATGTAAATATATACATATGTCTTTAACGTATAAGTATTTAAGTATGTATATATGGGTATGTATAAGTATAACGTTGCGGTGTGCAGCCCGCTCCAATACATATACCGCTGCGGCGCGCAGCCCGCTCCATTTAACGTCGACGGCGCTTACTGGGGGTGTATACAGACTTCGGAGGGGCTCCTTAGGCCCAAGCGCTATGATGCTGCGGCGTGCAGCCCGATCCATATATATATTACTGCGGCGTGCAGTCCGATCCAATATATATATATATATACATATATAACTATACTTCTGTGGCATGCAGCCCGATCCCATAATATACACCAGCCCAAGCGCAATAATACTACGGCGTGCAGTCCGATTGACCTGTATATTACTACGACGTGCAGTCCGATCCAATATATATATATATATATATATATATATACGCGCTTTGCGCGTGTATCCTAATTTAATGAATATACAATTTTTAACATTAGTTAACTATAATACTGTACATTGTATTTATAAATTAATAAAAATTAAAGAATGAAAGAAAATAGCCTACGATTATAAATTAAAAATTAGTAGGTGTTCTCTTTGGGTGTAATTGCCACCTTCATTAATCTATAAAGATTTTTCTTTTTTGTTTTATTTTTTATTTCATATTAAAGGCGATGTGATAAATCACGTAACTAAAATTTACTATTTTTGTGTTAAAATTAAGTGAAGATTCATATACTATTGTGCAATACAATATGATTTGATAAAGCTACAATTTGTAGGTTAAAATTATAATGTAAACTTTGAATAAATTATTATTTAAGATTTTGAAGTAAATCATGTATTGGTCACTCCAATTCCAAATCATGCAAAAATAAGTACTTATTGTCGTTGGATAAGCCTATTTATGGAAAGAAAAAGAAAACCTTGTGATAAGTGATCATCATAAAAATAATAATATATTAATTATCTATATTATATTAATTTTGAATTTGTAAATTTTAAGACTTCGTACGTACGATAATATTTTGTGAATAATTATAATTGTTATATTCAATTATAATTATAATTTATATACAACCAAAAATACTATTATTATATTTTTTTGTTGAATCAAATTATTAATATTAACTCATTATAGTTTTAAATTAAAAAATAATTCAATATGCAATACTTTAGTTGAATTACATTGAATCACTCATTAGTCAGATTTGATCAGCAATATAGACCTTAATATTACAATAAATTATTATAATCAGGTTCAATCATATTTTCTTTTTCTCATATTTGGATAACAAATTTTTCAAGGAAAAGATTTCTAATATATAGAATCTTGGTTGACTTAAAATTCTAAATATTAGGACTTCCTACTTTGTTGAATAAAGAGATATTTAATAACTAAAATCTTAATTTATTTCAAGATATTTTTATAATTTTGTCCAATATAATATTTATTCTTAAAGGGTTAAAAATGTAAACGGTATTTCACTAAGAGCTTTCGTGCTTTTTCATATCTTGTTTTGTCGTAAATAATTTTTCTATATCTCAATATAACCATTAAGAAGTGTAGCGTGAATTTTTGTTCCGTGTAAAAAATTTCATTTTAAGTTAATCTGATGGTTAAAACTATAATATGAAAAGACATAATTTATATTATTATTGATATAAATAATAATTACCTCTTCGTCAACTAATGTCATAATTTTTTGGGTGCCTTGATTTATTTAATTATTGAACTCTTTTACTATTCGACTCCCAAACAGTAACACTCGTATTACCTAGCATGAATCAGATACTCTTAGACTATTTATTGGGACACATTGATCTGACAATTCCTTTTTTACTGGCCATTGCAAGTGTACCTAAAATAAAGCATACGAGTTTTATAAGTTATCAAAGTGACTAATTGGATAATTGGTTATTTTTATGATATAAGAAAGATTTTTTAACTAAACAGATGTAATTGTTGAAATTTGAGTGATTCAAGCATGGCAATTGCAAATAACGCAAATCATTAATATTACACAGAACTAAACCATATAGTCTAATTTTTAATTCTATTTAAATCAAGCAACTTGAGCTGGAATAGCGATAAGAATTTTTAATCATACAACAAAGAAAAAAACAATACTAATTTAATTAATAAGACTTAGATCGGATGTCTAATCAATTTTCTGTGATAAATAAATTGCAAATGTTCAATAACCTGTATCAAATTTATAAATTACATGAGATGTAAAATTAGTCACGTCCAAAACATGAAACAAAAATTATATATAAAAAGTTATTAATGCAACAATAAAGATAAATTGTTGATGCAACAATAAAAATTGGTGCATGCAAACGTGCTTGAAAAATACAAAGTAGCTAAAATATTGATATTAGTAAACGAAACAAAACCTGGAATTGCGGTGTTGGAATATGGCGTAGTTTGACGATTTGTGATTGTAGCTTCTTTTATAAAAGTATTTTGGTACATAATTTGATACATAAAATTAATTATATGCTCGTGGACAATCTAACTATAAAATTTCCTAGTGTATGTGCGTATTTACTTTCCTTGTATAACATATAAAGTCATTATTGAGAGTTGAATAAAGTAGTAAAAGTTTAGAAAAAAAGTTATTAATTATTCTAGTGTACAAAAAAATACCAAATATTTATACTCCAAAGAGTAGGGAATCTAAGCAATATCAAATACACATACGGCCAGTTAATGATATTGAACCAAGTAGCTAAGTGTAGAAAATTATTTTTATTTACTTTCCTTTGTGTAAGAAACGTGAAGAAAGTTTTTACCAAATAATTAATGCAAACAAAAAAAGTCATTTATGGTGGAGTAAAGGGAAGCGAAAGTTTAGATACAAAAATTTATTGACTTTCCTTGCCTAAGAAACATGAAGAAAAATTATAACAAATAAGTAAAGCGAAATTTAATAACAAAAAAATTTACCAAATAATAATGTGAACATTCCAAAATTATTCAATTTTTATTAAATATTAATGAAATACTTAAATTACTATATTGTTCAATGTGAGCTCTATATTTTAAAGGGTAAAAAATGCGAACGATATTTCGCTAAGGGTCTTCATGCTTTTAATATAATATATATATATATATATATATATATATATATATATATATATATATATATATGATACCTCATAATGGGTCCTCGACCCTGTCACAATTAGTTTAGGATTGGCCTTTCAGGCCCACTCAGCTAATTCAGGGAACTCCCACCCTAAGTAGTCTATCTCTCACAGTACACATCTAGTACTGGCTCTTAATAGGCTATTGAACTGGTTTTACGGCTGAGTATAAGTTTCCATCACGATATAAGGGTCACCTAGCTCTATAGGTCCCCTAATGCTCTACAGATTAGCATAAGGCCCCAAACATGGCTCTTAGCCCAATTACACAGTCGTAATCTCATTAACAGTCTTAACACACAGTCTACTATAAGCCGGGATGGATCAAGTCCAAGTCCCCAATCACAACGTCACCACGCCCGTCATAGAACGCGTGTATTATCTCAACATAGCACTGTGAAGTGCTAGTACGGGGTTTCAAACCCTCAATACATTATTTACTACTACCACTCACCTCGAACCGGTAGAAGCCTCTGTCCGCCTTGCGCTTGCCTCGCGAATCGATCTCCTCGAATGCCAAATCTGCTCAAAATTAATGATAATACATCAATATATGCCCAATTCATGCAACCCATATGAAATAACCCAAATTGCATCAAAACCCACAAAGTTGTCAAAACCCGACTTTTGGTGCGTTTCTCGAAAAATTGTAAAAGTTATATATTCGGAACCCCCGTCTCCATACGAGTCTATGCATATAAAGTTTTTCAAAATCGGACTCCGTTTGCCCTAATCGACATTTTACCAAAACCCTGGCTTATGTTAAATTCCCCCATTAATTCATCCAATTTTAGTGAAATAGAGGAGGATTCTAAGATAAAAACACGTATTTGAACCATGAAACTTACCCCGATGCTTTCCCGATGAAATCCCTGCAAATTCCCGTCTTTATTCTCTCAAGGTTCACTCAATTTTGATGAAATATGAAAACCCTCGCGGGTGAAAATGTTACTTAACAGGTCTGTCCGCCCAGACAATTACACTATGCGATCGCATCCCATCATTACGGTCGCGTAGAACAAATGATAGCCCTAATTAATTACGGCTATGCGATCGCACTTCCTCTCTGCGATCCATAGAACATCTCACCCAGGCTCCAAATTACTACTATGCGATCACAAACTGACCCCGCGATCGCATAGAATAATAAGCTTCTTAGGGACCCCGGGTCATTTTACCCTATGCGTTCGCACAAGTGACCCTGCGATCGCAGAGTGCCAGGTTCCATACCTATGCGATCGCATCCCCTCATACGCGATCGCATGGAACAACTCGGGGGCTCACTTCCATCTTTCTATGCAATCGCATCTACTCTATGCGATCGCATAGAGCATCCGTGTGCAATAAAAACCAGCAGCCAACAGCAGTTCAAAAATGCAAGAAATGGTCCGCTTAGACCCCCAAAATCAACCCGAAGCCCCCGGGACCCCAACGAAAACCACAAACATACTCCATAACACGATAAAAACTTGTTCCAATCATAAAAACACGCCCTCAAACACGGAAAACACCGAATCCAAGCAAATTCAAGCCTAAGTTTCATTCAAACATCCGAAATCGACATTCGACCAAAAACTCGACTAAACGACCTCCGAATGACCTGAAATTTTGCAGGCACATCCAAAATCACCTAACAGAGCTAGTGCAACTGTTAGAATTTCATTCCGACTCCTGAATAAAAATCTCACCTATCGACCGGATATCGCCAAAATTCAACTTTAGCCAACTCAAGCCTAAAACTACACCTGACCTCAAAATTCACTTTCGATCGCTCTCCTAGCTCACAAATGACCTCCCGGAGCTGACCAAATCATCAGAATTTGATTCCAAGCTCTCTAACTCACGGGTCAATATCCAGCTGACTTTTCTCAACTATTCCTTCTTCTAAGAGACTATTTGTCTCATTTCCAACTAAACTCAATCCGGATTGACTCAAACTTACCCAACATGCATATTACAATATTAACAAGCAGATAACGGGGGTAACGGGCTGATAACTCTCGCGATGACGGGTCGGGTCATCACATTCTCCCCAACTTAAGAAAACGCTAGTCCTTGAGCGGACCAAGAGGTTTACTGGAAGTAACCCAATAGCTGAATGACCTTACCAAGCATATATTCGGGGCGATCCCACGTCACCCTATCTCATATAAGTCTGGTACACACTATAGCTGGAAATCTCACAGCTCATCTGCACCATAGACCACATTGCACTTTCCGATTTCACATACCAAATCCGAATCTCATGCATATACTCATAATACATACGATCCATCTGTAATAGCCCATACTTGCCACCCCGGGTGAGATCACATTATGTATCAAACAACCGAATCACTCGAGACGATGGTCTCTAATCACAACAATGGCCACCATGACCAAATATTAGCAGAAAAACCTCTCTCATTAGATAGAGTCTTATTCCAACACCTTCATATCCTGCCTACAGCAGCTGAAGCACGCGATATACCGAACCCATCTCTCGGGTCAACCATTCATGAATCCATTTCTCTTTTTAACTGATACCACAATAGATTTTGGAGACAAACCTCGATATTACCTCTCTAACGAACTGAGATCAAATATGCTCGTACTCATTAATGACTCCAGCGATCATTTCGATCATAACACACCACATTGGTGACATGACACCTCAGCATCGGCCTATGACACAACGAGAACAACACAGGCTCCAATAAGAACGATCCGAACACACTCGAATCATGACAACCGACTCACACAAAAGAGCTATAATTCAAATTCCTCAATACCATCACAACACATAACTGAGACCTCGTCTCACATCATAGAATTGGGGTACCTGAATCCTCCTCGAAAGGTCATAACATCACGTGGCCTTGCCGCAACTCATAATTCTATCCAAACACTATTACTGATGGAGCACCTCAAGTCACCATGCTCAAAACGGTCAGCCACGCACATATCTAGGTCTGAACTCAAGAAATCAATCACACCTACGGTGATACAATTGATATACGCTAACAAATCCTGAAAGGACACAACTGATGTGCTATTCCCCGAACGATACCCACTACGGACTATTCTTCAGAAGCTAGGAAGTATTGTATACAAGGTAACATATAGGAAGCTATATTTTCAACATCACACTGTTGCGGCGTGCAACCCATTCCAATAACATACCCATGGCGGCGTGCCACCCGATCCAGATACCATACCTATGGCGGCGTGCCACCCGACTTGATACCATACATGTGGCGGTGTGCCACCAGATCCAAATATTATACCTATGGCGGTGTGCCACCCGATCCACGAATATATCTAGCAAAAGGAATGCACATCGAGTCAAGTCGCTCATTGCAACAAACATATACATAGCCTCAAGCTCGACCACATGAAATGCATCAGACAAAGTTCCTCAATACTAGAGCTGAATCAATGGTAGATACCTCTACACTAACATCCGCCACGAAGGCCCAACTGACAAAGCAATACCTACCAGTCGTCCGCTGGTCCTAGGGTACATCTACCCTGCTGGAGCATGATCTGATGCACTCTGCCACGCAGTTGTGACATCTTCATGACATAGTCTATATCACATTAGTCTAGACAACCTGACTTATGACAACCAGTCTGCAATCATATATCAATATTCCATTTCATCATATCAAGCAACGAGATAACCACTAGGGCTTCCAATTTCCAATAACTGCTAAACGGTGCCGATACACACGACATACCACCACTGCATAGGCGGATTACGAGAACTTCTAGTCTCTAACACATATATAACACATGAATCACTATGCCTGATTCCACTCTCCACCGTACGAAAACGTAACACACATCAAGCATCTATTCATACCACGTATGCCATTCAGAAATTTCCCTGTGCCAACAATAACTCAATCATCACTGTCAATCCAACAGGAGGATACCACAATACCACTAGATATTATCAGTTTACACCACCTTGCCCTTTTGACCATATACTCTGCCAAAACACTAGAATAGCAGTACCATTTTTCTTAATCACCAGGAAGCTTGATTCTCAGATTATCTACAGCTGCCCACGCTGCTTGGGGATTTTAATGACTTCCCATGTAATATGAACAAATCCCAAAGCCTTGAATATGCCATTATCATCTTTTCATAACACATCGCATATACCATACTATACCAAGATACATGGAAAATTTCTATCCCTCTCCTATGCCGCAAACATCGACGCACTCAACTAGTCAAGAACTTTCATGATCCCATATAGAGAAAACTCATTGCCCATTCTATGCTTCGCATACCGATAGGAATATACTCGTTTTCAAGCCATGATAAAACACATCACAACTCTTTCCTCCCATTTATTGCATAAGCTTAACTGCTAGGACTGAATCCTTATACCCATATCGAGTTACACAACTGCCAACACTCACGAGCTTTGTTGCACAATATCTGCAAGACTCATTACTTCAAACACATACCAGGAATTAATCGTATCCTTATCATACCATTCCGGTTTATTAACAAGTTGCTACATTTACCGAATTTCCTTTCTGATTCATCTTTAATTTAATATTAGCCTTTACTGTAACACCACAATATCTCAACTCATGTTACCACATGAGACTCGTACGTAAGACCACACCGTCTAAGACTCACAGGCCGCTGAATACTCCCTCAGATGTTTCCCAGAAGTACCACAGTCTACAACATTTTACCTTGAAGAACTTCCTGCAATTTTGAATTCGTTATCGTTACTCTCCAGTATAGATACATAGAATATCATCATTCACATAACATAACACAAGTCTTGATTCCTTCTAACGAAACCACCATCTTTTAGCCATATACACAATCTTAAGATGCCTTACCATTACAAGCAAAGTCTTGAATACCGCAAGGCCATTCTCGGGCGTCATTCACCCTCAACCGGTTATAATTCAACTGCCTTATTGAATAGAACCACTCGTACCTTACTAGAACTCTGACACCGCAGAACATGATTACATTCAGATACAATTAGCTATCTTTCTTTTCTATACACCGAACATTCTTTACCAACATAAGTTCAAAACATCCTAGTATTTCTTCACATCTACGAAGCACCATAACCTTTATCAAAATGTCCCAACATACTCAGAGACAGGACCCACATAGCACACAACAGTGCAATCAGTTAATCAATAACAACCTCCCCAACTTGGCTTGGGGCCATACATCAAAGCACGTTTAGCCGCTCATAGCATTCTTTACTCAAATGATGCCACAATGTTATAGTGAGATTACACTCAAGTCATTTACAAGCCTTGACATAGACTCGAATCATTAGAGACCTTAACTCTTCTGCAACTCTTGCATTTATACACACACTACAGTTAAGCCTACTCTCTTTAGGTAACAGAAATCTTTTCTAAGTCCTAAATTTTCAAAAATTTCGGCAGAGTTTCCTTTGTAATTTGGCCTATCCACCTGCCAGTGAATCACCAAAATCATCCTAACAATACATCCGCAACTCGACAAGACATCACAATGCATATCAACAATATAAATCTCAATACTACATGAATTATATCATCACCATTAGTACATGAACATGCGCTGCACCTGCTCAAATCATAACACATATACCTTTCACCATGATACACCTAGCACAGCCAATTTGGTCTTCCTGCTTCTGAACCTAGGCCCTACCACACGTAATGCATTTTACCTTTCCACTAAGGAACATGAACATACTCACCACCCATAGCTAGGGCTACGTATCACATCACAATAAGAACCGAATACCTTACTGCTCTTCCATTATCAAACTGCCATTTTCACAATTAAAATCACTACCAATCGTAAGAACTTCATAATACCGGCTCGCTAAATTAGCACCTTGGTGCCCAAGCCATAGACAAGGATCCGGCCTTAAGTCCTCCAGACAGGCCCAACATGAACTCATAGAGATTATATCTCGTCCCTCGATTGGGGAATCATAAATCATCAAGGCAAATTATCATTAAGCACTCGAGTGCGCACATTAACGTGCAGAAGGAATTCAAGAATCACACCTCAAGCTGAATCAAGTACGCAAGATAAGAATTTCAAGAATTTGAAGCTTTCCAAAAAGGTTTGCAGCCTCCCGAGGATAAGTACAGGCGTCCCTGTACCGATCCACGAGACTCTACTAAACCGGCTCATGACTCGCGAGACCTGTTAACCTAGGCTCTGATACCAACTTGTCACAACCCAAACCCCGGTCGTGATGGCGCCCAACACAATGCTAGGAAAGCCCGACCACATCATCTCTTAACCCAGCTAATTATTAATTCCAATTAATCAAACTAAATTTAAACAGCAAGTGATCATATCAAATGAAAAACGTGATAGTAAAAGCATACAAAATACGGTCCCAACCATATCGTGGTGCCACGAGTCTGAGCCTCTACAGAATAAACATCCTAATACAAACAAGTCTAGGCAAAATGAAAACAACAAGATGATAGGGAAGGAGAAAACAGGCTCTGCGGACGCTGGCAGCTACCTCGTAGTCTCCGCAAAAGTAGATAATGATCAGCATCTACAATACTTCAACCTCTCTCGGCCACCTGTGGATCTGCACGGAAAGTGCAGGGGAGTGGGGTGAGTATATTTCAACTCGGTGAGTAATAATAATAAACAATAACTAAGAGTAAGAACTTCTGTGCTATCACTAAACAGTTCTAAGGCAAACCCCCACAGGTAATTCATCACTATAGTAACTACTCTGATCTCCAGTCCACATCTATCTCAACAAGGTCCCACACTGACCAAATCCTTACCCGTACCACTACGGTGTACAGCCAGCTCAATGTATGTAAATATATATATATATATGTCTTTAACGTATAAGTATTTAAGTATGTATATATAGATATGTATATGTATAATGCTGCAGCGTGCAGCCCACTCCAATACATATACCGCTGCAACGCGTAGCCCGCTCTATTTAACGTTGACGGTGCTCACTGGAGGTGTATACAGACTTCGGAGGGGCTCCCTAGGCCCAAGCGCTATGATGCTGCGGCGTGCAGCCCGATCCACACATATATTACTACGGCGTGTAGTCCGATCCAATATATATATATACATATATAACTATACTGTTGCGGCGTGCAGCCCGATCCAATAATATACACCAGCGCTCACTGAGAATGTGTGCAGACTCAGACTCCGAAGGGGCTCCTATGGCCCAAGCACAATAATACTGCGGCGTGCAGTCCGATCCACCTGTATATTACTGCGACGTGTAGTCCGATCCAATATATATATATATATATACTGATGTGGCGTGCAGCCCGATCCAATATATATACTCCTGCGGCGTGCAGCCCGATCCAATATAGGTGTATACATATATATATGATACCTCATAATGGGTCCTCGACCCTGTCACAATTAGTTTAGTATTGGCCTTTCAGGCCCACTCAGCTAATTCAGGAAACTCCCACCCTAAGTAGTCTATCTTTCACAGTACACATCTAGTACTGGCTCTTAATAGGCTATTCAACTGGTTTTACGGCTGAGTATAAGTTTCCATCACGATATAAGGGTCACCTAGCTCTACAGGTCCCCTAATGCTCTACAGATCGGCACAAGGCCCCAAACATGGCTCTTAGCCCAATTACACAGTTGTAATCTCATTAACAGTCTTAACACACAGTCTACTATAAGCCGGGATGGACCAAGTCCAAGTCCACAATCACAACGTCACCACGCTCGTCATAGAACGCATGTCTCATCTCAACATAGCACTGTGAAGTGCTAGTACGGGGTTTCAAACCCTCAGTACATTATTTACTACTACCACTCACCTCGAACCGGTAGAATCCTCAGTCGCCTTGTGCTTGCCTCGCGAATCTATCTCCTCGGATGCCAAATCTAATCAAAATCAATGATAATACATCAATATATGCCCAATTCATGCAACCCATATGAAATAACCCAAATTGCATCAAAACCCACAAAGTTGTCAAAAGCTGACTTTTGGTGCGCTTCTCGAAAAATTATAAAAGTTATATATTTGGAACCCTCATCTCAATACGAGTCTATGCATATAAAGTTTTCCAAAATCGGACTCCGTTTTCCCATTCAAATCGACATTTAACCAAAACATTGGCTTAGGCTAAATTCCCCCATTAATTCATCCAATTTCAGTGAAATAGAGGAGGATTCTAAGATAAAAACACGTATTTGAACCATGAAACTTACCCCCGATGCTTTCTCGATGAAATCTCTGCAAATTCCCGTCTTTAAGCTCTCAAGGTTCAATCAAATTTGATGAAATATGAAAACCCTCGCGGGTGGAAATGTTACTTAACAGGTTTGTCCGCCTAGACAATTACACTATGCGATGCATCCCATCATTGCGATCGCGTAGAACAAATGATATCTCGAATTAATTACGGCTATGCGATTGCGCTTCCTCTATGCGATCGCACTTCCTCTATGCGATCGCGTAGAACATCTCACCCAGGCTCCAAATTACTACTATGCGATTGCAAACTGACCCCGCGATCGCATAGAATAATAAGCTTCTTAGGGACCCCGGGTCATTTTACCCTATGCGTTCGCACAAGTGACCCTGCGATCGTAGAGTGCCATGTTCCATACCTATGCGATTGCATCCCCTTATACGCGATTGCATAGAACAATTCGGGGGCTCACTTCCATCTTTCTATGCTATCGCATCTACCCTATGCGATCGCATAGAGCATCCGTCTGCAACAAAAATCTGCAGCCAACAACAGTTCAAAAATGCAAGAAATGGTCCGTTTGGACCCCCGAAATCAACCCGAAGCCCCCGGGACCCCAATCAAAACCACAAACATACTCCATAACACGATAAAAACTTGTTCCAATCGTAAAAACACGCCCTCAAGCACGGAAAACACCAAATCCAAGCAAATTCAAGCCTAAGTTTTATTCAAACTTCTGAAATCGACATTCGACCAAAAACTCGACTAAACGACCTCCGAATGACCTGAAATTTTGCAAGCACATCCAAAATCACCTAACGGAGCTAGGGCAACTGTCGGAATTCCATTCCGACTCCCGGATCAAAATCTCACATATCGATCGGATATCGCCAAAATTCAACTTTAGCCAATTCAAGCCTAAAACTACATCGGACCTCCAAATTCACTTCCGATCGCTCTCCTAGCTCACAAATGACCTCACGGAGCTGACCAAATCATCAGAATTTGATTCCGAACTCTCTAACTCACGGGTCAACATCCAGCTGACTTTTCTCAACTATTCCTTCTTCTAAGAGACTATTTGTCTCGTTTCCAACTAAACTCAATCTGGGTTGACTCAAACTTACCCAACATGCATATTACAATATTAACAAGCAAATAACGGGGGTAACGGGGTGATAAATCTCACGATGACGGGCCGGGTCATCACATTAAGTTGTTGTATTCATTAATATAACAAAAAATATAGGCGTAAAATCTAGAATTCCAGCTAAGTTTGACATGTATTTAGCTGTATTCAAGCACCATTAACATTAAATATAGTAACATATATGCGCTAAAAAGGAAGGAAATAAAATAACATGATATTCTCCTAATTTAACTCAACGAACTAAAACGATCCCTCATTAATCTGTATTTGAAAGATATATAATAAAGATTATAGCTGAATAAAGAGAAATACATATGAATAATACAGTTGAGTACAACAAAATACACCTTAATTCATCTGAATAAACTCTTGAACGCAACAAAATACAACTAACTTCTACTGAATAAAATAGGTGAATATAACAATTGTATAAAACACTTGAATACAACTAACTACTGCTGAATAAAATAGTTAAATACAACTGATTAGACCTGAATACAAGTGAATATAGCTAAACAATACATTCGAATACAATTGAATACAAATAGGTCATCTAGGTGATCTAGACAGAGAAACAGCCCTATGGCTTCGCCGCCCAGTGGCCAACCATTAATTTTGGCTGGTCGGCCCCTAACATATCTACAAAAATGGAATGGTTTCTCTGCTCAAGGTAATATGAACGCCTCAGTGCACTTTGGCTTTTCGCTTGTGCTGTATATATGTGATGGTTGGTCTAAGAAATTTGTCAACCGATTTAATGTTTTTATGTTTGTATCTTTCTTTGTGTTTTCGTGGATCAGGCTAATTCTGATCAGTAGGGTGGGGGTGCGGGTGGGGAAAGGTGCAGTGAGAATCAAAAAGGATTTCTAAGAGAAGAGAGTCTGGTTGTATGCAAACAGAGAGAGATTGTATTGGGGTTTGCTGATACGCGGTAATTATGTGAGATAAAATACAAAAAGAAAGAGAGAAAAATAATAGTTAGCATATATGGTTCCTTAATTGTAGGATGTAACTATATTTAGATTTTTTGATATAAAAGATAAAAGGTATTTATATGATGTAATATTTTAAAATAGTATTTATTATTAATAAATAGGGTACTAAGATTTTTTATAGGGTGTAAAAATTCCTTTACTCACTCCTTCTCAAATTATATATCGTGATTTCTAAAAATAATTGTCTCAAATTATTTGTTATTTTAGAAGTTCAAGAGTAAATTAATTTTTTTTCGTATTCTACCCTTAATAATAATTGTTCTTAAAGACTACAAATACCTTAATTATGAGTAAGTATTAAATGAAAAGAGATTATATCTTACTCCTCCGGTCCACAATAAGTGACCAATTGCAATTTTATTTTGGTCCAAAATAAGTGTTCATTTATATAACCAAGAAAATATTCAATTTATTTTCTCAAAATTACCCTTACTATTATCCCTAAAAAGTCTTTTACTCCCCACATTAACTATGTTATAACATTTAATTAAGAACAATTTAGTCACACTAACTATTTTTGTCTAGAATTTAGTATTTCCTTTATAGGCGTGTCCTAGACAAATTGATCACTTATTTGGACCAGAGGGAGTAAGACATAAATAAATGTATAATAATTAAAAATCTTTTTTATTTAATATTTTTTAAGGCGCTTGTAAAAGAGAAACGCTATAGAGAATTGAGATGGAGGATGTATTAGTAATAAATGTCCACGCGTACTCTGATTGGATGGTTGTATGTGAAAAAGAAACTTCCTTAACTAGAGAATATAAAAACGTTATACACATACTACATTTATTCCACATCTCATATAATACAAACAAGAATACAAAGCATTACAAATGTATTAACTCACAAAGAGGAGAGGACACAATTCCTCAAAAAGAAAAGACACAAAAAGAAATATTCATTTACTACATTTTGTTTATTTATACAATATGGACAGGACCATATAGTATATAGTCTGAGATAACAATAATTAATAGGCAGAGAATTTTTAAGGGCATTTGCGTCTGTTGCCATGAGTAGTCATATTGGCATAACAAGGGCAAGTTTCAGTGTTGCCAGAAGTGCCAGGAGGTACACAGTTGCACCTTGCACAACATGTTCCACATGCTCTATTACACAATCTTGGCCTTGATGATAAACGACACCTTGCTTTACATGCTGCCCCACAATCTTTACACACACACAATAAGCCTATTAATAAAGAATGTAATATAGGAAAAATGACGCTGTATAGTCGCTCCCAAAATAATAGTCGAAAAATATTTATATATATATATATATTCTGTATGTTATATATAAAAATTATACAAAATTTCAATTCCTGAATATAATTAGTTTCTGGCAGAGGCTAAAAATGAAAAAAGTCCACATTTGTATTATCTGGTTAAAATGACCTACAATAACATGCAAATAACATACTATAGACAGTTAAAAAAAAAAGTACAAATATATATATATATATTGTTAATGTGTATAAGTTGAATCCTTTCTTACACACAAAAAAAAATAAAAAAATAAATAGGATAGTCATAGACTATTAAAAGAAGAGAAGTTAATACACAGATGGAATAAATGATATTTGCATAATCATGTGTAGGATTGTAACCTGAAACAAATGGTGAGTAACATGCTAAAACCGGTTAAATGCTTTAAGAATGTAAAAAGAAATTTATTTACACACGATCATCAATGAATAAAAGATAAATCCTTTTAAAGAATTAAATAAAACAAAAAGTTTCTTTTGTCTTTTTTATGTAACTTTGAGCAATTTGGTTTTTTCAATAGGTAATAAACAAAGCCAAAAGAAACAGGACAGAACATACAGGACCCAAAAAAAAAGTGTATAAAGAAGGTGACAATTTTGTAAGGGAAATTAAAGTTGTAAAGGATAGCATACCGATTTTATCGTAGGAATAAGCGGCTTCAGAAATGGCATTGGTTGTCTGCAAAAATAAAAACATCGTCACCGGGAAGACAGATTCATGATTTAAACACTAAAATTTTTAGTATTGAACTATCATATTTTTTAAAGTTATGTGTTAAAATATACTCCTATTTATTGCAATTTTAATAGAGTTTATACATAAATTTATGTACCGCATCAAAAATTATAAATTTAATTGAACCCGTCACCTTATCACTTATACGCTACATGCGCGTCTGTCTTGAAATTAAGAAAGTAAGACTTAGTTACTAATGTAGCCAGGAAAATTGTATTTTCTTATGGTTAAAAAAAAGTGTATAAGTCGATGAAATTTGAATTCGAATTGTGACCTCTTGACTATTAAATTATCCCGTAATATAGATGGTCAACCAAATTTGATATTACTAGGTTTTGAAGTAATTAAACTAAGGAATTAATAAAAATACTCACCACTTGATTAGTATGAATGGATTGGACTTCATCGAGGAGGAGCAAGCAGAGAACTAATGAAACAAAGAGAGTTTTAGAAATGGCCATTGGAAGTAATGGTTATTTGTTTAAAGCTTAATATTTTAGTGTGACTTGAGAAGAAAGACCAATGAGGTATTTATAGGCAAGTAAGAAGTGTGTAGGTTCAACTGAGGACAAATAGAATAGAAACACCCAAAAATTGTAAATTAAAGCAAAAGGAATAAAGGCAAGTACGTGGAGGACGGTATGGGCGTTCGGACATTTCAAATTGGAAATAAAAAATTTGGTTTAGATTTTCGATTTTCGGATTGAAAAAAATGACTATTTAAATTCAATACAAATAAGCTCAAATTGAATCAGATTTATTAAGTTAGGTTTCAGATTAATCGGTTTGAGTATTTTGGATTTTCGATTTTGAGTTTATAAGTTGAGATATTTCTTCTTTTGACAATAATAAATATCCAAAATAAAGTAATCGCGTTAAACTGCCTGAAAAGTTCCTCATTCTCACCGTAATCATCCAAATAAAGTATTCAAGTAATGAAATTATTATCAAGGAAATGCAATAAAGACATTAATACAATTGATAAAAAGTAGCAATAATAATAGCATGTCCAAATAGAAAATATTTTTATAATAACTTAATAATTAATATTGAATATATGAACTAATATCTAATATGTAAGGTATTGAACTTATTATTATTAGCATATGGATAAAGGACTAAATATAAAGTATAAAACTTTTGGATTTTTTTATATCTGGAAAGCCGAAGTACCAAATCCCATATCCAATCCGAAATTCAAAAATTTAAAAAATTAAATTCAAAATCCACTCCGTAATCTAAATCAAACTTCAAAAACTTCGAATTTTGAGTTGAAATTTGGGTTTGCACGAGCTATGCCCATCCTACGTGGAGGAATAGCATGCATGCTAAATAATTTAGGTACGTAAAGCTTAACTGTAGTAGGTAACTACGCTATAGTATATTAATTAAATAAAGAAGGAATATAATATAATTGCTCCCTTGTCTTTGAATATTTTAGCAAGACATTAATTTATTCAAAATATTTAATAACTTTAATCATGAAAATATTATCTCCAGATTAATTTTTATCACTTTTAAATATCTCATTTAATTAACACGTAACTAACAGCCTGGTCAGAGCTTCTGGAATTATTAGTACACTTCCCAAAGTATGTATAATTGTTGTAGTAGGTGGAGAAAGCTAACATATAAAGTCTCAGACGTTTCATTACATGAATTAATTAAAACAAGTATTGAGTTTTATTTAATATATTATCCGTTGCCAGAAAATTAAAGCACTCAAGATTCTTACGAATAACCTCAAATAATATAGTATATGAGTATATGACATTCTTTTGTGATAGTAAGCACAATCTACCATAAGAATATGTTTTCTTTAAAAGTATCAGCTACATATACATAATTGGAGTTAAAGGGTGAACTCAATAGTTTTTCTCTGTGTTAAAAGTTCAATAAACAATATATAAATATTTAATTGAAAATTTAATTATTAATAGTTAAAATTGTCCTAAAATTCAAAAACCATAAGGTTGAAATTCTGACACCGACTACCTCCCGAGGGATAATTATATTTGAACTTGAGATAACTCAATTCTATCTAGCATAACAAATAGCCGAGTTAAATCAAATATGAATGTATTGAACCGATAAGACAAAGATATATAAAAATTTAATCATTTATATTTAACAAAGGTAAAGAAACAAGTGGAGTGACAGATAAGTAAGGTGCAGTTTAAAGTTCAATCAATATCCTCGTTACCGAAATAGGGAATCCATCTTAATCAGATAGAACATCAATAATAAAGCTATATGACCACAAAAGATTTTTTATTTTTTTATTTTTTATAATAAAACGCGTTAGGACCAGTAGTTGAAGTTGAGTAAAGCATCAAATAATTATATTTAGGAGTTTGGTTCATTCAAAAAATTTGTAAAGGTGCATAATGGAAAGATAAGAGCATGATTTGGAAGTCAAAAGTTAACATCTTATAACAACTACTACTATGAATGCTACTTCCTTTTTTGTTGTGTAATGTGATTACTATTGAATGAGTTAAGACAACAGCTAGCATCTTGTTGCACTACAGCTGTTTGTGTTCTGGAACTCTCTTTTTCCAAAAGGATTACCACAAAATTTATATTTAAATCTTAGCTCTTAGATTTGGAAAAAAATACTAACATTTTGAACATTTTCTAGACTCACGATTAATTAATAAGAACATTGGGAGGCAACAAAAAGTTAAAAAGGACAAAAATTAATGAGAAAAGATTTTTACCTCAATAATACTCCGATCACTTTCGTCTCCAAATCATGCACATACTTATCGTGTTACAAAAAATCATGCACAAACTTACCAATATTCGGAAAATACTTGAGTCAACTTTGACAAAGTGATTTTTTCTATGTAGCCCACGAGTGTAAAACAACTCTTTGTTTTATTTTTGACATTTCACCAACAGGGAAGCTGATTATAATTATTTCAAGAAACTTCACAAGTTCATCATTTTACTTTAGTATTATAAAAGTGAAAGCTTGTTATTAGATATTCTAACAACAATAATCGACCAGTGACAAGTGGGATCTGGAAAGGATAAAGTATATGCATACTTTACCCCTACCTCGAAGAGTGGAGAGGATATTTTCGAAAGACATTCGACTCAATAAAACGAAATCAGACAAGAGAGACAATATGTCAGTAACATCAACAAAACCGTATGTGTAATAACAACACCATATAAACCAAAAAATAAATTAAAATAACAATAATAAAACCTATAGATAAAGCCCGATACTGTAAAAAATGAAAGAATAGTGTGGACACAACAATAATCGGTAACAATCTAGGACCAAACCTTATCAGACCAGCCTCCCCCCCCCCCCCAACCCAAACAATCCTTATAAACTACTCCCTCCGATTAATAATAAGTAATTTTTTGGCTTTTTTTGTGTCGTCCAAAATAAATGATTTTTCCAGCTTTCAAGACTGAATTAACTATTTTTTTCCTACGTTATCCTTGGAGTAAATAATGTTGAAGTATGTATTAGGAGTATTTATGTAAATGAACTAATAAAGGATAATACAATCAATTTCATTGCTAATTAATGTTAAAAAGTAAATTTCTTAATATGTGTATAAACAACCAAAAAAATCACTTATTTTGGACCGGAAGAATACCTCCTAACTTAACGCGCTAATGCTCAACCTCCCCACCTTCCTATCAAGGGCCACACTTATTAGATATTCTAACAAGTTCATCGAAATACTTACTAGTGTATTTAAATCGAGACGTGTTTCAATGACTTTTCTTAGACGATGGTATCAAAAGTGTACTCTATCAGTTCACAGAAGCAGGCACTGTGCCAAGAGTCAGGAGCTAGAACACAACGTGCGGAATCGATCGGACCCAGTAACTTTTATTCAAACTATGCATTATCTCAAAAAATTCATTGAATATATACAATTTATTAATTTAAACCCAATAACTTAAACATATTAAATTCCTGAACCATAAACTTCAAATCCTAAGTCTGACCGTAAAAATGCAATGGTGGGATTACCAAACTTAACCTTGAATCAAGTGACCAGCGAGAGGAACCCAATCGTTACACATCTATGACCAGCTTTACGGCTCAGTCGCAACAGTCCACAAGGAACCTCAGGGATAAAGAAGGACAAGATATATTTCAAGAGAGACAGCTGGAAATAAAATAAAAAAAGGGATTATTTCGAACTTCTGATATGCTAAAAATACCAACCAAACACTCCCGAACTTTTACAATAAAATGAAGGGCGAGGCCCGCCTGGCAGTCAATGACTGTCGAAAGGTGTGTGAAACCTAAGTTACAAACAAAGACAGTGATTTATTCTCATATGCATTTAGCCATAATGAGCAGATTACTGTGCTGCTGGAAATAACAAATAACCGGTGAAATAATTGAAGCACACTCAAGCTACCTGGGAGACCACGTCATAAAAAAAGGCAATAAAATAAGGAAAAATCCTTTTGGCCACACCCAAATGGGGTTATTTAGGTACTTTCACGCCCTAATGATGGTTTCATGCATATTTCTATACCCATAATGCCCTTTCAGTAACCTTTTTGAATATTTTTCTCCCATCATTAAATATTTGTCTTCCCAATACATGGAAGATCTCAAGGGTTCAAACCCTATTTTCCATAAAACTTTTCTTTTGTTTTTTACGTATTTTCATTCTTTTTTTTTTGTAGTATACACCCATATAATTCAAGATAATTCATTAATATACATATATTTAATTGTGCATTTTGTATATGTTTAGTATTTGTGTGTGTATTTCGTATATTTTTTCGTAGGTCATCAAAATTCAATTTCGAATTGGAGTTCTTGATTAAACTTATCAAATCAAAAAAAAAAATCAAGTCTTGATTTTCCCACAAAAGCTATACTCTTTTTTTAAGCCATTAGCTATAGTCTTTTGATTCCTTTTCAAAAGCTATAGTACTCTTTTGGTTACAAAAAAATAACTAATTTACTTTATTGTTGGATTATTCACATATATGGGGAATTATTAACAAATTAAAATACTCTTAGTGTAAAGGAAAATTGACAGAGTAAATTTATGGAAGTAATCCACCTATTCTATTCCCTTTTTTTCCTAAATACAAAAGTATAGTTATAGTAAATTTTAATTAATTTAAAGTTATTTTCTATAGATTGCAAATAAGGAAAGATATAACAAATAAAATTTTAGTTGATTCAGAAGTGCTAAATATTAGGAAGATAAGTAAATTATTATTTTGTCTAGTATAATGTATATTTTTTAAAGGATAAAAAAGGTAAAGATATAGTATAAATATTATACAAATTGATAAAGAAAATAATATATTGTTCGAGTAGGGAAAAAGTTAGAAAATAATTTTAATCTTATATATTTATATCTATATCTATATTATTATAAAAGCATGAATACAATATCGGTTTACAAAAATAATCTTAAAAATAAATTTTATATTAGACAAATTAGTCATTTTACTATTCTCCTAATATTTAGAATTTTGAAATCAATTAAAATTATATTTATAAGTCTTTCCTTATTTGATTAATATTTCTTTTGGTTTTGGTTAGTTACTATAAACTTAATATCATAAACTTTTGCTTTTTCCCGAAACTATATAGAGACAACAAATATTTATTATCTAAAGGCCTCCCATCCAATGAAAATCCACTAAAACTACCCTAATTATAGTTAACAAATTTGTAAGTCAACAAACGATAAAATACCATTCAATAGCTATATTTTTTCTTCAAAGATATTTTCGTATTGGAAAAATTAATTATATTTTGCTATAATATATGCTAGATAAAACTATAATCACCATTAATAATTTAAAATTTAGATGAATCGATAGTTACTCTAACATCTATTATCAATTTGTTTTTTTAAAAAAAAGACCTATTTCCTTCTAATAGGAAGTTTCTTTTGAAGTTAAAGACTGTGCCCAGTAAATTCGAATGTATTCAAATGTATTCATGGCGTGAAACATGGGATTACAACTGGACAGATTACTGTGTTCGATTGTATTCATAGCATGAAAAGGGGGATTACACTATTATTAAAAGAAAAGTGTATCAATTAACATAATAGACTCCTAATATAGCTCAATTACAACACAAAAAATTTGTATTTCCGGTTATAATTAAACTCAATTACACTATTTCATTTTTTTGCTCTATATGTATATATATATATATATATATATATTCTATCTTTAAGTTCCGTGGTTCCATTTTCCACTTATGCGGTGTCGCTTCTACGGTTAACCCACTATCTGTGGTTCCATTTTCTACTTATGCGGGGTCACTTCTGCGGTTAACCCACCCAGAAGCGATAACACTATCAACCAGACCCTTCGCTATATTAAGTTCCAAATTTTGATCCGTTAATCACCCGAAATCCATCCGAGGCCCCCGAGACCTCAACCAAACCTGCCAACCAATCCCAAAACACATTACAGACTTGCTCGAGTCTTCAAATCACATCAAACAATGCTAAAATCATGAATCAACCTCCAATCTAAGCATTATGAACTTTAGAACTTCCAACTGCTACTTTCGATGCTTAAACCTATCAAATCACGTCCGATTGACCTCAAATTTTGCACACAAGTCATATTGACATTAATCCTAGTTGATTCCTTCAACTTTAAGCTTCTGAAATGTGAATTCTCTTTCCAAATCAACTCTGAGTTTCCCGAAATTCAATTTCAACCACGCATACAAGTCATAGTATCTGAAATGAAGCTGCTCATGGCCTCAGACGGCTGAACGACGCGCTAGAGCTCAAAACGATCGATCGTGTCGTTACACTTATATTTTAGTGGATCCACCTTCCACTAAGATAAACTTGAGGTATTCAACTCTAATAGAACTGCATAGACTCCAATAGATAAGAGAAATCAGTGCATATATTTTCTCCTTTTTCTTCTTTTTCTCCCAATTGCTTTTTATTATTGCAACTGAGTAGTTTCTAACTTTCTATGCGGGTGTTGAATAGCACAAGGAGCAACTCCACAAGTTTTTTTTATGAAAATCATCTTTTGCTATAATTGAGGGCCCTGATTCAAGGCTTAAAAAGGAATTCTTGATATTATTTTGATGAGGAGGTAAATTTCTATTGATGGAAGGTTTTTTATTTTTAATCTTTCTTTTTTATCCTTCATTTTTTTCCGTGTAGTATCATATAGTTAATAATTTTGCATAGAAGTTACTATCTATTTCTCGTTTTATCATTATTGCTTCACTAATTAAAGTTAGTTTCTGTTTGAAGATATATTTTTTAAATCATAAAATTAAAATGTATTTATTAACTTTTTTTCCCTGTATATACAGGTATATGAAGGTGTAAAAAGTGTCTGAGAAGTTTATAGATAAGGGACGCCCATATGAGGAGGCATCATGTTTGTCTTTTTTAGTTTACCATAGTTCCAACATTTCAATTAGATTTTTTATATTTTTGGTATTTCACTTTATTTGCCCAATGAGTTTGTACTTATACATTTTCTTAGAATAATTACATATGTATTAGTATCTGATTTTGTATATATATTTATATTACGTTTCTCTTTTAATTTTGTGAGAATTAACTATATATGCGATTTGTCATAATTGTTTTTTGTCTTTAAATATTTATATTGTTTAGGACAATTGTATTTTCGTCACAAAATATATTTTTTAATCTACATCGTCAAAAATTGATACTAACATTTAGTGACAAAATAGTTTGTCTAGAAATTGCCTTCATAATGATAATATAAATATATTTTAACTACAAATTAACTTAATATTGGATGACAATTAAAATTGTCACTAATTAAGACAACATATCGTGACAAATTAGTCTTATCACTAATAGTATCATTTGTCGAGACACAAAAGTAGTTTCAACTATGAAATTGCCGCCTTCTTCGACAAACTAATTTATTGCTAATTTATCTATTTAGAGACGAAAATTTTATTTTGTACATAAAGCATAACCATTTAGTGACAAAATCACATTCCTTTAACTATAAATTATGCATAATTTTAAAGACAATCAACACTGTCACTAATTAAAATTATAATTAATGACAAATTAGATTCGTCACTATTAAAGACCTTTTTAGCGATGATGCAATATTTTTAACTACAAAATTTTTACATTTTTTATGAAAAACAAGTTCGTCATAAATATCACATATTTGGAGACAAAAAAAGAATTTGTAGTTAATATAATTTATTTAGCGACGAAATACAAACTATTAGTGACGATGTTTAAGGGACGAAAGTTTGACAAAAAGAAAATCGTCACAATAAACCTTTTGTGACGAAATATAAATTTTAGGTGACAAAATAATTTATCACCGATAATCAAATTTGTTGTAGTATAATTAGTAATTTAATTATGAAATAAATAATAAGTAGATATGGATTAATATTTTCTTGCACCACCGAATTTTCTTGGTTTGAATCTATTTTTTAAATAAGGTAAAGTGTCCACTTAACTTGGTTTGATATGAAGGAAGTATAATAAATCATATACCGTATTTGTTTTTAAGAAAGGAAGAAAATACAATAAATTATATACACACTAAATTGTATAGTTTGTATAAACATAAAATATACATAAATACAATAAAAATACAAATATAATACACAAGACTCTTCATCTCTCAGTATTTAATTTTCACATACTTCAAGACTTTGAATTTAATTTTGTGTTTTGGAGGAAAAATTGTAGGCTAATTAATTAGAGGGTCATTTATGTCTTTTTACTTGTGTGGCCAAAGTTGGGTCACACCAGTGTGGTCGTTTAGCATCTCCCATAAAATAATAAAGGACCAAGAATCTAGAAGAACTAAAAGCACCTCTCACTTTCAACAAAAGCAGATGATTACCTGAGGGGCCAATAGAAATGAAAGTAACATTATCTTTGTGGTGGTAGAATGTAGATCAATCCATTCAGAAAAAATGTGTCACAAGTCCGTACAAATGAAAGCCTCTATGACTGGAAGGTACAAACTCTTACTCCCTTGCAATATGACCATCCCGAAAGGGAAAGGGGGGAGGGTGGGGTATATCCAGTTGTCCAACAAATAGAGACAATTGCGTCGGAATCAGAATCATTAATCATTCATTGTGGTACATTAGTACATAAGTACAAAAATGAGTACATATCTGAAAGCCATATGATGTTAGTGCTAACTGTGCTAACAAAGTAAAGTAATCTAGGATTGAGAGAAAACCAACTGCTTAATTTTAAGGCATGCTAACTGCTAAAAAAGTAAAGTATAATCTAGGATTACCAGAAAATATTTTAGATAATACTAACTTAACAGACCACCGCACTCTTGAATTTACGCCTGGAGAGCCCTAGACCAGATTTTTGAACTAGTAGAGAGACCACAGATAAGTAAAAGGAAGGCAACAAACGTATGTGAAATTTCTGTCCATGAATAGCACAATCATCAGTTACACTACTCCAGAAGGAAGGCGCATGACCAGCTGTCCACCGAAAACACTGCAATAAATTCAAAATGTGCAAGATGTCATAGTCAATACAGCTTTGTGAAAAGTAAATGACGAGGAAATCCAGAGGATAAGAAACAAATTGACATGCAGAGCATTTTCAACCTTTTAACATAGTAGTAACAGAAGTCTGCTAAAATAAAGGTTTGAACAATTTCAGATATAAGAACCATTGAAGGCCATAGACCATGACCCAATGCTACTAGCAGATGACCGCGACTGTCCAAGACCTGACACAAAGCCAAGAAGAAATAAGAAGGTTATCACAACTGTAGAGCATGGGTGTACAAATGAATCTGGAGAGTAAGAGAACTCAAATACTCCTTAAATACTAGTAATAGCAAAGTTTATAATGGCAACAAGATGCTACTATGTGAATATTTGACCAACCAATACATATTCCCGCATTGACAACTTATCATACATCAAAATCTTGATCAACCAATTGAAAAATAATTGAAACATTCTTAATGAGTTCCACACAACATAGTGAGTACTCCGTAGTATGAAAACAAAGCAATTCTATGCCTGCCTAACTAAAGGTATTCCATACAGTACCCCCCTAAGCTAAGCCAATTAGGTTAATTAAAAAACAAAAGATAAAAAATCAGAGCATCATATCAGCTAATTAATTTTCTTCAAAGTAAACCGTGCTGGGTAAAATCATAAAACGCAGCTCCATCCAGGAAATATGAATGACATTTTCAAATAAAGTTATCTGACAAATTATGACTTTTTTGAGAAATAAGTTATCTGACAAGTTTTTATGTCCCAAATCCAAATACTTCACGAACTGAGAGCTTGCAAATCAAACCTGGAGAACCCAGTGAGCACAGCTTAAGAACCTTGCAACACCCAATGCAAATACATAATGAGCTGTGAACGGTTCAACTATCTGTATACAAAACATCAAAGCGGTTGTCAAAGGAAAGCAAAGGCAGTTGATTCTAGTTCCAAAGCACAAAATGCAATTATACCTTGGTGTTTTGCATGACACGAAGTTGAGGTAGCACAGAAACTGCCTCCAAGTAAACACAGAAAGCCCAGAAAACTCTATTAACGAAAAGATGTGATGTAGATGGATGAATTAATAAAGCTAAGGCAGCACAAGGGATCACCTGCAAACAAATTGAAGGAAAAAATAGATATATGCATTCTTCTCAAAAGAAAACAGAAAAAACTCTGCAGAGGGTGGCATTACAAGAGTCATGCAAACAAAATAAATACAAAAACAAGGAGACGTAATGAAACCAGCCGCTTGAATGAATCAAAGACACTTCACAACCTTGAAATGAAGATAAAACTGAAAGCCACAGACTCCATTCAGAGTCAACAGAAAAATTATTTGCAAAACGATTCTTAATCCCCAATGCCAAAGATATATTGGTCCAAAGGGTAGCTTCTATAGCCATGGCAAGATAGAAGTCTCTGGTCACTTCACTAACATGGCATTGGCATTGCTAAACTGAGAAAATAATCTATGAATAAACTACTACTTCGAAATGCTTACCAGAAAATAGGCTGTACTCCCTAGATGCCACTTTATTTTACACCATTTGATTGGGCACGGAGTGTAAGCTTTCGAATTTGACTTGTGTTATATAAGTAATAGTGGAAGATAAACTATTATTTTAAAGGTTGAAAAAATAGTTTGATAGAGGAAACATGGCATCAACATTTAAAGTCTGAATCTTATAACTAACAAAAGTTGGTATAAATAAGATATTTAGTGGAATAGCGTCGAAACTTTACAAAATAGAAGAATACCATAAAAATGGGGCAGGGAGATTAGAAGATATGCTGGTATCAAATACCAACATTAGGTAGCACTTGAGGTTTGAGTGTGAGTTCAATAAACGCTTTAGCTTTCATCTATCAAAAGAAACATAAGATTAATAAATTTATGAAGTGGATAACTAAATCAGTTAGTAAATACAGAAGTGCAGCTGGTAACAACTAAATGTGTTTAGTTCTGAGTCCTGAAGGTAGAAATGTGTTTTGAACTTTTGGTTACTCTTATATTACCAAGAAAGGTGCTTTATTACTAAATTTGATTTGTCGTACTGAAAGTAATATATAAAGAAAGAAAATAGAAAACAAGGAAAAGTTATAACAAGATGATCAGCCCATTCATTTTTGCCTTTACCTTCTTGTGTTGTGGGAGCAGAGGTTACTAGGAGGGGGCTAAGCTATCTGTAACTTGAGATACACCCAATTGACTAAAATATTTCAATAGATTGTTTCTTCACACGAATTACAAACATTGAGAACCATTTTAAGTTCATTAAATATGATAATTAGACATAAATTATATTTCTTTATTTCTTCCAATAGATACAATAAAATTCGTTTTCCTCTAATCTTCACGTCTAATCAAATTGATTGAACAATTTTCATTATCTTAAGACCCCTAATAATACCGATCCTGATAACTAAATACAAAACAGTTGACATATTTCATGCTTAAGTGGATCTTGCCTAAGCAAAGACCTAATGTGAGCTAGTTCTTTGCTTCATATCATCATATGTCAAATATATTGAAAGTGAATGCACATTATATTGAAAGTAATCACACCTGATGAGAAAGTATCATCGGATCCACACTATAGGCAACTATGATGTTAAAATGAGCAAAATCTATTTATTATATCCTGGATATTTTAGATGAAAACATAGTATAGCTTTGTTATTATAACAATAGCTGATTCCTATAATTTACATTAGTTTTGAATAGACTGAAAGAGCGACAAATATTACTAAACTCAAAATATGTAAAAGTTAATACTTAAACATTTTTCTGATTAAATAAGTAGGTCAAACAACTCTTAAAATGTCAACCTTTTATTTCTCAGAAAGTTTAAAGACGCATCAAAATGTTATCCTTCATTACTTGAGAGTTGGGACAGTATATGTACATATTGCTAATAGCATAAAAGAGAAAGTGCCTACGTCCTGGTATTCCTTTTAGACTTTGGCATTCTACAGTTTTCAATAACTATTCCATCATTTTCCAGCAACCAATTCATATCATAAACCAGTGCATAGAAGAGTGAGTAGAACAAAATATTCAGAGCAAAATAACCTTGCATCCATAACTTAATATCATTTTCATATAACGAACAAATTACTAATTATGACAAAGTAGTGCAAACATAACCAGCGACTTCTTATTTTATGCCAAAATAATAAAAATTGAACATCAGATTGAACCAGAATCTACTTTTGTACGGCGAAAACAAAAGACACTAAATCACTTTTTGGAAATAGCATTGCAGGTGATGAGACCAAGAGCATGATACTCTTAGGCCTCATTTGTTTTTTTAATATTAAGACGTCTGAATCTGAATGCACATCTGAATATCAAGATGTGTATTAAGATTAAGACATCTGAATCTGAATACACATCTGAATATATTAAGATGTGTATTAAGATCTGAATACTAAATAATTAAGACTGTTTGATTTTTAACATCTGAATATATAAAATTTATATCGATTTGAAAATTAATAAACATAAAATTCAAATGAAATACTAACTAATCTAATATTTTATCAATAAAATTTATAGTTTTAAAAAATATGATAGTTGTTGGTGGTGATGGTTAACGGGTGAATACCGATTACCAACGGTGGATGGGGGTAGTATTGGTTGATGATGGTGGTTCATGCTAGTAACTAGTAGCTATTGGTATTGGTGGCGATTATGTTTCAGGATGGGGATGGTGGTGGTGGTGGTGGTGGTATATAATAGTTAATAATGGCGGGTGGTGGTAGTAGTTGTGACTGAAGAAGATGGTTGGTGGGTGGTAGTAGGTTATAATGATGGCGGCGTGATGGTGGTGGAGGTGGTGGAGGTGGTGGTGGCGATGAGGTTGGTTGAGTATGGTGGTGGTGGTGGTATGGTGGTAGTTGATAATGGTAGGAGGTGGCGTCAGTTAATAATAAATATATGATAGCATCTTAATGAAATTAAGTCTCTGTTATAGATCTGAATCAAACAGACCTATTCAGACCCATTAAGTGGTTGTGAAGTAAAAAAAACAAACACACTTAATGATTAAGATCTGAATAATTAAGATTCAGATTTTAAAAACAAACGCACTTAATGTCTGATATCAATGATTAAGATTCAGACCTCCATTAAGTGCAAACAAATGAGGCCTTAGTTGTGCACACTAAATTTATATTCTTGAATTGCATGAGGGGTTGCTCTGATGGTAAGCAACCCCCACTTCCCCACTTCCAACCAAGAGGTTGTGAGTTTGAGACTCCCTAAGAGCCCCCAAGAGCAAGGTGAGAAGTTCTTGGAGGGACGGATGCCGGGGGTCTATTTGGAAACAGACTCTATCTCAGGGTAGAGATAAGGTCTTTGTACACACTACCCTCCCCAGACCCCACTAAGTGGAATTATACTGGGATATTGTTGTTGTTGTTGAATTGCACGACAGGATGAGTAAGTTGTATATCAGCTTTTATCCAGACCAAAAACTTGTCATTTGTCAAGATCTTTTTTTGTTTTACATCTGTAATACTAGATTTTTCAAAACTAGCAGTTACTGGTGAGAGTTGTATGTATCATGGACTGTTAAATCAACCATAGACCTTTACATCAAGGTATAGACTACTGAAGCCATAATAAATCATATTTGCCTCATTACACGTATGTATATATAGCTATGCGCACACATGCATAAACACACTATTAACATGTCAAAACCAGGTACCACGTATCTTTCTTTGAGACGAAGATGCCAAATGAGAAACTAGCCCCAATGACACAACTAAGTACAACTTAACAAGAAAATTGAAAAAGGTATGCATAAGGTGTTTGTGACTTACCACGTAATAGATTAAAAGATTATCCTTGTCCTCCATGTAACTTGATTTAAGCTTAAAACGGATCATATAAATAACCCACAAGGTCGTAGCCAATGTAGCTAAATCAAGTAAAGTGTGTATATCATATTCCATGACGAAACTGCAATACAGTCTAACAGCCAAAAACATAGCAGTAAGCTCCTGGGATTTGAGTGAAAGCCCTGCAACAACATACAACAGAATTACAAATTACTATTGTTGCTTATGGAATATGCAGTCAGAAAAAACTGAGGCAAGGGATTGAAACAGAAATAAAAGGCAAAGCTACCAAAACAAATGTTCCAGTTTCCACATCTGAAACCCAGAAAAAGATCCACAGTGCATGCATCTAAGGAAGAAAGAGGAAGATGAAAAGAAAAACTTAAAACCAAATTTAACGAATCCCACAAAAATGTGTAAAGCAGTAAACGAATAACAGAAGGTTCAATGTTAAACTATCTCCAGTCTGCCTTTTACTTCCACAGTCTCATATTTTTACTTGTTTCCAATTAATGTTTTTTATCAAAAGAACTTTAAGCACGCGCATAAAATAGTTTAAGCATGTTTACTAGTCCTTACAGAAACCATAACCAGCACGAGCACCAAAAAATCAAGCAAGTGCTCTGGCACTTATTCACCGTGGCCTCTCTGGTCTAAAATTGTTAGCCACGAGAAAAGGACTGCTTTATATATCTGAAGATACTCCTTATGACTAATGTTTGTAATGAAAAAGAAAAAACCCTAGCAAGTTGTTCGCCACTTCATCTAAACTCACAAGAATGGTTGCATTCTTTAAGAACAGAGGAACCTACAGGCAAAGTTAACATAGGTCTGTGTCACACTGCTTAATATTCCATCTAGAAAACTGTTGCATCATAAATTTCATCAGTCACATTCAACAATGGCAGCTCGATGCAGGAAGGGTCATACTATCATCCAAAAGTATTGTAGGTAGCCTACCCTGACGCAAAGGGTCTATGACATGACAGATTTCACAACTCGAACCTAACTCAACAAAATCAACATCCCCTCAAACACCATCCCACTCTTCAAATCCATAAAAAAGAACTGTTAATCTGCCATTGCACCTAGTGACGATCTGTTATCCAAATTTTTAAGCAACGATCTCTAGATTACTTCAATTCCTAAGTCAAATCAACAAACAAAACCCTAGAATTCATCAACAGCTGAACCAAAAAAAAATTATTAGATCTTTCGAGATTCAGGCTAAAGAAGCAATCTTTTGAAAATTAAACAACGGGTAATAATTACACAATTGGTAAATAAAGGGAGGAAGGAATTTAATTACCGGCACAAGTTCTTTCTTTCATGAGCTTATAGATGAGAACGGAGATTCCAATTGAGTGAACGGCCTCGGCGGCAACGAAGAGGTTATCGTGATCGTGAACAATGACGCGTAGAAGAACAAGCGCCGCCATGCCGGTGATGACCGCCAGAAAAGCCTTCACCTTTGGCGGTTGCCGGCGAACCCATGTCGACACGGCGTGGATCGGCCTCCGTGTCGTCCTCATGCTGCTTATACTTTTTTTTCTTGATTTGCGGATGGATATGCCTAAAATTCGATGATGAAATTAAACTTTAAGATTGAAAAATACGAGGAGGTGAATACTGGGGAAAATAGAATATGTATAGTGAAAGAATTCATTAATTAAGAGGAGTCGATCTTGTTGGACACTAACTTATGTAATGTACTAGTATACCTTGTTCGGGGCTTCGGAAGGATAAAAATTAGGCTACGGGGGAAGTAAAGAAAAAATATAGGTCAACTGAAAAAAAAAAAAAAAATTTTTCTAAAAATAGCATGTGGTGAAATTTTTATTATGGTCTCTTGGTTTTTGAACTAGTAGCCCGTGCTGATCATGACCCAATAACATTATGGTGTCATTCGATGTGGTGTATTTGGGAGTAATATAGGTTTTAGCTTTCTAAATTCCACCATGCAGCGGTCATCGCCTACCCCGCCCTATAACTGGAAAAAAGAAGCACGGCAAAAAAGCCAACTTGATTTTTTTATTCGTTTGATGAGAGAAGACCTTAAGTACTGAATTAATTAAATTACACATATATCGTGAAAAAGAGCTGCTCTAGCTTTAGCGCGCACCTTTTCTCCTACGAGGAAAGTTTGACTTTGTCCGATTCATGTCTGGCCCTTCCTGGATCTGGATCACAGTATACCGATGACACTTATGTATTCGTAAAAAATTTTATTATTTTTTTACCGTCTTGCTTAGGAAAGACACGTCTCCGTCCAGACAAGATCCTTAAATGATCCTTTCTGTACCCTATGTCCTATCTTGAAGAATGTCTTCCCCGGTCCGAGACATGTCAACAATCGTGGAAGGCCCAGAATGGTCGCTATAACGTCTTTTTTGGCACGGTAAACCAGTTCATATTTGGTTACCCGAAGCTCATGTAGGCTACCTACGGCAAGATCTGTCATCTTGGCAGAAATTACTTTAAAATTGGAAACCTACGGCTCCGACTTCCTTTTTAGCTTTGACTCGGAAGAGGTTGGCCTTTGAGCCCGTATTGGAAGGGGGAGCGACCCCTCAATTCTCAACTGCGACCTACATAAGTATTTTTTTAACCCACATTTTTTAAAGTTCTGTTAGGTTCTTAGTAGCAATCGATGATTTTTTCTTCTTTTACTTCACATAGTTTTTCGTCTCCTTGATAGAGGGAAGTTCTCCAAAAGTATAAAAAGTTGGAGGACGCTCTCTCTCTCTCTCTCTCTCTTTAAGAGAGTGATCGGGAAGCATTTTCCCCTCCGTATCTGACCCCGACCCACGCTCTAGCCTTTCTCAGTTAGGCGAGAAAGAGCGAAGCAAGGCTTTTTGCTTTCACTAGGGAAACTTCCTGATCCTTCCACGTTCGCTTTCCACTTTCGAATACTAAAGAACGACTGAGAGAAGAGTAGTACATAGGACTTCAACAGAGGGTTCATCGGCAATAATCCAAAAAATGGTGGATTGTTCGTAGCTGACTTAATGGAGTCAGTTATAGCATCCTGCTTCTTGTTACAAAAGAGTTATTGGGCCTAATTAATCTCTATATTGTTGATGCAATGGACTCTCAAAAGCCACTAAACCGCTCTCTTCCACCCAATTTGTACTATAATTTCTTGTTTGTTAGTGTTTTTCAATCTATGTATAACCAATACGTGTATTAGTTATACACCTTATATAATATTATTTTCATACATAGCAACCATTCAATTAGCGATATCATAATTTTTCATACATGGACAATCATAATACTCCACCAATATAATTCACCAAAAATTATGAGTAGCTCATTATATTTGTATCGTCATTGCATAGAACTTGAGTCAAAGACTGATGGTGCAATGAAGTTAATGATAGGCGTATTGACTGGAACATATACATCAGTAATAACAAACTTCATAATATAAAAATTTTAAAATTTTAATCACATACATAATTTGAGAATTATGTTTGATATGATAAAATAAAAACATTTTCCAATATTAATATTTGCCAATATTAACATCTTTTCTTGGTAATAAAGTACTTTATTTACCAAGTTACAATATTTGCAACTCATCTAGACTATTATAAAAATATTTCTAGCATACCACCTACTGGACATGAAGCCCTAGTTTGGTGATACCTATCATTCACTGCTTCTATTGCTTCTTCTTATACCAATACTATTTTATACTCTAGCTAACTTTCGGATACCAATTCAACTTAGTCATTGCTCTACCTAGATAAGGGAATTTAGTTGCCCTTTTGTGTATCTACTAATAATAAGATAAAGTATACTAGTGTCTGTTCTTCTCTTCTTCTGAAAAATCACATTGTTCCTCTCTTGCCAGCAGTGATAGACAACAGTTGCTAGTGTCATTGTACATATCGTTACCCTTGCACTCTTTCCTTTGGTCACCTTTGCCAGCCATGTTACTTCTTCCTGCCAATGCATGCAGTGTTCTTCGTGTTCCTTGCCATTTCAACAGACCATTCCATATCCTCCATGTTATTTCACAGTCAAAGAACATGTGTTGCACTATCTCATTTTCCTTGTTACACAAAGAGCATGTTTGTTCTGCAATTATAACCCATCTTGCTAGTATCTCTTTAGTTGCTAGCCTGTATTGAATTGCCAACTTTAGAATAAATATCCACTTGATTGCCCCTGATTATTGCATACTTGTGATGACCCGGCCCGTCATCATGTGAGTTATCACTTTGTTATCCCCGTTAAATGCTTGTTAATGTTTCAATATGCATGCTTGGCGAGTTTGAGTCAATTCAGGTTGAGTTTAGTTGGAAATGAGACAAAAAGTCTCTTAGAAGAAGGGATGGTTGTGAAAAGTCAACTGGACGTTGACTTGTGAGTTAGAAAGCTCGGAATCGAATTCTAATGATTCGGTCAGCTCCGAGAGGTCATTTGCGAGCTAGGAGAGCGATCGGAAGTGAATTTGGAGGTCCGGTGTAGTTTTAGGCTTGAATTGGCCAAAGATGAATTTCGGCGATATCCGATCGATAGGTGAAATTTTGATCCGGGAGTCGGAATGGAATTCCGACAGTTGCAGTAGCTTCGTTAGGTGATTTTGGATGTGCCTGCAAAATTTCAGGCCATTCGGAGGTCGTTTGGCCGGGCTTTTGATCGAATGTCGATTTCGGAAGTTTTGAAGAAACTTAGGCTTGAATCCGTGTGTAATTAGTGATTTTGATGTTTAGGATGGTATTTTTATGATTGGAACAAGTTTGAATCATGTTATGGAGTATGTTGGTGGTTTTAGTTGGGGTCCCGGGGGCCTCGGGATGAATTCGGGGGTCCAAACGGACCATTTTGAGCCAAAAGGGGCTGCTGGAATTGCTGCAATAAAATTGCAGGTATTTTGTTCTCTGCGATCGCGGCCATTGCCACGCGATCGCGTAGTGTATTGAGTTGAGGCTGGGAGATTGTTCTTCGCGATCGCAGGAGTAGTGATGCGATCGCGTTAGGTTGAGTGTTTGTTCATCGCGATCGCGGGTCGGTCGATGCGATCGCGTAAGGTCGTGTTCTTGAGCAGTGCGATCGCGACCCCTTTGATGCGATCGCGTAGGGTCGCTGGGTTGAGCACTGCGATCGCGTCCAGCTTCACGCGATCGCGTAGAGGAAAGTTGGCACCCAGATTTTTTTGTGCATCGCGATCGCGAGCCCAAGGCTGCGATCGCGTAGAGTAAACGACCCAGGCAGTGAATTAAAACCAGAAACATTTCATTACGGGTTTCATTTCATAAACCCCCATTTTTGAAGCCTAGAGAGAGGAAGTGAAGGGAAATAGCTGGGAAATCATCGGGATATTGTCGGAGGTAAGTTTCGTGGTTTAATTACACGCTTTTATCATGAAAATCATGAATTATTTCTATGAAAATGGAGGATTTAAGGTGGGTTAAGCCCTAGGCCTAAAATTGTAGAAAAATACCGTTTTGAGCGGGCAAATGGAGTCCGAATTTGGTAAATTTGATATGCCTAGACTCGTATTGAGACGAGGGTTCCGAATATGTAACTTTTATAATTTTTCGAGAAGCGTACCAAAAGTCGGGTTTTGACAACTTTGTGGGTTTTGATAAAATTTGGGTTGTTTCGAATGAATTGCGTGAAATTAACATATATTGATGCATTCTCTATGATTTTGAGCAGATTTGGCATCCGAGGAGATTGAATTGCGAGGCAAGCGCAAGGTGGATTGAAGCTTCTACCGGTTCGAGGTGAGTGGTAGTAGTAAATAATGTACTGAGGGTTTGAAACCCCGTACTAGCACTTTACAGTGCTATGTTGAGTTGAGATGTGCGTCTTGTGACGGGCGTGGTGTCATTGTGGTTGGGGACTTGGATTTGGTCCTTCCCGGCTTATAGAATACTGTGTATTAGGACTGTTGATGAGATTATAACTGTGCAATTGGGCTAATAGCCATGTTTGGGGCCTTGTGCCGATCTGTAGAGCATTAGGAGACCTATAGAGCTAGGTGACCCTTATACCGTGTTGGAAACTTGCACTCAGCCGTAAAACTAGTTGGATAGCCTATTAAGAGCCAATACTAGATGTGTATTGTGAGAGATAGATTACTTAGGGTGGAAGTTCCCTGATTTAGCTGAGTGGGCCTGAAAGGCCAATCCTATACTAATGGGATAGGGTCGAGGACCCGTTAGGAGGTATTATATACATCTATATAAATATTGGATCGGGCTGCACGCCGCAGCAGTATATATATATATATATATATATATATATATATATATATATATATATATATATATATATATATATGTATATATGTATATATGTATTATATATTTCTACACAACTGTATATATTTACTGATCATATTTTAACAAAAATCATTTTTCATATATATTATAGTACATAAAGTTATATACACAAATAAGTTAATAAATCTAATGTAGAACCAAAAAGGTAATATACTACAACTAAGCAGCTTTACAAGATTAGGAAAAACGCCGCAGTAATATATGTGTGGATCGGACTGCACGCTGCAGTATCATAGCGCTTGGGCCTAGAGAGCCCCTCCGAAGTCTGTACACACCCCCAGTGAGCGCCGTCGACGTTAAATGGAGCGGGTTGCACGCCGCAGCGGTATATGTATTGGAGCGGGCTGCACGCCGCAGCATTATACTTATTCATATTCATATATATACTGAAATATTTATATGTTATAGACGGATGTATATGTCTCCATATATTGAGATGGCTGTATACCGTAGTGGTACGAGCGAGGATGTGGTCAGTGTGGGACCTAGATGAGATAGATGTGGACTAGTGATCAGAGTACTCATTATAGTGATGACTAACCTGTGGGGGTTGCCTTAGAACTGTTTAGTGATAGTACAGGAGTTCTTATTTTCAGTTATTGTTTATTATTGTTACTCACTGAGTTGAAATATACTCACCCCACTCCCTTGCACTTTTGTGCAGATATACAGGTTCAGGAGGGCAGTTGAGCTATCGCAACTGCTTTATTATCCCCATTCTGTGGAGACCTCGAGGTAGCTGCCAACGTCCGCAGTACCTGACCTCTTTCTTTTTATCATTCTGTTGTCTCCATTCTGGTTATACTTGATTGTGTAGTAGATCTCATTTGTAGAGGCTCAGACTTGTGACACCACGATATGTTGGGACCGTACTTCGTATGTTGTTACTATCACGCTTATCATTTGATATGGTCACTTGTTGTTTAAGTTTAATTTGATTAATAATTGGTTGGTTTAAGAGATAATACGGTCGGGCTTGCCTAGCATTGTGTTGGGCGCCATCACGACCGGGGTTTGGGTCGTGACAAGTTGGTATCAGAGCTTAGGTTAACAGGTCTCGCGAGTCATGAGCCGGTTGGTAGAGTCTCGTGGATCGGTACGGGGACGTCTGTACTTATCCTCGGGAGGCTGCAACCCTTTAGGAAAGTTTCAAATTCTTGGAATTCTCATCGTGCGTGTTTGATTCAGCTTGAAATGTAATTCTTGAAATTCCTCATGTACATTGATGCGCGCACTCGAGTGCTTAGTGATAAATTTGCCTTGATGGCTTATGATTCCCCAATCGAGGGATGAGATATAATCTCTATGAGTTCATATTGGTCCTGTCTGGAGGACTTGAGGCCAAATCCTTGTCTATGGCTTGAGCACCAAGGTGCTAATTTCGCGAGCCGGTATTATGAAATTCATACGAACGGTATTGATCTTAATTGTGGAAACGGCAGTTTGATAATGGGGGAGCTGCAAGGTATTCAATACTTATTGTGATCTGTTACGTAGCCCTAGCTATGGGCGTGGTGAGTATGTTCAATGCCTCTTAGCGGAAATGTAAAGTGCACTACGTGTGGTAGTATGAGTTCAGACTCAAGGAAACTGAATTGGTCGTGCTATGAGTATTGAGATTTATGCTGTTGATATGCATTGTGATGTTTTTTCGAATTGCCGATGTATTGTTAGGATGATTTTGGTGATTCTCTGGCAGGTGGATAGGCCAAATTACAAAGGAAACTCTGTCGAAATTTTTGAAAAATTTGGGACTTAGAAAAGATTTTGTCACCTAAAGAATGGGCTTAGCTGTTTGGTGTGAATAAATACAAGAATTTCAAAAGACTTAAGGTTTCTGATGATTCGAGTCTCCGCCGAAGCTTGTAAATGACCTGAGTCTAATCTAACTAGAACATTGTGGCATCATTTGAGTAAGAACGCTATGAGTGGCTGAAAGTGCTTTGATATATGGCTCCGAGCCAAGTTGGGGAGGTTGTTACTGATTAACTGATTGCACTTGTTGTGTGCTATGTAGGTCCTGTCTTTAAGTATGTTGGGAAATTTTGATAAAGGTTATGGTACTTCGTAGATGTGAAGAAATACTAGGATGTTCGAACTTATGTTGGCAAAGAATGTTCGGGGTATAGAAAAGAAAGATAGCTAATTGTATCTGAATATAATCATGTTCTGCGGTGTCAGAGTTCTAGTAAGGCACGAGTGGTTCTGTTCAACAAGGCAGTTGAATTATAACTGGTTAAGGGTGAATGACGCCCGAGGATAGCCTTGCGGTGTTCAAGATTTACGCTTGCAACAGTCAGGTGTCTTAAGATTGTGCATGTGGCTAAAGACCGTGGTTTTGTTAGAAGAAATCGAGACTTTCGTTATGTTATGTGAATGATGAATTCTATGAATCTATATTGGAGAGCAATGATAACGAATTCAAAACTGCACGAAGTTCTTCAAGGTAAGTGTTGTAGATTGTGATACCTCTGGGAAACATTGAGGGAGTTTTCAGCGGCCTGTGAGTCTTAGATGATGTGGTCTTATGTACGAGTCTCGTGTGGTAACATGAGCTGATGTATTATGGTGCTACAGTAAGGGCTAATATTCAATTAAAGATGAATCAGAAAGGAAACTAGGTAAATGGAACAACTTGTTAGTAAATTGGGACAATATGAAAAGGGCACGGATAACTCCTGGTGTGTGTTCGAGGTAATGAGCCTTGCAGTTATGGTGCAACAAAGCTCTTGATGAGCTGGCAGTTGCATAGCTCGGTGTGCGTAAAAAGACTCAGTCCTGGCAGTTAAGCTTATGCAATGAATGTGAAGAAAGAGTTGTGATGTGTTTTATCATGGTTTGAAAATGAGTATATTCCTGTCGGTATGTAAAGCGTGGAATATGTAATGATTTTTCTTCTATATGGGATCATGAAGGTTCTTGACTAGTTGAGTGCGCCGATGTTTGCGGCGTAGGAAAGGAATATGAATTTCCATGTTATCTTAGTGTGGTATGGCATATGCGATGTGTTATGAAAAGTTGATAATGGCATATTCAAGGCTTTGAGATTTGTTCATATTATATGGGAAGTCATTAAAAATCCCCAAGCAGCGTGGGCAGCTGCAGATAATCTGAGAATCAAACTTCCTGGTGATTGAGGAAAATGGTACTACTATCCTAGTGATTTGGCAGAGTATATGGTCAAAAGGGCGGGGTGATGTAGACTGATAATATCTAGTGGTATTGTGGTATCCTCCGGTTGGATGGACAATGATGATTGAGTTGTTGTTGGCATAGGGAAATTTCTGAATGGCATACGTGGTATGAATGGATGCTTGATGTGTGTTATGTGTTCGTACGGTGGAAAGTGGGATCAGGCATAGTGATCCATGTGTTACATATGTGTTGGAGACTAGAAGTTCTCGTAATCCGCCTACACAGTGGTGGTATATCGTGTGTATCGGCACCGTTTAGCGGTTATTGGAAATTGGAAGCCCTAGTGGCTATTTTGTTAGTTGATATGACAAATTTGAATAATGATATATGATTGCAGGCTGGTTGTCATAAGTCGGGTTGTCTAGACTAATATGATATGGACTATATCAGAGAAATGTCACAACTGCGTGGCAGAGCGCATCAGATCATGCTCCAGCGGGGTTGATGTACCCTAAGGCTAGCTGACGGCTGGTAGGTATTGCTTTATCAATTGGGCCTTCGTGGCGGATGTCAGTGCAGAGGTATCTACCATTGATTCAGTTTCGGTATTGAGGAACTTTGTCGGATGCGTTTCGTGTGGCCGAGCTTGAGGCTATATATATATGTTTGTTGCAATGAGCAACTTGACTCGATGTGCATTTTCCTTGCTAGATGTATTTGTGGATCGGGTGGCACGCCGCCACATGTATAGTATTTGGATCGGGTGGCACGCCGCCACATGTATGGTATCAGGATCGGTTGGCACGCCGCCACGGGTATGTTATTGGAACGGGTTGCGCGCCGCAACAGTGTGACGTGGAAAATATAGCTTCATATATGTTACATTGTATACAATACTTCCTAGATTCTAAGGAATAGTCTGTATTGGGTATCGCTCGGGGAATAGCACATCGGTTGTGTCCTTTCAAGATTTGATAGGGTACATCAATTGTATCACCGCAGGTGTGATTGATTGCTTGGGTTCAGACCTAGATCTGTGCGTGGATGACCGCTCTGAGCATGGTGACTTGAGGTGCTTCGTGAGTATTAGTGTTTGGATAGAATCATGAGTCGTGGCAAGGCCATGTGATGTTATGACCTTTCGAGAAGGAGTCATGTACTCTATTCCTATGATGTGAGACGGGATCTCAGTTTTATGATATGATGGTACAGAGGAATTGAATTACAGCTCTGTTGTTGGAGTCAGTTGTCATTATTTGAGTATGTTCAAACGTTTCCTACTAGAGCTTGTGTTGTGCTTGTCGCGGCTTAGGCCGGTGTTGAGGCATCATATCACCGGTGAGGTGTGTTATGACCTAAATGATCATTTGAGTCATTAATGAGTGCGGGCATGTATGATTTCAGTTGGTTAGAAGGGTAATATCGAGTTTTGGCTTCGAATTCTGTTGTAGTATCAATTAAAAGGGAAATGGATTCATGAATGGTTGACTTGAGAGATGGGTTCGATATATCGCGTGTGCGGTTGCCGTGGGCAGGATATGAAGGTGTTGGAATAAGACTCTATCTAATGAGAAAGGTTTTTTCTGTTAGTACTTGGTTACCTTGGGCAATTGTTGTGACCCGAGGCCATTGTCTCGAGCGATTGGGTTGTTTGATACATCATGTGATCTCACCGGAGTGGCGAGTATGGGCTATTACAGTTGGATCGTGTGTATCCTGGGTATCGGCATGAGATTAGGATTGGTATGTGATTTCGGAAAGTGCAATGTGGTTTATGGTTCAGATAGACTGTGGAAATTCAGCTATACTATGTTATCGTACTTATGAAAGATAGGGTGAAGTGGTATCACCCCGAGTATATGCTTGGTGAGGTCATTCAGCTATTGTGTTGAATCTAGTACAACTCTGGGTCCGCTCGAGGACGAGCGTTTGCTTAAGTTGGGGAGAATGTGATGACCCGGCCCGTCATCATGTGAGTTATCACCTTGTTATCCCCGTTAAATGCTTGTTAATGTTTCAATATGCATGTTTGGCGAGTTTGAGTCAATTCGGGTTGAGTTTAGTTGGAAATGAGACAAAAAGTCTCTTAGAAGAAGGGATGGTTGTGAAAAGTCAACTGGACGTTGACTTGTGAGTTAGAAAGCTCGGAATCGAATTCTAATGATTCGGTCAGCTCCGAGAGGTCATTTGCGAGCTAGGAGAGCGATCGGAAGTGAATTTGGAGGTCCGGTGTAGTTTTAGGCTTGAATTGGCCAAAGATGAATTTCGGCGATATCCGATCGATAGGTGAAATTTTGATCCGGGAGTCGGAATGGAATTCCGACAGTTGCAGTAGCTTCGTTAGGTGATTTTGGATGTGCCTGCAAAATTTCAGGTCATTCGGAGGTCGTTTGGTCGGGCTTTTGATCGAATGTCGATTTCGGAAGTTTTGAAGAAACTTAGGCTTGAATCCGTGTGTAATTAGTGATTTTGATGTTTAGGATGGTATTTTTATGATTGGAACAAGTTTGAATCATGTTATGGAGTATGTTGGTGGTTTTAGTTGGGGTCCCGGGGGCCTCGGGATGAATTCGGGGGTCCAAACGGACCATTTTGAGCCGAAAGGGGCTGCTGGAATTGCTGCAATAAAATTGCAGGTATTTTGTTCTCTGCGATCGCGGCCATTGCCACGCGATCGCGTAGTGTATTGAGTTGAGGCTGGGAGATTGTTCTTCGCGATCGCAGGAGTAGTGATGCGATCGCGTTAGGTTGAGTGTTTGTTCATCGCGATCGCGGGTCGGTCGATGCGATCGCGTAAGGTCGTGTTCTTGAGCAGTGCGATCGCGACCCCTTTGATGCGATCGCGTAGGGTCGCTGGGTTGAGCACTGCGATCGCGTCCTGGTTCACGCGATCGCGTAGAGGAAAGTTGGCACCCGAATTTTTTTGTGCATCGCGATCGCGAGTCCAGGGCTGCGATCGCGTAGAGTAAACGACCCAGGCAGTGAATTAAAACCAGAAACATTTCATTACGGGTTTCATTTCATAAACCCCCATTTTTGAAGCCTAGAGAGAGGAAGTGAAGGGAAATAGCTGGGAAATCATCGGGATATTGTCGGAGGTAAGTTTCGTGGTTTAATTACACGCTTTTATCATGAAAATCATGAATTATTTCTATGAAAATGGAGGATTTAAGGTGGGTTAAGCCCTAGGCCTAAAATTGTAGAAAAATACCGTTTTGAGCGGGCAAATGGAGTCCGAATTTGGTAAATTTGATATGCCTAGACTCGTATTGAGACGAGGGTTCCGAATATGTAACTTTTATAATTTTTCGAGAAGCGTACCAAAAGTCGGGTTTTGACAACTTTGTGGGTTTTGATAAAATTTGGGTTGTTTCGAATGAATTGCGTGAAATTAACATATATTGATGCATTCTCTATGATTTTGAGCAGATTTGGCATCCGAGGAGATTGAATTGCGAGGCAAGCGCAAGGTGGATTGAAGCTTCTACCGGTTCGAGGTGAGTGGTAGTAGTAAATAATGTACTGAGGGTTTGAAACCCCGTACTAGCACTTTACAGTGCTATGTTGAGTTGAGATGTGCGTCTTGTGACGGGCGTGGTGTCATTGTGGTTGGGGACTTGGATTTGGTCCTTCCCGGCTTATAGAATACTGTGTATTAGGACTGTTGATGAGATTATAACTGTGCAATTGGGCTAATAGCCATGTTTGGGGCCTTGTGCCGATCTGTAAAGCATTAGGAGACCTATAGAGCTAGGTGACCCTTATACCGTGTTGGAAACTTGCACTCAGCCGTAAAACTAGCTGGATAGCTTATTAAGAGCCAGTACTAGATGTGTACTGTGAGAGATAGATTACTTAGGGTAGAAGTTCCCCGATTTAACTGAGTGGGCCTGAAAGGCCAATCCTATACTAATTAAGACAGAGTCGAGGACCCGTTAGGAGGTATTATATATATACATATATATATATAAATATTGGATAGGGCTGCACGCCGCAGCAGTATATATATTGGATCGGGCTGCACGCCGCAGTAGTATACATGTTGGGTCGGACTGCACGCCGTAGTATTATTGCGCTTGGGCTGTAGGAGCCCCTTCGGAGTCTGAGTTTGCACACATTCTCAGTGAGCGACAGTATAGCTATAAATGTAATCGGGCTGAGCGCCACAGCAGTATATATATATATATATATATATATATTGGATCGGACCGCACGCCGCAGTAATACATGTGTGGATCGTGCTGCACGCCGCAGTATTATAGTGCTTGGGCCTAAGGAGCCCCTCCGAAGTCTGTACACACCCCCAGTGAGCGACGTCGACGTTAAATGGAGCGGGCTGCATGCCGCAGCGGTATATGTATTGGAGCGGGCTGCACGCCGCAGCATTATACTGATTCATATTCATATATATACTGAAATATTTATATGTTTTAGACAGATGTATATGTCTCCATATATTGAGATGGCTGTATACCATAGTGGTACGAGCGAGGATGTGGTCAGTGTGGGACCTAGATGAGATAGATGTGGACTAGTGATCAGAGTACTCATTATAGTGATGACTAACATGTGGGGGTTGCCTTAGAACTGTTTAGTGATAGTACAGGAGTTCTTATTTTCAGTTATTGTTTATTATTGTTACTCACTGAGTTGAAATATACTCACCCCACTCCCTTGCACTTTTGTGCAGATATACAGGTTCAGGAGGGCGGTTGAGCTATCGCAACTGCTTTATTATCCCCGTTTTGTAGAGACTTCGAGGTAGCTGCCGACGTCCGCAGTACCTGACATCTTTCTTTTTATCATTTTGTTGTCTCCATTCTGGTTAGACTTGATTGTGTAGTAGATCTCATTTGTAGAGGCTCAGACTTGTGACACCACGATATGTTGGGACCGTACTTCGTATGCTGTTACTATCACGCTTATCATTTGATATGGTCACTTGTTGTTTAAGTTTAATTTGATTAATAATTGGTTGGTTTAAGAGATAATACGGTCGGGCTTGCCTAGCATTGTGTTGGGCGCCATCACGACCGGGGTTTGGGTCGTGACAATACTAGCTTTCTCCATGTTAATTTTTGAAATCCTCCTTGTATGGTCTTGTATATTTGTTTGACTGAGCATTTCACCATCCCTAGAACATCTTCTTCATTAATACTTGCCTTAGCAAAGTAATCATTTGCCTGAACGATCTTTTGTACTACCCATGAAGCACTTTTTGGCTCTGTACTCCAAACTGTGCAATCCTTGATTTAGTAAGTATGTACCTAATGTACCCATAACTTCTCTTTTCTAGTGCAAATACTCCACAGAAGCTTGCAGATAGCAGCTTTGTTCCACAACTCCACATCAATGAAGTTCAAGCCCCCTGTAACCTTAGGTGAGCATAGTTTCTCCCAGGCTATCAAAGCCTGTTTTATTAGTTCAACATTACTTGTCCATAGAAATCTTCCATAGATAGTTTCTATGAACCAGATAACCTTTTTAGGCAATATAAAAATCTATGCCCGAAAGGTTTGTATAGCAAATAACACACTTTTAACTAGCATCGCTCTACCTGTATATGACAAGAATATTGTGGTCTGGGCCTGAATCCTGCTTAACATCCTCTATATTAAAAGCTCACACTGTATTGTAGACAACCACTTAGTACTCAAAGGTACCACTACGTATTTCAAAGGCAATTCTCCCTTTGTATAGCCTAACATCTCCATAATTTGTTGTTGAGTCAAGTTGCTCACCGTTCCAAAATAAATGCAACTTTTATTTGGATTGGCAATCAGTCCTGATGCTCAAAGAATTGTTGCAAGTGCTTGTGCAAGATCTTATAAAATTTATCAAAATTGGAGTCCAAATGCTCCCTCAAATCCCAATTTCTCATTTAAAAACCCAAGCCCTAGTTCTTCAATTTTCACATAATTTTCCAAGAATTAAAGGTGGATTCTTCAATAAAATAGAGTTTCTAGGTCACGAGACTTACCTTCAATCGATTCCCGTCAAAACCCTCTTCAATTTCTACCAAAAAGCTCTTGAGGTGGTCCAAAAATGGAGGAAATAATAAATGGTTCGCGGATGAAATATTATTAAAACCCTTCTGTCCAGCTGACAAATCCTTCTTCGCGAACGTGATGGACAAAAATCCACTAGGCCACTTTTACTCTACACGAACGTGGAGCCCGTCCCGCAAATGCGATGCTCTGGCCCAGCTATGCGAACGCATACCCCGGGTTGCGAATGTGAAGAGTAATGACCAGGGGCCCCCAAACTCCCTCTACGTGAATGCAGGGTCCCAACCGTGAACGCGAAGACCAACAGCCTCAGGCCTACGTGAACGCGGCCTATGCCTCGCAAACGCGAAGGCCAAAATAGGTCTGCAACTGCTGTGAGAAATCTGCACCTCCTTAGCTCCTCAAAACTCTCTGTTAGCTATCTGAATTCACCCCGAGGCCCCCAGGACCTCAACCAAAAGTGCAGATAATATATTACTTTATTCAAACTTGCTCAAACCGTCAAAACATTACCGTTAACACCAAAATTTTCAAATTTTACCAAATCAAAGCCTAAGTTTATCAAATTCTTCTGAAACTCACATTCGATCAGAAACCTGACCAAACGATGTCCGAGTGACCTGAATTTTGCACATGTATCCAAAATCACCTAACAAAGCTAGAACAACTCTCGGAATGCCATTCCGACCCTCAGATCAAAATCTCACCTATCAGTCGGAATTTGCCAAAATTCAAACGTCGTCAATTCAAGCCTAATTCTACATCAGACCTCCAAATTCAATTCCGATCGCACTCGTAACTCACAAATCATCCCCTGAAGTTAACCGAATCATCAGAATTCACATACGAGCCCTCTAACTATATAGTCAACTTTTGGTTGACTTTTCCAAAACAAGCTTTCCTCTATGAGGCTAAGTGCCTCACTTCCAACTAAAACCAATCCAATTCTACCCGATTAACTCAAATACTAATATTGAAACATAGAGCAACATAATATGGTGGAAATAGGGCAGTAACTCACATGACATTGGGTCTGGTCATCACATCCTCCCCAACTAAAACAAATGCTTATCCTCAAGAGTGCCAAGAAACATACCTGAAGTCTCAAACAAGTGAGGATATCTACTCTGTATCTCCTGATCGGTCTCACAAGTAGCCTCCTCTACGGGCCGACATCTCCACTTCACCTTCACTGAAGCTATATCCTTTGATCTCAATCTCCGAACCTGACGACCCAAAATAGCCACTAGCTCCACATCATAGATCAAATCATCAACCAACTGAACTATACTGAAGTCCAACACATGAGACGGGTCCCCAACATACTTTCGGAGCATAGATACATAAAATACCGAATAAAATCCCAACAGGATGGGCGGAAAATCAAGCATATAGGCCATCTCCCCAATCCTCCTAAGAATCTCAAAAGGGCCAATGAACCTCAGACTCAGCTTCCTTTTCTTCCCAAACTGCATGATTCCCTTCATAGGCGAAACCTTCAACAAGACCTTCTCGCCCACCAGATAAGATACATCTCAAATCTTTCGGTCCGCATAACACTTCTAACGCGACTGAGCTGTACGAAGTCTCTCCTGGATCACTTTCACCTTATCTAAGGCATCCTGGATCAACTTTATCCCCAATAACCTAGCCTCGCCAGGCTCAAACTAACAAACCAGAAAACTACACCATCTCCCATATAAGGCCTCATATGGCGCCATTGAATGCTGGGTTGATAGTTGTTGTTGTAGGCAAACTCTGCAAGGCGCAAGAACTCAACCCAAGAACCTCCAAAATCAATAACACATGCACGTAACATGTCTTTCAATATCTGAATGGTATGCTCGGACTGCCCATCCATATAAGGATGAAACGTTGTGCTCAACTCTACCTGTGTACGCAACTCCCGCTAAAAAGTCCTCCAAAACTGAGAAGTAAACTAAGTACCCCTATCAGATATAATAGAAACTGGGACCCCATGCAACCGTACAATCTCCCGAATAAAAATCTCTGCTAACCGCTCCAAAGAATAAGTGGTACACACCAGAATGAAATGCACAAACTTGATCAGCCGATCCACAATCACTCAAATCAAATCAAACTTCCTCGTTGTCCGAGGAAGACTGTGAGCACATGATTTTTGCCCTATAAGAGAAATAATCCCAAAGATTCAAAATAAAATAATTTTAAGTTTTCTTGCAATTGTTGTGAATTTTGTGTTATTTTCTAGTATTATTTACATTTTTATCTGTGCATATTTGCTTGTTTAAATAAATAAAATATACAAAAATATGTTGCATATGTATATGAAATTCAAGTTTACAATTAAGTTTGTTTTACGGAAATGAAAAATCATAAAAAATATGTATTTTTGCATTTTTAAGCATTTAATGACCAAATCGTGCCATTTTTATTTTAATTAATGTTTAATTTTGTGAGATAATTATTATTAGGAGTTAATTAGTATTTTAAGATGATTCTAGGTTGTATAATTTAATCTTAGCATTTTTTTAGTTTTATTTATTAATAAAAGAAAAAAGAACAAAAAATAGAAGAACGAATTCAGAATTGGACCATATCTTGAAGTAATCCTCAAGCCCAAACCAATTGTACCTTGAACCCAACCAAATAACCCCTTACCCAGCCCAATTCCGTCCACGACCCTCCCAATACCTAAACTGACCCGGTCCGCCCCTAACCCAAACAACCCCCTCTCATTTTAATTTCATTTTTTGCCTAACCCTAATCCTATCTCCATCTCTCTCTTCTCTAACCAGCCGCCCCCTCCCTATTCCTCTTCTTCTCCTCTTCCAAATAGCCACACAGCCGCCAGCCCCTCCCCCTTGCCGCTGCCATCTCCGCCAGGTTCCAGCGGCAGAACCGGCGACCACCATCACATGACCGCCGCTCCAGATCCCTCCTCTTTTGCTGACGAATTGTATACTGTTAATTTCTCAATGTTAATCCTCATCTGCTTGCATAACTGACCAACTCTGCTATCGACTTGCAGTCATACTAGCCATGCCCAACTCAAGCTCAACTTCTTCTTCTTCTACAAGAACTGTTTCCAGTTCTTGGCCTATCCCTCTTTTCGTCTTAGTGTTAATACCAGTTATTCTAGGAGTAGTTGTTTACCAGCTCGAGTCCTTCGAACCGGTTTCTTATCCAAGCCATGTACTCTCTACCGACCCACCCATGGTCGTATCAAAGTGCAACAATCAGATGCTTCGCGGCTCAGAAAAGATCGGAGTTGACCAGCTATTGTCACCTGAAGACGTAGCTTACGATCCAAATTCGGGAGTTATATACACTGGCTGTGTTGATGGGTGGGTTAAACGAGTGACAGTTAATGAATCAGTGGGGGAGGCCGTGGACGTGCACCTGGCCGTGGACGTGGGTTTAACCAAGAATCTGCTGATGATGAGAATGCTTTCGGCAGCAACAATGGATTCTCTGGGCGGTACAGAGTTCAAGTATGGAGAGTCAGGAAAGCTCTTTTTAATCTCAAATTCAATATGCTATTGTGACGCGTTTGATACAAGATTGATAAATATTTTATTAGTGTTCGTTTGACAATCTGAAACAGATTAATAATTTTGGGCAATGATATGATTCTTGATTTGATTTTCCTATGATTTTTTAGTATGAGTAATTAGTATTGTTGTAGAATTGAAGTCATAATGGGTTCGTTAAAACTGTTTGCCTGTTTACTCTTTGTATAAATTGATTTACATTTTTGTTGAGATACATGACAATTTGTGTTACACATGCTCTTCTGTTAGGAGATTGATTACTGTCGATGTCTGAGAATCGGTTAATTTTGTGACTCTTATGAAAAGGTTGTTATTGCTTCTTTTGTTGAAAAACTCTATAGGAAAGAACCACATCTTTCAACTGAAGGTTCTTAAAGATAGTGAAATGTCCAAAATAAATTAAGTCAAGATAGTGAAATGTATCTTAAAGTTTGGTGTTTGTTTGCTACAAAATATTCATGTGCAAGTAAAGAATTTGAAGGTGTTAAAAAATGTCGTGGTGTTATTTCTAAAAATCAGTAACCTTATTGTAGGATTCTAAATCATGAATTGAATATTAGAGGGTTAGCAATAATTGAGGGCTGCTAAGGGATGGATTAAGACAAGGACAAGTGGGATTGAATAGTAGAGAGATAACTTATAGTGGGAAATACTTTTACTGTTTTTAAAAGGAAAAAGTTAATTGATTGCCCATGAAGGCTGAAAATCAGGGGAAAAGGTGTCTTGAATGTATACAAAAGAGGACATGACATTCTAAAAAAGGGGGACAGATATAGACGAACAGTTTTGTTTACACACTGAAAAAGAGTAGAACATACACACTTGAGAGGTTTTTGTTTGCTACAAAATATTCATGTGCAAGTAAAGAATTTGAAGGTGTTAAAAAATGTCGTGGTGTTATTTCTAAAAATCAGTAACCTTATTGTAGGATTCTAAATCATGAATTGAATATTAGAGGGTTAGCAATAATTGAGGGCTGCTAAGGGATGGATTAAGACAAGGACAAGTGGGATTGAATAGTAGAGAGATAACTTATAGTGGGAAATACTTTTACTGTTTTTAAAAGGAAAAAGTTAATTGATTGCCCATGAAGGCTGAAAATCAGGGGAAAAGGTGTCTTGAATGTATACAAAAGAGGACATGACATTCTAAAAAAGGGGGACAGATATAGACGAACAGTTTTGTTTACACACTGAAAAAGAGTAGAACATACACACTTGAGAGGTTTTGAACACTAAAAACAGTGAGAATTTGAGAATTGAGAGCTGTTTGAGTTACCTGTTTTGGTGCTGATTTTTGTTGCTACTGGAAAATTTTAACTGGTTTTAAAATCTGTTACTGGGAGTTGCTGGTTGTTATTGTTGCACTGCTGGAATTACTACTCATACTGATTATTTTCCTCTCCTCTTGCTATTCAGGTACACTCTTTGAAAAGTATTTACTCTATAATTTTCAGTATAGATGCAATATGAAAGTTGAAGCTGATTGGGATAAAACTTATGTTATTAGTTTTTTTTTTTTTTTTTTTACATTTTAAGTTTTTGTATCAATAATAGACTGGATATTGGTAATTGTTTAGAATTTGTTTCTTCTTACTAATATCTTGAAACATTAATTTGAACTGAAATTGTTGTATGATCTCGATTGTGTGAATTTTAACACAACTATTAGATTTTTTTTTGTAATATTAATAATTCACTTCAATATTGTTATTAAATATTATAAGTATAAGCATGTTATTATTATTCAAGTTATTGAGTAATTAAAAAGAAATAAACCATCTCTTTAGTTAATTAAAAACTGGTTAGTTTAGTACCTAATGTTTTAATATTGTCTTTAATAAGCTAAAATTGCAAATATGTAGCTAGCTTAATAAAAATATGAATTTAAATTATTTTACGTAAAATTAGGCATTTAGGTCCGATTTGAATAAAATAATACTATTTTCCTTTAAATAAAAATAATTAAGGAAAATTATTGTTCCTTTAAATATTTGTAAATAGTTAATTTCATTGGTTTAAGTCAATTAAAATATGTATTTACATTAGTTGTAAAATAATTGGTTTAATTTGTATAAATATTATTTGTCAATTTTGTATTTTATTTTTATTTAGATTTTAGCCATGTCTACTTCCATTAAACAGTTATTTTAATATAGCAAACAATATCACAATTTGAGTATGTAATCGATTAAGATTTTATCTTTTATTGTACAAAAAAATATAAGTTTAAATAAGTAAAATTGTAGTATTTTAAGTTTGTTTTAAAGATGAATTTAGTTTTTTTAATAGTTCTATTAGTTTTTAATATATTACAAAACAAGTCTTCTCATTTTGTTTTAATCAATTTCTTTTAATACAAGTTAAGAGTTTTCGTATTTATTTATTAAATAAGGAAAAAAATCGAAAAAATAATTTTTATTTATTTATTTTTCTGTTTCATTAATAATTACCATAAATTAATTGGATGTATTGCATAGTTTTAGTCTATTAATTAATTAGGATTTTTTATTTATTTTTTTAAAATAAATTTAAAAAAAATAGAAATGTAGTAATTTTAAAGGAGCGTCTCGTCATATCAATGTAAAAATACGGGGCTCCCATTTTTCTTAAATAAAATATTTAGAAATCTAGGATTGGTTGTTTTAGCGAATTTTCACGGCCTCCTAAAATTAATAAGGCTTTAATATCTTTAAGTACATCTTTAATAATTTTATCTCCCTAAACTCGGTTGCACATTTATGTGACCCAAATCCAAATCTCAACAGGGTCAAAATATGTTGACAACCACGGGTACATTGATGTGACGTAGTTCAAAATACGTTTTCACAACGTTGCAATCCTTTAAAAATAATATTAATAATAGTAATAAAAGTGGTCAAGGATATAAAATTTGCACATTAGTTCATATTTGTTAAAAATCAGATAATCAAGCCGAATATAACAGTTGAGCGACCGTGCTAGAACCAAGGAACTCGGGAATGCCTAACACATTCTCTCGGGTTAACAGAATTCCTTATCTGGATTTCTGGTACGCAGACTGTTTAACAAAGTCAATCTTTTCCTCGATTCGGGATTCAAACCGGTGACTTGGGACACCATAAATCTCCTAAGTGGCGACTCTGAATTAAATAAATAAATCCCGTTTCGATTGTCCTTTAATCGGAAAAACTCCATCGCTCCCTCGCGGGTTAGCGGAAAAAGGAGGTGTGACAAAGACCACTCACAAAGTCCATAGTAATCCTCTCCCACTTCCACTCTAGAATATTCATACGCTGAAGTACACCACCGGCCCTCTGATGCTCATACTTGACCTGCTGACAATTGAGATACCAAGCTACATAACTCACAATATACTTCTTCATTCTTCTCCACCAGTAATGCTGTCTCAAATCCTGATACATCTTCACGGCACCTGGATGAATTGAATACCGCAAGCTGTGGGCCTCCTCCAATATTAACTCCCGAATCCCATCCATATTAGGCACGCAAATTCGGCCCTGCATCCTTAAAACACAATCATTATCAATAGGCACATCCCTGGCATCATCATCCTAAACTCTGTCTTTAAGGGCAAGAAAATGTGGATCATCATAGTGGTGCTCTATAATGCGATCATACAAGGAAGACCGAGATACTACACAAACCAACACCCGACTATGCTCCAAAATATATGCCTCACTATTTAATTGGCCAAAGCCTATACATCAACTACAAAATGTCTCTCCCCAATTGGAATGTACGCCAAACTACCCATACTCACTGCCTTTCGGCTCAAAGCATCGGCCACTACATTGGCCTTCCCCGGATAATACAAAATGGAAGTGTCATAATACTTGAGCAGATAAAATTAAGATCCTTCTGTTTGAACAAATGTTGAAGGTTGCGATGATCGGTATACACCTCACAAGATACGCCATATAGGTAGTGCCTCCAAATCTTCAAAGCATGAACTATAACAACCAACTCCAAATCATGAACGGGGTAGTTCTTCTCATGAGGCTTTAACCGACGAGAAACATATGCAATAACTCTACCTTAACACACATCCAATCCCAACTGTTGAAGCATAACAATAGACAGTGTAAGAACCTGAAGCTGATGGCAAGACTAATACTAGAGCTATGGTCAAAGCTGTCTTGAGCTTCTGAAAGCTCTCCTCGCACTCGTCCGACCATACAAATGGTACACCCTTCTGCGTCAACTTGGTCAAGGACAAAGCAATAGATGAAAACCCCTGGACAAACCGGCAGTAATACCCTTCCAAACCGATGAAACTCCAAATTTCGGTGGCTGAGGATGGTCTAGGCCAACTCTGCACTGCCTCTATCTTCTTTAGGTCAACCAGAATACCATCACTAGACACCATGTGTCCTAGAAAAGCCACAAACCCCAAGCCAGAACTCATACTTGGAGAACTTTGCATAAAATTTCTCCTCCCTCAATCTCTGTAATACCATTCTCAAATGTTGAGCATGCTCCTCATGGCTACATGAGTATGCCAGGATATCATCAATAAAACAATCACAAATGAATCCAGATACGACCGAAACATGTTGTTCACCAGATGCATGAACGTGGTTAGGGCATTAGTCAGTCTAAAAGACATAACTAGAAACTCATAATGCCCATATCCTATCCTCAAAGCTATTTTGCAATATCAGAATCTCTAATCTTCAGTTGGTGATAGCCTGAACAGAGATCAATCTTAGAGACCACCCTTGCTGCCTGAAGATGATCAAACAAATCATCAATGCGCGGTAGTTGATACTTGTTCTTCACTGTCACCTTGTTTAACTGTCTATAGTCAATGCACATTCTCATTGTGCTATCTTTCTTCTTCACAAATAAGACCGGTGAACCCCACGGCCACACACTCGAACGAATGAACCCCTTATCTAGGAGTTCCTGAAGCTGCTCCTTCAATTCATTTAACTCAACTGGTGCTATACGATAGGGAGGAACAGAGATGGGCTGAGTGTCCAACACCAGATCAATACTGAAATCAATGTCCCTGTCTGGTGGCATGCCCGGCAGGTCTGCTGGAAACACATCTGGGAAATCCCTCACAACGGGTACAGAATCCAGGCTAATAGTCTCATCTCCAATATCTCTCACAAAAGCCAAGTACGATAAACAACCTTTTCCAACCATCCGTTGGGCCTTTAGGAATGAAATCACCCTGCTGGGAACATAATCAGTCATACCTCGCCACTCAATCCTCGGGACACCCGGAATAGGCAACGTAACTATTTTGGCATGACATTCCAGAATAGTATGGTACGGAGATAGCCAATACATACCCAGAATCACATCAAAATCCACCATGCCCAACAACAACGAGTCAACTCGGGCCTCCAAACCCCCAATAGTCACCAGACAAGATCGATATACATGATCCATAATAATGGTATCAGCCACTAGGGTGGAGACATGCACAGGCAAGGTAAGACAACCACGGGTCGTACCCAGATGATGGGAAAACTATGAATAAACATAAGAGTATGTAGACCTAGGATCAAATAAAATAGAAGCATCCATATGGCAGACTGAGATAATACCTGTTAACAGCATCCGATGCAATAGCGTCCCTCCTATCAGGGATAGCATGGAATCGAGCCTGACTACCACCAGATTGGTCTCCACCCCTAGGGAGACCCCTATCTGCCTGGCCCTTACCCCTACCTGATTGGGATGATACTGATGTAGATGGAGTAGAAGAGGAGGGTTGATCCCTTTACTAAGGCCGACCACCACAAAGCCAAGGATACTATCTACTCATGTGGCCAAATTCACCACACTTATAGCAACTACCCGGTGCTAGAGAAGGGGACTGAAGGGAACCCCTCGCTGTAGATGAACCCTGGGCTGAAGATGCAGAAGAGTAGAACTCTAAGCTGGAAGGGCACTAAGTGAAGACCGGCCCTGCTAAAATCCCTAACGACCATGGCTTGAAGAAGCCCCACTATACTCTGGGTGGCCTGATGGAGGAGGCTTGAAGGAACGACCTCTGCCACACTGGAACTGGCCCCTAGATGAAGCACCACTAAAACTACCTGAACCTCGAGGCCTTTTAGCCTGCTTATCCTCACGCTCCCGATGACGATCTGTCTTAATTTGTCAAGCCATGTCAACTACCTCCTCAAACGAAGTGGCTACAACCCTCTCTCTGGTCATCAAAATGCAAAATGGATAGTTGAGGCCATCAACGGACCTCCTAATCCTCTCCCGATCTGTCGGGATCATCCAAGTAGCATGTCGAGCTAACTATGTAAACCTCAACTCATACTGGGTCACATTCATGTCCCCCTGAAAAACCACTCAAACTGATAATGCAGCTCCTCCCTATGAGACTACGATACATACTTCTCCAGAAAGAGAATGGAGAATTGTTGCCATGTAAGGGGCGCTGCTCCAACAGGACTACGCCTCGCAAACTCCTCCCACCATGTAAATGCAGGCCCTGATAAATGGAAGGTAGTAAAATCCACTTCACTCGACTCCAAAATCCCTATAGTGCGAAGCATACACTGACACTTGTCTAGACATCCCTGGGCATCCTCGCCCTCAGTACCACTGAACATCGGGGGCTGGAGCCTACCGAGACTCTCTAGTCGATGCTGCTTGTTGTCTGGCATAGCTGGAACCATATAATATAGAGCTGGTGCGACTGACACAACTAGATCAACCGGTGAAACTAGCTGAACTAGGGCTACTCCTGGTGTCTGTAATCCCTAAATAACCTGCTCGGATGTGCGAGCTGCGAGGGTTTGATAACTACCCCCGGTCTGAGAAGTAGCTGCAGCAGTAGTGGATAAGACTGCTTAAGCCAAGCCAGTGCAGACGGATAGGATCTGAGCTAAAGCCTCCTGAAGACCAGAAATCATGATGGGCACTACCGGTGCCTAAACAGGTGCTGCTGGAGCATCTACAGTTGGATGCTGGTCCTGAATGGGGGCAACTGGTGTGTCAATAGGTGCTGCCCCTGCTGCTCGGCCTCGACCACGATCATGAACGTGTCCACAGTCTCTAGTGGGTGGCAATGGTGGTAGTCTGCCACGTCTGGTAGCACAGGTTCTCGCCATCTATGAGAGAAGAGAATACAAAAGTTTAGTTCTCAGAACAACAAAGCCGCAAGACAAGAGTTCAATAATATGAAGTGTTTCGTAAAGGTTCTACAACCCCTCGAGGATAAATACAGACGTCTCCGTACCGATCCGTGAGACTCTACTAACTGTTTCATAACTCATGAAGCCTAGTAACCTAGGCTCTGATACCAACTTGTCATGACCCCAATTCTGATCGTGATGGTGCCCAACATAATTTCTAAGAAAGCCCGACCAATCAATACTCACAACTCAATCACACATCTCATTACCAATTAACAACATTAAATTAACAGTTTAACAAGTCTATTAACCGAATAATTTAAATAGAAATAGTATGAAACACTGACATAACCAACATCTCCCAAAGACTTGGGTCATGAGTCTAGAGCCTCTAATATAACAGAATAGCAAATCCTTGGTAGTACAAAGTTCTAAAATGCGGAAAAATAAAAGGGATAAGGGGAGGATTTAGGTCCAGCAGACGTCAGGTAGTTACCTTGACAATTCCTGGAGACTCTGGAAGCAGCAAACAGCTCGATTATGCTCTCGGGACACCTGAATCTGCACACATGGTGCATGGAGTAAAGTGAGTATTTCCAACTCACTGGTAATAGACATATATAATGGATTAAAGTATGAAATCCCAAAATATTACCGCAAATCTATAACCAATTATTCAACACATTTAATGGTGGAACAACAACAAGCAATGCCAGGTAAAAAAGATAGATATCGATGCATGAATGCAATGTAGTGTACATGACCGCTGCGTCGCGCAACCCGATCCATTTGGGTACTTGTGCTCACTGTGGGGGTTCTGACTCCGAAAGGGCTCCTATAGACCAAGCGCAATATGATCGTAGCATTTGCTATGGTATGCATCCTGATCCACACTCAGTCTAGATATATGTATGTAAGCCACACTGGCACAGTCAAGTTTATCATTTTCAGTTTCAAATTATTAGGAAATATAGATTAAGTGTTTAAAATTTTAGAAATTTACTAATCATTTCGAGGAAGTATTTAGCTGAGGACTGATATCATGAAAATATGCTAAGCATCATGAAAACAATGATAATAACCCCTAAGGGATCCAAATAATTGGCACACACCCCAAATATACTCATAACAATCTAAGTAGGATGTTTACCAATCAATTTCTAGTCCATAACACAATGTGAACACCACTCGGACGGACTAAGCCATAGTCCCCAATCACAAACGACCCCGTACTCGCCATAGTGTACGTGTCTCACCTCAATATAGTATCACAATGTGATATACTAGGGTTTCAAACCCTCAGGTCCTCATCTACATCTATTACTCACGTCAAACCGGCCATAAGACTAGTCTGCTAAGCTTTTTCCTCTCGAATCAACCTCCTCGCGCGCTGAATCTGATCAAAATCATAAGAAATACGTTATAATAAGCTAATGGAACATAACCCAATTGAAAGAACTCGAAAAACATCAAAAATTGTGAAGTTGGCAAAACCGAACCCCGGACCAACTTCTTTAAAAATTCTGAATTTTACATCAGCGGATTCTTCGTCTCGCCATGAGTCCATACATATAAAATTCATCAAATCGGAGTCCAAGTGCCCCCTCAAATTCCAATTTCTCATTAAAAACCCAAGCCCTAGTTCTTCAATCCCAAGCCCTACCTTCGGGCGATGATTTGTGATTTAGGAGAGCGATCAGAATTGAATTTGGAGGTCCGATGTAGAAATAAGCTTGAATTGGCAAAGTTGGAATTTTGGCGGGATCCGATTGATAGGTGAGATTTTGGTCCGGGGGTCGGAATGGAATTTCGACAATTGCAATAGCTTCGTTAGGTGAATTTGGATATGTCTGCAAATTTTCAGGTCATTCGGACATCATTTGGTCGGGTTCTTGATTGGATGTAGGTTTCGGAAGTTCTAAGGAAAAGTTAGGCTTGAATCCGAGGTAATTTGGTGATTTTTGTGTTTAAGGGCGTGTTGTTATGATTGTAACAAGTTCGTGTGATGATTTATAGTGGGTTTGTATTTTTTATTAAGGTCTCGGGGGCCACGGGGTGAGTTCCGGTGGTCAAACAAGGAAAAATTTGGAGTTGAGGTATGCTAGTGTGTATTGCAGCAGTCATTTCCGCTTCTGCTGAAGGGAGACTGCAGATGCGGCTCCGCAGAAGCGGGAAACCATCCGCAGGTGTGAGTTTTGGGCAGATCAACAAAGTCCGCTGAAGCAGACGTTTTGTCGCATAGGTATGCCCGCAGAAGCGGGAAAGTGCCCACAGAGCCCACAGAAGCGAAAAGGAGCGAATTGGGAGGTTCCGCAGAAGCGAAATATTTTCCGCTTATGCAATATCACAAGAGCGTAAAGTCAACCACAGAAGCGGTATAGGATTTAAGTGAAAGTCGTAGAAGCGACTCTATTATGGCAGAATCGGAAACGCAGAAGCGGCTAAAGAGCCGCAGAAGCGAAAATTGCTGGGGTTTAAGGATCAATGTGTTGGAAAAATTTCAGAAGTGTTAAAATATTTGGGGTTTCGAACAAAGAGAAGAATTGGGCGGTTTTGAAGAGAAATTTGTGGAGTATCATCAGGTAAGGACTCTTGGACCTAAATTATGTTATTATATTGATAAACATGGATTAAAACTCTGAAAATGGAGGAATTAAAGTATAAAAATAGAGGATTTTGTTTGATGCCTAAGAAATAGAAAATTGATGATTTGAAGGGGCAAATGGACTCCGATTTTGATAAATTTTATATGTATGGACTCGTGGCGAGACGAGGATTCGAAAAATATAAATTTCATAATTTTTCAAGAAGCGGGCCCGGGGCTCGTGTTTTGGAAACTTTTTATTTTTTGGTGTTTTTCGAGTCCTTTCGATTGGGTTACGATTCATTAGCCTATTTTGATGTATTCTTATTGGTTTTGACCAGATTTGGCACCCAATGAGGTTGATTTGCGAGGAAAGCACAAGGCAAGCTAGGACTTTGGCCGGTTCGAGGTGAGTGGTAGTCATGAATGATATACTGAGGATTTGAAATCCCGTATTTGCACTATACAGTGCTTTGTTGAGATGAAACACGCGTCGTGTGATGAGTGTGGTTATATTGTAATTGAGGATTCAGACTTAGTCCATCCCGATTGATGATTTACTGTGCATATTGACTGAGACTGAGCTTATATTTGTATAATTGGGCTAGTTTCCATGTTTGGGGCCTTGTGACGATCTGTACAACCTTAGGGAAGCCTGTGGAGTTGAATGACCCCTATATCTGTTAAACACATACTCTTAGTCGTATTCTTAGCTGTAAAGCATAACATGAATCGGTACTAGAAATGTACTTTAAGTGAGAATACCTAGGGTTGAATACCCTAATTCAGTTGAGTGGGCCCGAGAGGCCAAGTCTATATTGACCGAGAGGGTTCGAGGACCCATGGTGTGGTATTGATATATATACCGGATCAGGTTGCACGCCGCAGCAGTATATACATATACATGTATTGGATCGGACCGCACGCTGCAGTATAATACATTAATATATATATATATATATATATATATATATATATATATGGATCGGAATGCACGCCGCAGTATTATAGCGCTTGGGCTGAAGGAGCCGCAATGATATATATGTGGATCGGACTGAACGCCACAATATTATAGCGCTTGAGCTGAAGGAGCCCCTCTGGAGTCTGCACACACCCTTAGTGAGCGCAATATATATTATTGGATCGGGCTGCATGCCCTAGTATTATATCTATTATATCGGATCGGGCTGCACGCCACAACATTATATATAATGTGTTGGATCGGGCTGCGCAACAGTATTAGTAAGGATCGGGCTGCGCGCCGCAGCAGTGTTGGATAAGTGTGAGAGAGTAGTAGACTGAACTGGACTTTCCACCTTAGAGATGTTATTACGTGTACTGTTGCCCTTAGAACTGTTTAGTGTTCTTACCGGTGTTCTTACTTTCAGTTATTATTTATTACTACTACTCACTGAGTTGGAAATACTCACTCTACTCCTTGCACCCTGTGTGCAGATACAGGGATTCAGGAGGGCAGTTGAGCTATATTGTTGTCTTTCCAGCCATTGAGGAGACATCGAGTTAGCTGCCGGCGTCCGCAGGACCCGATCTCTCCCTTCCATTATTTATCTTTTGTTTTCTGCTTAGACTCAGTTGTATAGAGTATTACTCTAATGTGTAGAGGCTCATACTTATGATACTAGATCATATTGGGATGTATTTAGGTTATTTTGAATTCCGCCTTATTATTATTATTATTATTATTATTATTATTATTATTATTATTATTATTATTATTATTATTATTATTATTATTAAATCAAGATAATTTGACTTAAATGAAATATCTTTGAATTAATAAATGGATTGGTTATCGAAAAATGGTCGGGCTTGTCTAGCAATGTGTTGGACGCCATCATGACCGGGGTTTGGGTCGTGACAGGATCGTAATTTTGACATGCCATTGGAGAGATATAATTTTTTTAGTCAGAGCGTATAAAGTTGTAAAAATCAGAATTGCAGAGATTCATAACTGAGTTGAAAAAAATATATGTATAAACGTATAATGAATTTGGACTTGATTTTGTAGATATTGTAGTTTCAAAAGTCTTTTTTCTAACGGTATAAGCGGAGCGTTGTTTGATATATCTGTGGAGAGATATGAATTCTTTTTGGTTGGCACGCACAAAGCAATAAAAACAAAACTTAATTCAAAAGCATATTTGTATAAATCTACAAAGAATTTTAACCTTATTTTTGTATATACCATAGTTCTAGAAGTTTTCTTTCCTACAGCACAAGTGAATTGTGGTTTCTTTCAACGTGCTAAATAAAACAATGCATATAAAAGACAATATCATCAAAAAGAAAATCATAGTAGTTAAATAGTTTAAAAGTAAAAAGAAGAAATACCTCCTCAACAATTGCCAGATTAAATTTAGAAAAACTTCTTTAAATACTAAATTTTGAAGCTTTAGTTGTTATTGTCCATATCATCATAAATCAAAAATTTTAATTCCTTTCTAGCTGTCCGGTCGTTCTTCAATGAAGAACATAGCTAATCAAGATTTGAAACTTTAAAAATAGAGAAGCAAAATAAATTAGTAATACAAAAAATTGAATTTATGTATGTGTTCATCTTCTAGAACCAATTCAATCGAGAAAGTAGTGTTAAAAAAATATATGAAGAACAGAATAACAAATCCAAATTTTTAACTTCAAAAAAAAAAGAGAAGCAAAACGAATTACTAAGAAAAAAGTGATAAAGCAAAACGAATTACTAAGAAAAAAAAGTGAATTTGAACATTTTTTTAACTGTTTGTAGAACAAATTGAATCAAGAAAGTAGTGTTAACAAATTTATGAAGAACAAAGAAATCTATCTAGATTTGCAACTTAAAAAAGTAGAGAAGCAAAGCGAATTAGTCAAAAAAAAAATTTAATACATTTTCATCTTATATAACCAATCCAATCGAGAAAGTAGTGTCTGAATTGTAGCGATTTAGGACTTCCCACAGAAGAACAACCCAAACTTCAAACTTCTATTGCATTTTTGAAGATAAAATATCCTTGATGAAATCACTATGAGTAGCCAAAAATCCCTTTCTGTTGAATATTTGATATACGTCCGCCATTGATTTAAGTATAGAGTATTGGTGCAAGAAACATAAGTTGGCATAATCAGTTTTGAGCAGTTTCCGATAGTTATCAATTGTGCGTAGGTTTAGATAGCATTGATTTAGATAAAACCTAAAATTTAGAGTGGGATGTAAATCTGAATTTTTTTAAAAGAACAATGAACTAAAAATGTGTGCATCACGTTCACACGTAAATACAGTTACTTGTTTTGAAAATAAAAACTTAACTGAAATCTTTAGTAAAATATTAAATTTGTATGAGATTTCCCCCTAAATAGAGGTGTAATAGGATGATGTTAGTTTGTAAAAAATGAGGTCTAATAGGATAATATGATGCTTTTGACATTATGATTCCTTAAGCGAAAAATAACTGAAACTTTTAATTAACTAAAGTATTCAGTAAAAGATTCTTTTACCCAAATAACGTATTAGCATATTTATGATGACTCGGCCCGTCGTCACGAGAGCTACTGCTCCATTTCCACCTTATTATATTACTTCATGTTTCTATATCAGTATTACAGTCTATCAGGTGTGATTGGAATTGATTCTAATTGAAAATGAGGAATATAGCCTCTTAGGAGGGAGTTTGTTTCAGAAAAGTTAACCTGAAATTGACTATGTGGTTAGAGAGTTTGGATGTGAGTTCCGGTGGTTTGGTTAGTTCCGGGAAGTGATTTGTGACTTAGGGGAGTGATCGGAATTGAATTTAGAGGTCCAGTGTGGAAATATGCTTGAATTGGCGAAGTTGGAATTTTGACGGAATCCGGTTGATAGGTGAGATTTTGATCCGGGAGTCGGAATAGAATTTTGACAGTTGCAGTAGCTTCATTAGGTAATTTTGGATATGGTTGCAAATTTCAGGTCATTCGGACATCATTTGGTTGGGTTTTTGATTGAATGTTGGTTTTAGAAGTTATAGTTGAAACTTAGGCTTGAATCCGCCTTTATTTGATGATTTTTGTGTTTAAGGACGTGTTTTTATGTTGGAACAAATTTGTATGATATTTTAGAGTGGGTTAGTATTTTTGGTTGAGGTCCCGAGGGCCTCGGGTTGAATTCAGGTGGTTGAACGAGAGAATTTGGAGCTTGGAGTTTGCTGGTGTTAAGTTGCAGAAGGTATTTCCGCATCTGCGGAAGGGAGACCACAGATGCGGCTCCGCGAAAGCGGAAGATTATCCGCAGGTGCAGAATTTTGGTTAGTTCAGCAAGTTTCGCAGAAGCGGGAATTATTCACTAAAGCAAGTCCATAGGAGCGGGAAGAGGATCGTAGAAGCGAAATGGCGATGGCTTGGGAGGTTCCGCAGAAGCGGAACATTTATCGCATAGGCCAGGTCGCTGAAATGGATTTTTAACTGCAAAAGAAGTTTGGGAGATTAAGTGAAAAACTGCAGAAGTGGTTAGTTGGACGCGGAAGCGATATCACAGAAGCGGTTATGAGAACTGTAAAAGCGAAAATATCAGAGGGTTTAATGTATCAGTTCATTCGAAATTCCAGAAGTGTAAAATCATTTTGGGGTGCGAACTAAGGCATTTTTGGGCGATTTTGAAGATGCTTCATAGGAGGATCATCATGTAAGGATATTTGGACTTGGTTTATGTTATTATAGTGTAAAAACATGAATTTATCACTGAAAATTGGAGGAATCAAAGAGTAAAAATGAGGTTTTTGCTTGAAGCCTAAGAAATGATAAAATGATGATTTGTAAGGTCAAATAGATTCCGATTTTGATAAATTTGATATGTATGGACACGTGGTGAGACGAGGATTTCGAAAATGTGAATTTCGTAATTTTTCTAGAAGTGGGCCCGGGGCTCGGGTTTTACCAACTTTGTGTTTTTGGGTGAGTTATTTCAATTGGGTTATGTTCTATAGCCTATTTTGATGTATTCCTATTGGTTTTGTTCATATTTGGCACCCGCGGAGGTCGATTCTAGAGGGAAAGGCATTGCGGACTAGTTTCAAAGCCGGTTCGAGGTGAGTAATAGATGTGGATAATGACTTGAGGGTTTGAAACCCCGGTATATCACTATGTGACGCTGTATTGAGGCGAGACACATACTCTACAGTAAGTGCGAGATCGATTGTGATTGGGGATAATGGCTTAGTCCGACCGAGTAACATTGTACTGTGTTGTTGGTTATAAATGAGCCGGTAAACCTCCTACTTGGATGGTTATGGATATATTTGGGTTGTGTGCTGGTTATTTGGATCCTGTGAGGATCGTTATCACTGTTTCTATGATTATAACATGTTTTCATGATACCAGCCCTGAGCAAAACATTGTCTAAAAATGATTTGTAAATTTTGTGATTTCTGAACACTTAATTCTATAATTTTTGTTAAATGAAACTAAAAATGGTAAGTATTTGTGCCTGCGAGGCTTGCATTGTATGTAGCTGGACTGATAGTAGATCAGGCTGTACGCCGCAACATATGTTACTATGACATTGCGCTTGGGCTGTAGGAGCCCCTCCGGAGTCTGAACCCCCACAGTGAGTGCGGGTACCTAAATAGATCGGGCTACGCATCGTAGTGTCATGTTCATGTGCATCTGCATTGCCTTATACATTTACACTTAGCTGCTCTATCTGTTACTATTTTCCTTGAGAATTATACTGTTAAAAAGGAAATTTAATATTATATAGCTTTACTGTGTGGTATTTTGGGTTTTCTTACATTCAATATCATTATACAGGTCTATTACCGCTGAGTTGGAAGTACTCACTCTACTCCCTGCACCTTGTGTGTAGATCCAGGTACCTTTCAGCAGGGTTGATTTTCAGCTGCTTCTAGAGCATATCTCGGAGTTGTCGAGGTAGCTGCCTGGCGTCTGCAGGACCCGACTTCTCTCGTATTTTTCCTATGTCTTTCTATGTTTTAGACATTATAAGTTTTTAGATTTATTCCATATATAGTATTATTACTATGATATTCGGTAGAGGCTCTTAACTCGTGACCCGCAGATATGTGAGAGGTGGTGTGCATTGTTATCGGGATATTTTCATATACTTTTGCTAAACTTTGTATAATGCTTCGTTATTATTGATTTTGAACAAAGAATGTGAGCTGGTAGCTCGATAATGTATGTGATTGGTCGGGCTTTCCTAGCAATGAGCTGGGCGCCATCACGACCGGGTTTGGGGTCGTGAAAAATTAGTATCATAGCCTAGGTTACTAGGCCTTATGAGTCTTGAGCCAGTTAGTAGTGTCTCGCGGATCGGTACGAAGACGTCTGTATTTTCCTCGGGAGGCTGCAGAACTTTTAGGAAAAATTTCATATTCTTGAACTCTTGTCGTGCGATTTTGTTGTTTCAAGAACTGAACTTCTGTATTCTATTCTCTCGCAGATGGCGAGGACTCGTGCTACTGGATGAGGTGGACGACCACCATTTCCACCAGCTAGAGGTCGTGGTCACGGCCGTGGTCGTGGTAGAGCGGCATGGGCAGTACCAGTAGACCCACCTGTTGCCCCTATTCAGGATCAGCCCCCAGTGGTTGAGGCTCCAGCAGCACCCACTCAGGCACCGGTAGTGCCTATTGTTATTCCTGGCCTTCAGAAGGCATTGGCCCAGATATTATCTATCTGCACTAGTTTGGCTCAGGCAGTTTCAACTACTACTGCCGCATCGACATCTCAGATAAGGGGCGGTCATCAGACCCCCGGCTCACACACCAGGGCAGGTTGTGCAAGGACTTCAGATGCTAGAGGCAACCCCATCTCAGGTAGTTGCACCGGCTGTTCCAGTTGCGCCAGTTACGCCATCCCCAGGGTATGTTGTTTCGGTGATGCCTGACGACGAGCAGCATCAGTTAGAGAGGTTTGGCGGACTTCAGCCTCCTACATTCAGTCGTACTGAGGGCAAGGATGCCCAGGGATTCTTGGATAAGTGTCAGAGAATGCTACGTACAGTAGGTATTCTTGAGTCTAGTGGGTTATCTTTTACTATATTCTAGTTTTTGTGGCCAGCATTCATATGGTGGGAGGAGTTCAAGAGGCGTAGGCCTGCAGGAGTAGCACCCCTTACCTGGCAACAGTTTTCCACTCTCTTTTTAGAGAAGTATGTGCCGCAGTCCTGCCGAGAGGAGCTGCGTCGCCAGTTTGAGTGGCTAGTGCAGGGTGATATGACAGTGACTCCGTACGAGTTGAGGTATACTCAGTTGTCTAGGCATGCTATTTAGATGATCCCGACAGATCGGAAGAGGATCAGGAGGTTCATAGATGACCTTAACTATTCTATTCGTATCTTGATAACCCAGGAGAGAGTAGCGGAAGCATCCTTCGAGGAGGTAGTGGATATGGCATGCCAGATTGAGGCGGATCGTTGCCGAGAGTGAGAGGAGAGGGAGGACAATAGGCCTCGAGGTTTGGGCAGCTATAGTGGTGCTCCATCTAGGGGACAGTGTCATCCGGGCAGAGGTTGTTCATTTAGACCTCCTCGGTCAGGTCGCTTAGAGCACAATGGAGCTTCTTCCGGTCGTGGCCGTTAGGGTTATCAGTAGGGCCAGTCTTCACTCAGCGCCCTTCCAGCTCAGAGTTTAGCACTTTCTTCTTCATCCTAGGGTTTATCTGCGACGAGGGGTTCCCTTCAGTCCCCTTCTCCAGCACCGAGCAGTTGTTTTGAGTGTGGCGAGTTTGGCCACATGAGGAGGCAGTATCCTCGACTTCGCAGGGGTAGGTCTCACCAGAGGGATCAACCCTCATCTTTTACTCCATCTGCTTTAGCACTATCTCAGTCTAGTAGGGGTGGGGGTCAGTCTTCTAGAGGTCGCTCCAGGAGTGATGGGCGATCGAGCGATGGCCAGGCTCGTTCTATGCACTTCCGGATAGGAGAGATGCTGTTTCCTCAGATGCAGTAATCACAAGTATTATTTCAGTTCACCACATGGATGTTTCTGTTTTGTTTGATCCTAGATCTACATACTCGTATGTGTCTTCTTATTTTGCTCATCATTTGGGTACGACCCGTGGTTATCTTGCCTTTCCTGTGCCTGTATCCACCTTGGTGGGTGATACGATTATTGTGGATCACGTCTATCAATCTTGTCTTGTTACTATTACGGGTCTGGAGACCCGAGTGGATTTGCTATTATTGGTTATGGTAGACTGCGATGTGATTTTAGGCATGGATTGGCTATCCCCGTGGCATGCTATTCTGGACTATCATGCCAAGACAATTACATTGGCTATTCTTGGTATTCCACAGATTGAGTGGTGGGGTTCGACTGATTATGTCCCTAGCCGAGTGATTTCATTCTTAAAGGCTTAGAGGATGGTTGAAAAAGGGTGTTTATCATAGTTAGAGTTTGTGAGAGATGTTGGAGCTGAGACTCCTAGCATTGATTTTGTGCCCGTTGTGAGGGACTTCCCAGATGTGTTTCCATCAGACCTGCCGGGCATGCCGCCAAACAAGGATATCGACTTTGGTATTGATTTGGTGCCGAGCACTCAGCCCATCTCTATTCCTCCTTATCGTATGGCACCAGCTAAGTTGAAGGAATTGAAAGAGCAACATTAGGAGCTCCTAGATAAGGGATTCATTCGCCCTAGTGTGTCACCGTGGGGTGCATCGGTGTTGTTTGTTAAGAAGAAATATGGCTCAATGAGGATATGTATTGATTATAGACAACTGAACAAGGTAATGGTGAAGAACAAATATCCTCTACTGCGCATTGATGATTTATTTGATCATCTCCAGGGAGCGAGGGTGTTCTCGAAGATTGATCTTCATTCAGGCTATCACCAACTGAAGATTAGAGATTCTTATATAATGAAGACAACCTTCAGGATGAGATACGGGTACTATGAGTTTCTAGTAATGTCTTTTGGGCTGACCAATGCCCCAGCCGCATTCATGCACTTGATAAACAATATGTTCTGGCAGTATCTGGATTCCTTCATGATTGTGTTTATTGATGACATCCCGTTGTACTCTCGTAGCAAAGAAGAGCATGTTTAGCATTTAAGAGTTGTATTGTAGAGGTTGATGGAGGAGAAGCTGTATGCGAAGTTCTCCAAGTGTGAAGTTTGGCTTGATTCAGTTGCTTTTTTGGGTTATATGGTGTCTAGTGATAGTATTCAGGTTGACCCGAAGAAGATAGAGGCGGTGAAGAGTTGGCTTAGACCGTCCTCAGCTACAAAGATCCGGAGTTTTCTTTTTTTGGTGGTGTATTATCGCCGATTTGTTTAGAGATTTTCATCTATTGATTCGTCCTTGGCCAGGTTGACACAGAAGGGTGCACTGTTTGTATGGTCGGTTGAGTGCGAGGAGAGCTTTCAAAAGCTCAAGACAGCTTTGACCACAGCTTCAGTGTTAGTCTTGCCATCAGCTTCACGTTCTTATACTATGTATTGTGATGCATCGAGAGTGGGGATAGGTTGTGTATTGATGCAGGAGGGTAAAGTCATTGCTTATGCTTCTCATCAGTTTAAGCCTCATGAGAAGAACTACCTTGTTCATGATTTAGATTTAGCTGCCATAGTTCATGCCTTGAAGATTTGGAGGCACTATTTGTACGACGTCCCCTGTGAGGTGTGTACTGATCATTGTAGTCTCCAGCAATTGTTTAAATAGAAGGAACTCAATTTGAGGCAGCGGAGGTGGCTTGAGTTGCTGAGGAATTATGACATTACCATTTTATATCATCCGGGGAAGGCCAATGTAGTGGCCGATGCTTTGATCTGAAAGGCACTTAGTATGGGCATCTTGGCGTATATTCCAGTTGGGGAGAGACCCTTTGCATGTGATGTTCAGGCATTGGCCAATTGGCTAGTGAGGTTGGACATTTCAGATCCCAGTAGAGTGTTGGCTTGTGTTGTTTCCCGATCTTCCTTATATGATCGCATTCGTGAGCGTCGGTATGATGATCCACACTTGCTTGTACTTAAGGACAGAGTTCAACATGAAGATACCAGGGATGTTACTATTGATAGTGATGGTGTGTTGAGGATGCATGGTCGAATTTGCGTGCCCAATGTAGATGGCCTTCCTAAGTTGATATTGGAGGAGGCCCATAGCTCACGATATTCTATCCATTCAGTTGCCACGAAGATGTATCAGGATTTGAGATAGCATTACTGGTGGAGAAAGATGAAGAAGAACATTGTGAGTCATGTAGCTCGGTGCCTCAACGGTCTGCAGGTCAAGTATGAGCTTCAAAGGCCCGGTGGCGTGTTTCAGCGTATTGTTATTCCCGAGTGGTAATGGGAGAGGATTACTATGGACTTTGTTAATGGTCTCCCTCGGACAACGAGGAAGTTTGATTCATTTTGGGTGATTGTGGATAGGCTAACCAAGTCTGCACACTTTATTCCTGTGTGTACTACCTATTCCTCGAAGCGCAGAGATATTTATCCGTGAGATTGTGAGACTGCATGGTGTCCCAATTTCTATTATATTAGATAGAGGTACTCAGTTTACTTTTCAGTTCTAGAGGACATTCCAGCGAGAGTTGGGTTTACAGGTTGAGTTGAGTACTGCATTTCACCCTCAGATGGACGGATAGTCCGATCATACCATTCAGATGTTGGAGGACATGTTGCGTGCCTGTGTTATTAATTTCGGTGGTTCTTGGGCTGATTACTTGCCTCTTACAGAGTTTTCTTATAACAACAACTACCAATCTAGTATTCAGATGTCACCTTATGAGGCCTTATATGGGAGACGGTGTAGATCTCCAATTGGTTGGTTTGAGCCCGGCGAGGCTAGGTTGTTGGGGACAAAGTTGGTCCAGGATGCATTGGATAAGGTGAAGGTGATTCAAGAGAGACTTCACACAGCTCAGTCGCGCCAGAAGAGTTATGCAGACCGGAAGGTCCGGGATGTGTCATATTCAGTGGGTGAGAAGGTCTTGTTGAAGGTTTTGCCTATGAAAAGCATCATGAGATTCAGAAAGAAAGGAAAGTTGAGTCCAAGGTTCATTGGACCTTTTGAGATACTCAGGAGGATTGGAGAGGTGGCATATATGCTTGCTTTACCACCCAGCCTATCGGGAGTTCAAACGGTTTTCCATGTGTCTATGCTCCGGAAGTATGTTGGGGACACATCGCATATATTGAATTTCAGTGCAGTTCAGCGGGATGATGACTTGACTTATGATGTGGAGCCTATAGCTTTATTGGGTCATTAGGTGCGGAGATTGAGGTCTATGGATATAGCGTCAGTGAAGGTGCAGTGGATAGGTCGGCCCGTGGAGGAGGCCACTTGGCAGATCGAGCGAGAGATACAGAGCATATATCCACACTTGTTTGAGACTCCAGGTATGTTTCTTGACCCGCTCGAGGATGAGCGTTTGTTTAAGTTGGGGAGGATGTGAGGACTCGGCCCATCGTCATGCGATTTACCACCCCGTTTCCCCCTTATTGAGTTGCTTTATGTTTCTTGATTCACGTCCAAGCAACGGTCGTAGTCAATATAACTTGGTTTAATAAGTCCAAGATCGATCCCACAGAGAATTAACCTACCAATTACAACTTTCACAACCCCAAAAGTACTTACAAATCAAGTTCCCAAACTTTGAATATATATATGTGTGGATTCGAACAACTACTTTGCAAGAATTAAAGAATGCTTTAAAAGAAAGAATTGAATGTTGAATGAAATAATATAGAGAAAGACTAAGGTATTGATTTCCCCTATTGACGGAATCCCTTATCGTTATGCTCATACAAATTGTTAATATATTCTATCAATCATGAACGCTATGTGTATCGTAACCCTCTCCCGAGCAATTACAATAATTTACTAGTGCACTCTCTCGAGCTACCCTAGCTAGCTTTAATTTGAATAGTTCACTTTACATTGCACCCAAGACTTCATTATTCCTAACCCCGTCTTTACGCCTAAAATTATAGATTCCTCTAATAACCTAGGTGTGGTGTTGTTCAACAATAAACCTAAATATGCACTCTTTTCCAAGTTATGCACACTAAATAGGCACCGCTAATTGGGACGTCTACCAATTAACTACAATAAGAATGAAGTTGAACAAATAGAAATCTAAGTCACAATTTGTAATCACATAAACGATAAGTTCATCTATCAATAGGTTCCATCAAAACCTTAGAAAAGATTTTAGCTACTCATGCTTGAAGAAACAAGAATAACAATTGAAATCATAAAGAATTGCTTGATATAAAATAATAGAAAGAGTTTTGAGAGGAATCTCTCCTACTAAACCTTGCAAAAGTATTGAAGAAATAAAGTACATGCCTCTATGGGGCAAACTAGGAGTTTATATAGAAGTTTTAGGGCTTAAAATCTAAGTTAGAGTCCAACTGATATTACTGCCGCTGGGACTTCCGCGGTTCGTTCGCGGCCGCGAGCGGACCGCGAACAGTCAAACTTCAGAGGGCTTCGTTTTTCGCGGTTCATCCGCGGCCGCGAGTGGACCGCGGATGAACAACACTTCTGTTTCTTTACTGCTTCGTCCAGACCTCTTCACTTTAGCTCTTCTCTTGGCCTTTTCATCAACCTATGACTTCAAAATGGCTTTTTAAGGCATCCAATGCATCACATGTACCTGTAAAACACAATCAAACACTAATCAAAGCATTTTGTCCTCATAACAACATTAATCTCATAATAAAGTGTGATTATTTAGGGTATAATTATAGTCAAATTCACCTATTATCAACACCCCACACTTAAACCTTTGCTCGTCCTCGAGCAATCTTTAATCACACTTTAGGACAATTAGCAAAATTTGTCTCCCCCAAGTTATGCCACATAAGCTATAATATATGAACAACTTAAGATATGCATAATCCTTTACTTAACCGTAAACTCTCATGCCAGCACATTATTACTTACTCTACTTATTATCAAGAACTTGCAAATTTACCTTCTTCCTCTTGAATTACATGCCCTTACCAAATTGATTTAGAGAAGTTCCCACACATTAAAATTCATATACATGGAACTTATGGATATCGGAAAAATTCACTCACTCTCAACAAAGAACATTCATATGCGTACAGACACACCATAGGCTTGCCCTAGTGTAATACTCCACTAATCAAGTTATTCAATCATAAATCAAGAGGTCTTTAAGGGTTGTAATGTAGGCTACGGGACGGGTAGGATACTTTTGGGTATAGTGACTAGCCTCCCTAAGCACTTTTCTTTTCTCTTTCACAACTTTCCCTTTTAGTTTTCTTTTCTTCCTTATGTCTCCCATAAACATTTATTCACCTTTATTTGCTTTTAATCCCCATTTTTCCTTTGTTGGTGTAACTGGCCTTTTTAGTTTTTTCATATATACATTGATATAGCTCTTTTTCTCATTGCTTTGCAACACATTTGCATTATTTTGGCCAGTTCACTATTTTCTATCATTCATTCTTGATTTTTCCCTTTTCAATTTCCTTTCACCCCACACTTAATCTTTTGCATATTCGTTACAATACAAGTGCTTCTAGGAGGTAAATTAGAACAATAATTTGAAGAACATTCAAGGGTTATCAAAGAATAGGCTTTAAGCTCAAAGGGGTTAACTAAGATATAATGTATGTGTGAATTCATGTTTATTGGCATATGGGGTTGCACAAAGAAATGCCTCTATCCTTTCTACAACCAAACAACTTCTATTTCGCTTTGCAAACACACAGGGCAAGTTCTAGGCATCATGTACAACATACAATGTAAGTAAAACCTCACACACACATGGCATGCAACTCATTTGGAATCCAGTTGATCTACAAAGTCCTATCGATGTTCAAGCAAGCATTATTGTGCAATTTAAGGCATATTGAGATTCTACAGAGTCAAGCTTAGAAGATACATTCTCAGGTTCAATTCACGCTTTTGCTAATGTGCATATTCGGGGCTACATGCTGCCCTTTTACCTCTAATCCTAAGAAAAGAAAGAAAGAAAGAAAGAAAAAAAATCTACCTAACCCGGTTCAATAAAAACCCTTGGAAAAGAACCGTGGTCAAAAGAAAAACCAAGGGGGAGATGATACACTACCTAGAAAAAGAAAATAAAAGAAAGAAAAATTCCTATGTGGACTACTTCCCTCAAGAGTACTTGTCCTAAATAGTCCGTCATAAGGAAGAGTCCTCTACTCATATTTTTGTATTTTTTCAAATTTTCTAATTTTTTTTTTTGTGTTTTTAATCCGACTTAGACCCTTAAGAAACCCGTCGACAAGTGTCTATCATCGGGCCAAACCAACTATTTATATTAACAACTAAAACTACTATATACAACATATAATACAAGATAAGTCTCCCACCCCACACTTAAAATCATGCCATGTCCTCATGGCAAAATAATACATGTATAGCATAGAAGGGTGAGAAAACTTACCTGGGATCTACCCCGTGTCTAGCCAATTTATCACTTTCTTTTTAATCCTATCCTTCATATTCGGTTTTAGCCTTCTTTTGTGTTTCCTGGAATGTTTGTGCCCCTCTTCCCGGAGAATCTTGTGCATGCAGTATGCAAGGCTGATCCCTTTTATGTCTGCCATGGTCCAACCATTGGCAGCTTTACATTTCTTGAGTACCTGTAATAACTTTTGAGCCTGCACATCTAGCAAACCAGATGAAGTAATAACAGGTAAAGTGGAGTTAGGGTCTAGAAATTCATACCTGAGATGAGATGGTAGTGGTTTAAGCTCAAGCTTTGGTGGCTCTTCTATGGATGGCTTTGCAGGAGGGGTCTATCTTTTCTCTAAGTGTAGAGGCTCGAATTCAAGCTCTCTCTCCCAAAACCCCTTGCCTTCCGGAGATAGTACCCATTCTGCTAGACATTCACCATTTACCTCTTCCAAGTTCATCAGGCATCCTTGCAGTGGATCTTCAATAGTCAATTCTGCATCGTCGGTTTCCACTATCACATCAACCGCATCAACTAGAGAGCAATTTGCGAACTCACTAGGGCGCCTCATGGATTTTTGCACATTGAAGATGATCTCCTTATCATTCAACCTCATCTTGAGTTCCCCAGTTTCACAATCAATTATGGCTCTCCCAGTGGCTAGGAATGGTCTTCCCAGGATTAGGGGAATTTCTTCGTCGACCCTGCAATCAAGAATAACAAAATCGGCGGGAAACACAAACTTCCCAACCTGGATTAGCACATCATCTATAATGCCAAATGGACGCTTAACCGTCCTGTCAGCAAGCTGTAAAAGCATAGAGGTGGGTCTGGTTCTCCCAATGCCTAACCTCTTATAGACAACTAAGGGCATGAGATTAATGCTTGCCCCAAATCACATAAAGCCTTAGCAAAGGCATAATTCCCTATAGTGCATGGGATGGTGAAACTACCTGGATCAGATAGCTTCTCAGCAATGGGTCTAGAGACCACTGCACTACAAGTCTGTGTGAGTGTAACTGTGGCCAAGTCTTGGAAATCAAATTTCCGCGACATTAAATCCTTCATCATCTTAGCATAACCAGGCATTTCTTTTAAAGCTTCGATTAATGGAATGTTTACCTGGATTTACTTGAGCATGTCGAAGAACTTTTTGTATTGTTCATCTTTTTGGTGTTTGGCCAACCTTTGGGGGAATGGTGGTGGAGGCCTCTTCTTCCCGGTGACTTGGGATTTATCTTTGTCTACCACTCTCTCATCAATCTGCTGTTCTACTTTTTCCGTTACTTTCTCCGTTCCCTGTTGTGCTTCTTTATTTTCAGTAATTGGCTGGATCGTGACTTTTGTCAACCCAGTAGATTCATCTGGTTCAATGGTCAATGGAGTAGGTGTCTCAGCTTGTCTGTCAATTTTCTCACTTTCATTCTCCGCATCAAGATCTCTACCGCTTCTCAGAGTCACTGCCATTATTTGCTTTGGGATTTGGTCCTTTGGGTTCGTTTGTGTATCTGCAGGTAATGTCCCTTGAGGACGATTGTTAAGTGACATAGCAATCTTCCCCATCTGCACTTCCATATTTTTGATCACTGCATCATGTGCATCTATTCTTTCATTGGTCTTAGCATTTGACCCAATTACCTGCTGCATCATAGCTTCCAACCTTGCAAACCCATCATCATGCCTGCCCCCATGTGGTGGTGGGGGTGGATGATATCCCTGCTGCTGATTGCCGAAATTCTGAGGTCTAGGATATGGAGCCATGTTGTGTGGTGGCCTCATACCTGCTGTATTGAATTGTGGCTGGGGAGGTCTTTATTGCATTGGAGCTTGTTGGCCCCAGTTTTGATTACTTTGTCGCTGTCCTCCATAGTTAGCCACATAGTTCATATCCTCATGCTGGTGATGATGTTCTTGGTCTGCAGCCCATGGATTACCTATGGGTTGGCTAATGCAAGATGTGCATAAACTACCATTGGTAGTATCTACAATGTGAACTTGCTGCGTAACCCCTGATTCTTCCACCTTTTTTGTCAGGATGCTCATCTGTGTCAATAAAGTTTCCACGTTCTCCTCTAGAGTGTTGGATGGATCCAGAGGTACATAGTGTACTACTGGTGTGATAGGAGCATTCCTGGACGTCCACCCGGAATTTTGAGCCATCTTGTCTAGCAAATTTTGGCCCTCTCTCCAAGTCTTGCTCAGAAAAGCCCCACCTGTTGAAGCATCTACAATATTCTTCATACTGTCTGAAAGTCCCATGTAGAACCTTTGACCCAACATCTGTTCAGGAATCCCATGGTGAGGACACATAACAAGCATGCCTTTGAATCTCCCCCAAGTTTCATGTAGTGTTTCCAGTGGTTTCTGCTTGAAGCTCACAATCTCATCAATTTGTTGAGCTGTTTTGTTGGGTGGATGAAACTTGTTGTGGAATTGTTTGATTAACTCATCCCAAGTTGCAATGGATTTTATTGGGAGTGAGTTTAGCCATATCTGTGCTGCTCCTGTAACTGAGAATGGAAAAAGTAGTAATCTGATAGCTTCCGGAGTTACATTCGGTTGCCTTTGTGTTTTGCATATTGATAGAAAGTTTTTGAGGTGCTGCTGTGGATCTTCAACCTGAGACCCAGAGAATAATCCCTTGTTTTGTAACAAGTGAAGCATGTTGTTGGTAATCTGGAAAGACTCAGCTTGAATTGCTGGCACAACGATGGCAGTTGCCAAATTATCCGCTGTGGGTTGTGCCCAGTCGAACAATGCACCTTCTTGTGCCTCCTGTGCCTCTTGCATGTTTAGCTCGGCTTGCTGGTTTTGAGCGTTCATGTCACCCATGTCGAAGTCTAGTTTGATTGGTTGTTGAGATTGTTGAATTTGTTTGATGGCTTTGTTACGTGCCCGGAAGGTTTGCTCGGGGTCTGAGAGTCCTTCAATTAGTTCTCCAGTCCTTGCAGATTTTCTAGGCATGCACCCGAATACCCAAATCAACAAACGTCAAAATATTCAATGTAGAGTGTAGAAAGAACCTGAATACACAAGAATCTTGAAGTTCTGTCAATGGCAATTGACAATTCCGTTAATTCCCCGACAACGGCGCCAAAATTGATTCACGTCCAAGCAACGGTCGTAGTCAATATAACTTGGTTTAATAAGTCCAAGATCGATCCCACAGAGAATTAACCTACCAATTACAACTTTCACAACCCCAAAAGTACTTACGAATCAAGTTCCCAAACTTTGAATATATATATGTGTGGATTCGAACAACTACTTTGCAAGAATTAAAGAATGCTTTAAAAGAAAGAATTGAATGTTGAATGAAATAATATAGAGAAAGACTAAGGTATTGATTTCCCTATTGATGGAATCCCTTATCGTTATGCTCATACAAATTGTTAATATATTCTATCAATCATGAACGCTATGTGTATCGTAACCCTCTCCCGAGCAATTACAATAATTTACTAGCCCTAGCTAGCTTTAATTTGAATAGTTCACTTTAGATTGCACCCAAGACTTCGTTATTCCTAACCCCGTCTTTATGCCTAAAATTATAGATTCCTCTAATAACCTAGGTGTGGTGTTGTTCAACAATAAACCTAAATATGCACTCTTTTCCAAGTTATGCACACTAAATAGGCACCGCTAATTGGGACGTCTACCAATTAACTACAATAAGAATGAAGTTGAACAAATAGAAATCTAAGTCACAATTTGTAATCACATAAACGATAAGTTCATCTATCAATAGGTTCCATCAAAATCTTAGAAAAGATTTTAGCTACTCATGCTTGAAGAAACAAGAATAATAATTGAAATCATAAAGAATTGCTTGATATAAAATAATAGAAAGAGTCTTGAGAGGAATCTCTCCTACTAAACCTTGCAAAAGTATTGAAGAAATAAAGTACATGCCTCTATGGGGCAAACTAGGAGTTTATATAGAAGTTTTAGGGCTTAAAATCTAAGTTAGAGTCCAACTGGGATTACTGCCGTTGGGACTTCCGCGGTTCGTTCGCGGCCGCGAGCGGACCGCGAACAGTCAAACTTTAGAGGGCTTCGTTTTTCGCGGTTCATCCGCGGCCGCGAGTGGACCGCGGATGAACAACACTTCTGTTTCTTTACTGCTTCGTCCAAACCTCTTCACTTTAGCTCTTCTCTTGGCCTTTTCATCAACCTATGACTTCAAAATGGCTTTTTAAGGCATCCAATGCATCACATGTACCTGTAAAACACAATCAAACACTAATCAAAGCATTTTGTCCTCATAACAACATTAATCTCATAATAAAGTGTGATTATTTAGGGTATAATTATAGTCAAATTCACCTATTATCATTTCTATATCAGTATTAGAGTCTATCGGGTGTGACTGGATTGATTCTAGTTGAAAATGAGGCATATAGCCTCTTAGAAGGGAGTGTGTTTCACAAAAGACATGAAGTTGACTATATGGTTAGAGAGCTCGGATGTGAGTTCCGCTGGTTAGGTTAGCTCTTGGAGGTGATTTGTGACTTAGGGGAGCAATCAGAATTGAATTTAGAGGTCCGACGTGGAAATATGCTTGAATTGCCGAAGTTGGAATTTTGGCGGAATCCGGTTGATAGGTCAGATTTTGATCCGTTTATCAAAATGGAATTCCAATAGTTGCAGTAGCTTCGTCATGTGATTTTGGATATGTCTACAAATTTTCAGGTCATTCGGACATCGTTTGGTCGGGTTTTTGATTGAATGTTGGTTTCGAAAGTTATAGTTGAAACTTAGGCTTGAATCCGCCTTGATTTGATGATTTTTGTGTTTAAGGATGTGTTGTTACGATTGGAACAAATTCGTATGTTGTTTTACAGTGGGTTGGTATTTTTGGTTGAGGTCCCGAGGGCCTCAGATTGAATTCGGGTGGTTGAATGAGAGAATTTGGAGCTTGGAGTCTGTTGGTGTTAAGTTGCAGCAGGTATTTCCGCATCTGCGGAAGGAAGACCGCAGATGCGGCTCCACAGAAGCAGAAGATTATTCTTAGGTGCAGAATTTTGGTTAGTTCAGCAAGTTCCGTAGAAGCGGGAATTATTCGCAAAAGTGAGTCCGCAGGAGCGGGAAGAGGATCGCAGAAGCGAAATGGTGATGGCTTGGGAGGTTCCGCAGAAGCGGAACATTTTCCGCATAGGCGAGGTGGCAGAAGTAGATTTTTAACCTCAAAAACGGTTTGGGAGATTAAGTTAAAAACCGCATAAGCGGTTAGTCGGACACGGAAGTGATACCACAGAAGCGGTTATGGGAATCGCAGAAGCGAAAATGTCAGAGGGTTTAATGTGATGTTCATTCGAAATTTCAGAAGTGTAAAATCATTTTGGGGTGCGAACTAAGGCGATTTTTGGGTGATTTTGAAGACGCTACGTAGGAGGATCATCAGGTAAGGATATTTGGACTTGGTTTATATTATTATAGTGTAAAAAAAATGAATTTATCACTGAAAATTGGAGGAATCAAAGGGTAAAAATGGAGGTTTTTTTCTTGAAGCCTAAGAAATGGTAAAGTGATGATTTGTGGGGTCAAATAGACTCCGATTTTGATAAATTTGATATGTATGGACACGTGGTGAGACGAGGATTCCGAAAATGTGATTTTTGTATTTTTTTAGAAGTGGGCCCGGGGTTAGGGTTTTGCCAACTTCGTATTTTTGGGTATTTTTCGAGTTATTTCAATTGGGTTATGTTCCGTTAGCTTATTTTGATGTATTCCTATTGATTTTGTTTAGATTTGGCACCCACGGAGGTCGATTCTAGAGGGAAAGGCATTGCAGACTAGTTTTAGATCACTATGTGACGTTGTATGAGTAGTGACCTGAGGGTTTGAAACCCCGGTATATCACTATGTGACGTTGTATTGAGGTGAGACACGTACTCTACGGTAAGTGCGGGGTCGATTATGATTGGGGACTATGATTTAGTTCGACTGTGTGGCATTGTAATGTGTTGTTGGCTATAAATGAGCCGCTAAACCTCATACTTAGATGGTTATGGATATATTTGGGCTATGTGCCAGTTATTTGGATCCCGTAAGGATCGTTATCACTGTTTCTATGATTATAGCATGTTTTCATGATATCAGTCTTGAGCTAGATACTGTCCAAAAATGATTTGCAAATTTTGAGATTTCCGAACACTTAATTCTATAATTTCTATTAAACGGAACTAAAAATGGCAAGTATTTGTGCATGTGAGGCTTGCATTGCATGTACCTAGACTGATAGTGGATCGGGCTGCGCGCCGTAGCATATGTTTCTATGACATTGCGCTTGGGCTGTAGGAGCCCCACCGGAGTCTGAACCCCTACCGTGAGCGTGGGTACCCAAATGGATCGGGCTACGCGCCGTAACATCATGTTCATGTGCATCTGGATTGCATTACGCATTTACACTTAACTGCTATATCTGTTACTATTTTCCCTGAGATTTATACTGTTAAAAAGGAAATGAAATATTGTATAGCTTTAGTGTGTGGTATTTTGGGTTTTCTTACCTTCAATATCAGTATACATGTCTATTACCACTAAGTTGGAAGTACTCACTCTACTCCCTGCACCTTGTGTGCAGATCCATGTACCTCTCACAAGGGTTGATTTTCAGCTACTTCTAGAGCATATCCCCGAGTTATCGAGGTAGTTGCCTGGTGTCCGCAAGACCCGACTTCTCCCTTATTTTTCCAATGTCTTTCTATGTTTTAGACATTTCGCGTTTTCAAATTTATTCTATATATAGTATTATTACTATGATATTCGGTAGAAGCTCTTGAGTCGTGACCCCCATATCTGTGGGAAGTGGTGTGCACTGTTATCGGGATATTTTCATATACTTTTGCTAAACTTCGTATAATGCTTCGTTATTATTGATTTTGAACAAAGAATGTGAGATGATAGCTCGGTAATGTGTGTGATTGGTCGGGCTTTCCTAGCAATGTGCTGGGCTCCATCATGACTAGGTTAGGGGTCGTGATAATATTTAACTCCATTAGCATATTTAAATTTTTATTTGAAATAATTTTTAATTATTTTTGAACTTCAAAATTAATTGGAAGTTTGTCCAAAAATTGAATACATGTTTAATTTATGTATTGACACTTGCACAATAATATGACTCTGCTTCTCCTATTCTATATAGATAAATTTTTTCTATTCCTCATAAAAGTAATAGTCTTCAAAGTTAAAAGTAAATTCTTAAAAAGCCAAAAACCCTTCTTGGCTTCTCCATAGAAAGAAAACGCAGCGCACTTGTTCTCCCCAGTAATTTCAAAATCGGAACATAAATAAAAGGTAACAAAATTTGGTATTTTAAATTTTTTATTCAAGCTAGAGGAAACATGAATTGAGGTTTTCTCTTACATATTGCTTATGATTTGTAAAAATTAAAATATATTCAATAATAATTTTGTATTACTTTGCTGAAAGAGTCGGTGACTACAATATTTTTGTGATAAAAAATAGTTTTTGGTACTTGTCATAAAGTAAATTTACTTATTTATATTATTTACTTGACACCACCGGAATTAAAATTTCGGGACAAATGCAGATTATATTAGCAACACTGGTCATTGGGTCATGCAATTGATGAATTGGTGCTCAGACACTCATTGCCAGCTTCGAAAATTTGTAAGTTTTCTTAGCTTTTGAAAGACCAAAATTTTATGTCGTATATTGTTTTAATTTTTTAGTGGACAGAAGAATGGACTTAAATATGTTGTTTTTGTTGTTTATAGAGAGACATGGGTTTCACAATAGAAATTAATTGATTGTATGAATTAATTTTTTTGGTAAGATTGATTAGGACTAAATCTTATTTTATAAGAGCTTTTCATCGATCTTTGTGAATCGAGATGGATAAGTCTGTCACAAGGTTGCCTAGTTCTAGCTCACTAGGGTGTGTAGAGACTTCGAAGGGGCTCCTACAGCCTAAGTGTAATATCAAGTCATCTCGTGGCATCAACCAGGCCCTCGGCCTTAATATCAATATAGTGCTGTTGCGGTGCACAACCCGATCATACTTAGTCCAGGAATCACTATAACACTGCTGTGGCGCGCAACTCCATCCATGCTCAGTCCAGAAATGCACATAAGCCTCTTGGGCAATATTAAAATGATAGTTCTCAGCTCAAAATGTCAATAAAATATTGTTTAAGTTTTCAAATCTTAGAAAGATGTCTGAGTTTGCAAAATAATATTAAAAACCTTGGATCTAGATTAAATAATATGCAAAGTAATGCAAAAACAGTGATATCAATCCCTGAAGGATTCACATAGTTGGCAATCAGCCCAAACATGGAAATCAGCCCAAATTATGATGATAACAAGTAGTTTCAGTCAAATACGTAGTAATTTCATCAACTGGGACAGACCAAGTCACGATCCCCAACGGTGCCCTACCCCATGCTCGCTATCCGGCGTGTAAGTCACCTCAATACAGCACTATGATGTGCAAAATCTGGGGATTCAAACCCTCAAACTATCTTTTGCAATCATTACTCACATCGAACCGGTGAAATCTCTAGCCCGCAATGCCTTTGCCCCACAAACCGGCCTCCACGCGCGTCGAATCTAACCAAAATCAGAGCGAACACATCAAAATATGTTAGGAAACAATATCCAATCGAAAATAATCAAAAAATATCAAGAATCTCAAAATTAGCAAAACTTGAGCCCCGGGCTCACTTCTAAAAATATCAGGAAATTATCATCACCGGATGCCTTATCTCACCACGAGTTCACACATACCAAGAACTCTCAAATCCGAGCTCAAATGGCCTATCAAATGGCCAAATCAATTTTCAAATTTCCAAGCCCTAGTTCTTCAATTTTAGGCTTAATTTCCATGAATTTCTAGATGGATTTCACAATAAGAACGAGTTTTAAGTTCAGAAATCTTGCCTCCAATCGATTCTCCTTGAATCCCTCTTCAATTTCCTTTAAAAATCTCCCAAAAAGATCAACAATGGTGTAAATGAGCCCCAAAACCGCGGATGAAATGTTATAAAACGTTCTGCTCAGGTTACTGTAGCTAATCTTATACGATCGCATCTCAACCTTTGCGATCACATAGCATAAAGTTTTCAGCCCTCAAAAACACCCTATTCGATCGCAACACATGCTCTACGATCGCAACACATGCTCTACGATCGCAATGCATCCACATCCAACACTGTGCGATCGCAACCAACTATACGTGATCGCGTTGAGAAAATTCTACATCCCTTCAGATCTTTCTATCCGGTCGTATAACTCCCTCTACGATAGCATAGAACAAAAGTTTTCTGCAATTTTCTGCTGCATTTTACAACTCCAAACTTTCCGATAGCCATCCGAAATCACCCCGAGGCCCCCGGGACCTCAACCAAAACACCAATATATCTTAAAACATCATCCAAACTTGCTCTAATCATCAAAACACCTCAAACAACATCAAATTATTCAAAACTCATCAAATTCAAGCCTAAGTTTCTCAAAACATCCGAAATGCACTTCCGATCAAAAACCCAGCCAAACGAAGTCCGAATGAGCTGATATTTTGCATACACATCACAAATCACATACGAAGCTACAACAACTCTCAGAATTCCATCCCGAACCTCGGATCAAAATCTCACCCATCAACTGGAATTCGCTAAAACACTAAATTCGCTAATTCAAGCCTAATTCTACACCGGACCTCCAAAATAAATTCCGATCACGTTCCTAAGTCAAATCATCTCCCCGAGCTAACATAATCACCGGAAACCACATCTGAACCCTCTAACTCAATAGTCAACATCTAGTTGACTTTTTCCAAAACCTTCCTTAAAGAGACTAAATATCTCATTTTCTACCAAACCCGATCCAAATCAACTCTAACACACCATATACTGATAATGAAACATGAAGAAACACCAAATGAGGGCAACATAGTGGTAACTCATGAGACGACAGGTCGGGTCATTATAGAGCCTCGGGCCAACTTCTTGAAGTTTAAAAATTTTCACATCAACAGGTTCCTTATCTCGCCACGAGTCTATACATTTAAAGAACTCCCAAATCCAAACTCAAATGACCCATCAAAAACCAATTTAAATTATAAAAAATTCAAGTCGTAGTTCTTCCCCTTTTGCTAAGTTTCAATGAATTTCAAGACATATTCCACAATTAAATCATATTTTTAGATCATAGGACTCACCTCCAATCTATCCCAGTCGAAACCCTCTTTAATTCTCGTCCAAAAGCTCTCAAGGATGCTCAACATTGGTAAAAATTAACATAGCCTCACGGAACAAAAAATAATTTAAAACCCCTTCGTCCCAGTCATTACAACATCTGCGGTCAGATCCCGCATCTGCGACTTCCACTTTTGCGGTCACTTTCCACTTATGCAGAAATTCAATTATGTCCATAATATGCTTGTGCGGTCAAATCTCGCATCTGCGGCTTTGGCTTTTGCGGACCAAGCTTCGCTCTTGCAAAATTTCACTTAAGCCTATATACCGCATCTGTGGTCTAAAAGTTGCATCTGTGACTCCGCAGATGCGGTCCTCACTCTGCATCTGCGGTCCTGATGAGCCCATACAAAAAACCGCACATGTGCCTTATCTTCCGCACCTGTGAGACCGCATCTACGATTCCAATTCCGCAGAAGCATAAATACCAGAAGCAGCAAGCTTGCAATTTGCACAAGTCCAAAACTCATCCCGATACCCATTCAAAATCACCCCAAGGCCCTCGGAACCTCAACCAAAAGCACCCACGTATCCTAAAACACCATTCAAACTTGTTCCAATCATTATAACACATCAAACAATACCAACACCATCAAATTCAAGCCTAAGTTCTTCTAAAACTTCTAAAACACGCATTTGATTAAAAACCCAACCAAAACACCTCTAAATGATCACAAATTTTGCACACACATCCCAAATCACATAACAAAGCTACAACAACTCCCAAAATTCCATTTCGGCCATTGGATCAAAATCACACCTACCTACCGGAAATTTCCAAAATACTAACTTCGCCAAATGAAGCCTAATTCTACACCAGACCTCCAAAATTACTTTCGATCACACTCCTAAGTCACAAATAATCCCCTAAGCTAAACGAATCACCGGAAATCATATTCGAACCCTCTAACTCATAAGTAAATATCCAGTTGACTTTTTCCAAACCAAACCTTCCTTAAAGAGATTAAGTGTCTCATTTCCTACCAAAACTAATCCAAATAAACTCTAACACACCAAATACCGATAATAAAACATAAAGAAGCATAAAATAGGGTAACTCATGAGACGACAAGTCAGGTCGTCACATCCTCCCCTAACTAAAACAAACGCTCACCCTCGAGCAGGTCAAAGAACATACTTGAAGCCTTAAACTGGTGAGGGTATCGGCTCCACATCTCCCACTCGATCGCTCAAGTATCCTCCTTCTTGGGCCGACCTCTCCATTGGACTTTCACCGAAGCTATATCCTTTGATCTCATCTTTCGAACCTGACGACCCAAAATAGCCACTGGCTTCACATTATAGGTCAAATCATCATCCAACTGAACCGTGTTGAAGCCCAATACATGGGATAGGTCCCCAGCATACTTTCGGAGCATAGAAACATGAAATACAGGATGCACGCCTGACAAGCTGGGTGGCAAGGCAAGCATATAGGCCACCTCCCAATTCTCCTAAGTACCTCAAAAGGTTCAATAAATCGCGGACTCAACTTCCCTTTCTTTCCAAACCGCATAATACCCTTCCTAGGCGTAACCTTCCGTAAGACCTTCTCACCAACCATATAAGACACATCTCCAACTTTCCGGCCTACATAACTCTTCTAACGTCTGGCCGCCCATACCCTAATGTCCCTCATGAGACGTGACCGCTCTCACGTCCCCCGCCAATATTTATAGTATTTGCACAATACAATTTTAGTTGATTTTTATAGGGTAAATTGGGGATGACAATGGAGATTCAAAATCTACTATCGACGAGACGACATTAGGGTTATTCTTGAACAAAGACGATAGTGTTTGTGGCTGAGCAACTTGAAGAGTCTGTTGCCTTTTTTCATTGTATTTTAATGTATCTTGTTGTATTCTATGTATTTCATTATCTTTTTTTAAATTGTATTTCAATGTATTCCATTGTAATCACTATCTCGCTATATTCCATGAATATATTTACATTAATGACTGTAAGTTCTGAGCCTTATTTGACTTTGAGTCACATCGAATGTAATCTGTTCATTTGTGTTCTAAAGCTTAATTGTTTCAAATATATAACGACAAATGGCCAATATATCTCTGTATTTTCGAAAATGTCTAAGAATAGCTCTCGCCAAATTGTTTGGTTATCTACCCCTGCCGTCATACTTTGGAATAAAAAGACTATTAATTATTTTCGATGGAATCATGTGGTAGCACCATATTAAAATAACCCATTTTTTTTCCCAATCCATTTTAAAGAAATACACCACCCAACCCACCAAGCCAAAAGTGGTGACAACTGAAGTTTTTTTATGAGCAAACTTCAAATATACTTTATAATAAAAGTGAATATTAAGATATATTTTTATAATAATACACTGAAAAAGCATTAACGAATTTTCCATATAAGAGCAATTTTATAACATTATAAAGCAGAATGTAAAACATTTTTTGGTTAACTATGTAGTATGCACTACAGAAATAAAAAATGGTAAAAGAAAATAGTAAAATATTTTTGCACTCTTATTAGAGCCGTTACTTATAATTCTAATAATGTGTTGAGTTTGTTGATCAAATTAAATTATTCCTTTTTTTCTTTTTAATCATCATTCCCTTCTTATCTTTTTATTGTCAAGAAATTTACGAAGTTTAGATTGGGTGGGTTGGGTGGTGGATTTCTTTAAAACGAATCAGGTAAAAAAATATTGTTTTAATCTGGTGCTGTCACGTGGCACTCCATCAAAAATAAGAGTATCTTTGTTTCAGTATGACGGTAGGGGTATAGATAACACAATAATATAATGAGAGGTATTCTCAGACCATTTTCGAATGTATAAGGGTATATTTGGCCCTTTGCCGAATATACAAATAGTGCAACCTGGACTTTAGACACATAGCAACCATGATAATATATACTTTCCTCTCCTGACCTACTAGCTGTGCGTTTCTGTTTAAAATTGACTCTGGAAACTACAAGAAGATGCTGCTGTAATTTTAGTAGGAACTTGAACTCGAATCAGAATACAAAAGAAGCCACATTCATGATGGTTTCTTGACATCATGAGTCTTCATTATATCCTCGTTTTCTTTCAATTACTTAAGATCTTTGTTGCTAGTAGCCTATACCTGTTGCCAGTAGATTTTAGCATCTATAATTTCTTCCTCTTGCATTTAGTAACGTGTTCTTTCTTAATGTTTCTAATCCGCAGTTTTGAGTTGCAATCTTTATTCTGTGAACTCTAAATTTTGTGACAACCAATTAAGTAGTGAAAGTTCCACAGCCAAAAATCATATTCTTTTATTAAGATCCCACTACTGGAAAGAAAGCTAGACATCGGGTACACTGGAAAACAAAAAGACATATCAAAATATGAGTACACATACAAGCAATAATAGGTAATAAGGCACTAGCAAAGCTTCTAGTAAATACTGGGAATAAATTCCCATAGTAATAATATTCACGGTAATAAAAATAGAATAATCATATAACGGTGAGCTACGATAATCAAAAAGAATAAAAGAGTGACAATAACACCAAGAATTTTACGTGAAAAACCCTTCTGAATAAGGGAAAAACCACGACCCCGAGAGGAGCAACTGATATCATTATAGTAAGGAATTTTACACTTTGTAGGCCCGAGTAAAGTACTACTACAAAGACCACTACAACACTCAAAAGAAATAACCCTCTTTTGATATTTTACCTCACTACAATATCGCTCACACTCTCTATTTTCCTCACAGACTATTTCTTATACCCTGTCTCTGATGCCTCACTCTTTCTTCCTCTCTTTATTGGTGTGTTTGAAGAAGTGAGAAAGCACCACCTTTTAAAGAAGAAAATAAGCTTAGGCTCCAAGTGTGCTACAGGGAAATTTTAGTTCTCCTCCACATCTTTGCATACTTTTGCTCCAAGTAAAATCTTTCGCCAAGCTTCTCTGCCAAAGTAAATTCATATAAAAAATAGTCACAAGGATATTGCAAACTATTTCCAACCAATAAGATAGACCCCACAATCTCCCCCTCCAGTCTCATTCACCTAAAGGAGGTAACACCAGGGTTTCTAGTTTGAGTGCATGCCGACAAGTTCTTTGCATAGCTTGAACTTGTCTCTTGATACCATCTTGGTCTGCATATCCGAATGATTCTCCTTGTATGGATTTTCTTGAGCTTCATAGATCCATACTCTATCTTTTCTCGAATATAGTTATATCTCACGTCGATATGCTTCGTCCTTGCATGATACATGGTGTTTTGCTTAAGCCTATTGCACTTTGACTGTCGCTATAGACTGTATATACCTTCTGGTTTAATCCAAGTTCTTGAAGAAACCATTTTAGCCATACCATCTCCTTGCCAGCTTCAGTAGTGGCAATATACTCTGCTTCAGTTGTAGAGAGTGCGACACACTTCTGCAATTTCTACTGCCGGGATATAGCTCCCCATGAAAATGTGAACAAGTATTAGGTAGTAGATACACGATTATCAAGATCACCTTCCATATAAGCATTCGTGTAGCCCTTCATGATTGGACCAGCTCATCCAAAACACAAGCAATCTCCAGTACCTCTTAGGTACCTGAGTATCCACTTGACTACTTCCCAATGTTCTTTTCTAGGATTTTCGGGGAACCTGCTAACCACACCAACTGCATGAGCAATATCAGGTCTGGTGCATACCATTGCATACATCAAGCTTCCGACTGCTGAAGAATAAGGAACTCTAGCCATGTTCCCTTTCTCCTCCATTGTTGTAGGACACATCTTCTTGCTCAACTTCAAATAACTAGCAAGAGGTGTGCTGACTGTCTTAGCATTCTTCATGTTGAATCGTTCTAGTACACATTCAATGTACTTCTCTTGAGATAGCCATAACTTTCTGTTTGTTCATTCTCGAACAATCTTTATTCTCGGAATTTATTGTGCCGGTGTCACGACCCAAACCCCGGTGGCGATGGCGCCCAACACATTGCTAGGCAAGCCCGACCATCTTATCCATTTAAACCAGCCAATTATAAATTAATACTAGTTAATCGGCATAATTAGCTTGTCTTCATAACAATTCAAGAAGTGTAACCAAATCGTGGTGTCACAAGTCTGAGCCTTTACAAATGAGATCTACTACACAATCAAGTCTAAGTAGAATGGAGACAACAAAATGATAAAGAGGAAGAGGTCAGGTACTGCGGACGTCGGTAGCTACCTCAAAGTCTCTACGGAATGGGGATAATAAAGTAGTTGTGATAGCTCCACTGCCCTCTTGAACCTGTATATCTGTACAAAAAGTGCAGGGGAGTGGGGTAAGTATATTTCAACTCAGTGAGTAATAATAATAAATAACAACTGAAAATGAGAACACCTATACTGTTACTAAACAGTTCTAAGGGGGTAACCTCGCAGGTAAGTCATCTTTACAGTGACTAATCCCATCCCCAATCCACATCTATCTCACAACGGTCCCACACTGACCTAGTCCTCATTCATACTGCTGCGGCGTACCGTCCAATGTATATATATGTATACATATGTCTATAATGCGGCGGCGAGTTGCCCGCTCCAATATATATATGTATATTTATGTATAATGTTGCGGCGTGCAGCCCGCTCCTATATATGTACCGCCGATCCAATGTATATATATGTATACATATGTCTATAATGCGGCGGCGCGTAGCCCGCTCCAATATATATATATGTATATTTATGTATAATGCAGCGGTGTGCAGCCTGCTCCAATATATATATGTATGTATATATTTATATAATGCTGTGGCGTGCAGCCCGCTCCAATATATAACGCTGCGGCGTGCAGACCGCTCCATTTAACGTTGGCGGTGCTCACTGGGTGTGTATACAGACTTCGGAGGTGCTCCCTAGGCCCATGCGCTATGACGATGCGGCGGGCAGCCTGATCCACACATATATTACTGCGACATGCAGTCCGATCCAATATATATATGTATATATAAATATACTGCTGCGGCGTGCAGCCCGATCCCATAATATACTCCAGCGCCCACTAAGAATGTGTGCAGACTCAGACTCCAAAGGGGCTCCTACAGCCCAAGCGCAATAATTCTGCGGCGTGCAGTCCGATCCAATACAGATAATGCTGCGGCGTGCAGCCAGATCAATATAGGTATATATATAATATCTCATACTGGGTCCTCGACCCTATCTCAGTCAATATAGACTTGGCCTCTCAGGCCCAATATAATATCTCATAGTGGGTCCTCGACCCTATCTCAGTCGGTATAGACTTTTCCTCTTAGGCCCACTCAGCTAGAACATGGAATTCCACCCTAGGTAGTCTCTCTCAAAGTACACATCTAGTATTGGCTCATGATATGCTATACAGCTATAACTACGGCTGAGTGTATGTATCCAACATGATATACTACGGCAGAGTGCATTGGCTCCCCTAATACTCTACAGATCGGCACAAGGCCCCAAACATGGCTACTAGCCCAATTACACAATTATAATCTCATTCACAGTCATAATACACAATACACTATCAGTCGAGAAGGACCAAGTCCAATCCCCCAATCACAATGTCACCACGCCCGTCACATGACGCGTGTCTCATCTCAACATAGCATTGTAAAGTGCAAGTACGGGGTTTCAAACCCTCAATACATTATTTACTACCACCACTCACCTCGATCCGGTAGAAGTCATAGTCCGCCTTGCACTTGCCTCGCAATTCAATATCCTCGGATGCAGAATCTGCTCAAAATCAATGAGAATGCATCAATATAGGCTAATTAGACGTAACCTAATCGAAAGAACTCGAAAAATACTCAAAATTACGAAATTGGCAAAACTCGAGTGCGGGGCCCACATCACGAAAAATTCTGAAATTCACATTATCAGTATCCTCGTCTCGCCATGAGTCCGTACATACCAAGTTCACAAAAATCGGAGTTCATTTGACCCCTTAACTCACCATTTCTATCCAAGAGGGTTTTCTACCCTTTTCAACAAAAATTCTCAAATTAAACACCAAAACTTGTAATAGATTCGAGTTATACAACCAAATGAGATAAGAGTACTTACCCCGTTGTTCTCTATAAAAAATCGGACCAAAAATTGCCTTATCCGAGCTCCAAATCGCAAAAATGGAAAATGGGTTCAAAGTCCCATTTCCAAAACTTGACATTTTGTCCGGCACTATTCGCGTCACTGTTCACTGTTCACCGGCACTATTCACGATACTGTTCATAGTTACTATTCACGATCACTATTCACATGTACTATTCATAGTACTGTTCATTGCAGCAGCTTTTTCTCTAAATTGCAGCACAACCATTTTTTACTAAAATTGCTCTAACTCCATCATACAAACTCGAAATTAGACGATTCTTTTTCCTATGACTCCGAAATTTTTATACGGATCTAGTGGTTCAAACAAACCAGAATTTGGAGCTCATTTGCTCATTTAAGTACCAATTTCGCTTGTTAAACAATTAACTCACATATCGCGTCAAAAACCTAATCGCGACTAGATGAAATTAAACCAAAATTTCCAGATCAGTCCTATAATTCATGATTTAAATTCTAGAAGTCTCGAAATCAAATTTGGATCTCTAGAACTAAAAATAGACCTTTGGATCATTATATTTATGCTCAAAACGGCAAAAATCTTCCAAAAATAACCCGTTGGACATCCGAAACACACCCGAGACCCCCGAGACCTCAACCAAATATACAAACATGATCTATTACCTCATTCCAACTTGCTCGAATCATAAAATCACTATCGTTAACATCAAAATTGTCCATTTTCAGCAAATTCAAGCTAACGTTTAACTATAACTTCCGAAACCAACATTCAATCAAACACCCGACCAAACGACGTCCGAATGACCTGAAAATTTGCAGACATATCCAAAATCACCTAACGAAGCTACAGCAATCGTCGAAATTCCATTCCGACTCCCGGATCAAAATCTCACCTGCCGTTCGGATTTTCGCCAAAATTCAACCTTAGCCAATTCAAGCCTATTTCTACATCGGACCTCCAAATTCAATTCCGATTGCTCCCCTAAGTCACAAATGACCTCCCAGAGCTGACCAAATTATAAGAATTCGATTCCGAGCTCTCTAACTCACAAGTCAACATCTGGTTGACTTTTCCCATCTATTCCTTCTAAGAGACTATTTGTCTCAATTCCAACCAAACTTAATCCGAATTGACTTGAACTAACCAAACATACATATTGAAACATGAACAGGCATATAATGGGGAAAACGGGGTGATAACTCGCATGATGACGGGCCGGGACATCACATTCTCCCTAACTTAAGCAAACACTCGTGCTCGAGCGGACCAAGGGGTTTACTAGAAGTAACCCAATAGCTGAATGGCCTTACCAAGCATATATATTTAGGGCGATCCCACGTCACCCTATCTTACATAAGTCCGGTACACACTATAGCTGGAATTTTACTGCCCATCTAAACCATATACCACATTGCACTTTCCGAAATCACATACCAATCCTAATCTCATGCCTATACTCAGGATACACACGATCCAACTGTAATAGCCCATACTCGCCACTCCGGATGAGATCACATGATGTATCAAATAACCCAATCGCTCAAGACGATGGCCTCGGGTCACAACAATTGCCCAAGGTAACCAAGTACTAACAGAAAAACCTTTCTCATTAGATAGAGTCTTATTCCAACACCTTCATATGCTGCCCACGGCAACCGCACACGCGATATATCGAACCCATCTCTCAGGTCAACCTTTCATGAATCCATTTCCCTTTTAACTGATACCACAGCAGATTTCGGAGCCAAATCTTGATATTACCTTTCTAACCAATTGAAATCACATATGCTCGCTCTCATTAATGAATCAAATTATCATTTCGGTTATAACACACCGCACTGGTGATATGACACCTCAACACCGGCCTAAGTCGCGACGAGCACAACACATGCTCCAATAAGATACGTCTGATCATACCCAAATCATAACAACTGACTCAAACAAAAGAGCCGTAGTTCAATTCCTCCGTACCATCATAACATAGAATTGAGACCCATCTCACATCATAGGAATAAAGTACCCGACTCCTTCTCGAAAGGTCATAACATCACGTGGCCTTGCCACGGCTCATGATTCTTATCCAAACACTATTACTCATGGAGCACCTCAAGTCACCATGCTCAAAACGGTCAACCACACACATATTTAGGTCTGAACTCAAGCAATCAATCACACCTGTGGTGATACGATTAATATACGCTATCGAATCCTGAGAAGACACAACTGATGTGCTATTCTCCGAGCGATACCCAATACGGACTATTTCCTCGGAAGCTAGGAAGTATTGTATACAAGGTAACATATAGGAAACTATATTTTCAACATCACACTGTTGCGGCGTGCAACCCGTTCTAATAACATATCCGTGGCAGCGTGCCACCAGATCCAAATACCATACCTATGGTGGCGTCCCACCCGATCCTGATACCATACATATGGCGGCGTGCCACCCGATCTAGATACTATACCTATGGCGGCATGCCACCCGATCCACGCTTAAATCTAGCAAAAGGGAATGCACATCGAGTCAAGTTGCTCATTGCAATAACATATATATAACATCTAGCTCGGCCACATGAAACGCATCCGACAAAGTTCCTCAATACCGAAACTGAATCAATGGTACATACCTCTGCACTGACATATGCCACAAAGGACCAACTGACAAAGCAGTACCCACCAGCCGTCCGCTGGCCCTAGGGTACATTTACCCTGCTGGAGCATGATCTGATGCACTCTGCCACGCAGTTTGTGACATTTTTCTGACATAGTCCATATCACATTAGTCTAGACAACCCGGCTTATGACAACCAGTCTGCAATCATATATCATTATTCAAATTCATCACATCAGGTAACGAAATAGCCACTAGGTCTTCCAATTTCCAATAACCACAAAACGGTGCCGATACACACGATATACCACCACTGCATAGGCGGATTACGAGAACTTCTAGTCTCCAACACATATATAACACATGAATCACTATGCCTGGTTCCACACTCCACCGTACGAATACATATCACACATCAAACATCCATTCATACCACGTAAGCCATTCAGAATTTCCATATGCCATCAACAACTCAATCATCACTGTCAATCCAACAGGAGGATACCACACACCACCGCTGAAAATTATCAGTTTATTTTACCTGGCCCTTTTGACCATAGACTCTGCCGAAATACTAGTATAACAGTACCATTCTCCTAAATCAACAGGAAGATTGATTCTCAAATTATCTGCAGTTGCCCACGCTGATTGAGGATTTTAATGACTCCCCATATAATATGAATTGATCTCAAAACCTTGAACATGCCGTTATCATCTTTCCATAACACATCGCATATACCATACTGTACCAAGATACTTAGAGAATTTCTATCCCTCTCCTACGCCGCAAACATCGACGCACACAACTAGTCAAGGACCTTCATGATCCCATATAGGGGAAAAAGTCATTACACGTTCCATGCTTCGCATACCGATAGGAATATACTCATTTTCAAACTATGATAAAACACATCACAACTCTTTCATCTCATTCATTGCATAAGTTTTACTGCTAGGACTGAGTCCTTTTACCCACATCGAGCTAGGCAACTGCCAGCACTCAAGAGTCTTGTTGCACCATATCTGCAAGACTCATTATTTCGAACACATACCAGGAGCTACTCGTGCCCTTTTTCATACTGTTCCAGTTTATTGGCATTTTAATTTAATAATCTCCTTCACCGGAGGATCACAATACCTCAACTCATGTTACCACACAGAACTGGTACATAAGACCACCCGATCTAAGACCCGTAGGTCATTGAATACTCTCTCAATGTATCCCAGAAGTACCACAATCTACAACACTTCACGTTGAAGAACTTCCTACGATTTTGAATCCGTTATCATTACTCTCCAATGTAGATACATTGAATCTCATCATTCACATAACATAACACAATCTTAAGACACCTTACCGTTACAAGCAAATTCTTGAACGCCGCAAGACTATTCTCGATCGTCATTTACCCTTATTCAGTTGTAATTCAACTGTCCTATTGAACAGAACCACCCGTGTTTGGTTAGAACTCTGACACCGCAGAACATAATTACCTACAGGTACAATTAGCTATCTTTCTTTTCTATACACGAAACATTCTTTACCAACGGCAGTTCAAAGCATCCTAGTATTTTTTCACATCTACGAAGAACCATAACCTTTGTCAGAATATTCCCCAACATACTTAAAGACAGAACCAACATAGCACACAATAGTGCAATCGGTTAATCAATAGCAACCTCCCCAACTTAGCTCGAAGCCATATATCAAAGCACTTTTAACCACTCATAGCATTCTTATTCAAATGACGCCACAATGTTATAGTGATATTGAACTCAAGTCATTTACAAGCTTCGGCGGAGACTCGAATCATCAGAAATTTTAACTCTTCTACAATTCTTGCATTTAGTTACACAATAGTTAAGCCACTCCTTAGGTGACAATTTTTTTTATTTTTTTTACTAAGTTACAAAATTTTCAAAAATTTCGGCAGAGTTTCCTTTGTAATTGGGCCTATCCACCTGCCAGAGAACCACCAAAATCATGCTAACGACACGTCCACAAATTGACAAAGCATTACAATGTATATCAACAACATTAATCTCAATACCACCTGTATTATATTATCAAAATTGATACGTGGACATGTGTTTCACCTATTTGAATCATAACACATAGAAAATACATTTCAACCCTCCATTATCTGGGCTATTCCACCAAGTAAGAACATTTCCTTTCCTTAATATTTCTGTATACCTTCCACTGCCATACACATTACACAGTACCAACATACTCATTACATAGCTATCTAGTCGCCATTCCCATAATTAGGGACAATACTGAACATATAAGTTCATAATACTAGCTCGCAAAATTAGCACCTCGGTGCTCAAGCCATAGGCAAAGATTCGGCCTCAAGTCCTCCAGACCGGCCCAACATAAATACGGATATTACATCTCGCCCCTCAATTGGGGAGTCACAAGCCATCAAGGCAATTATATTACTGAGCGCTCGAGTGCGCATACAGACGTGTAGAAGGAATTTCAAGAATTACATCTCAAGCTAAATCAAGTACGCATGATAAGAATTTCAAGAATTTGAAACTTTCCTAAAGGTTTGCAGCCTCCCGTGGATAAGTACAGACATCCCCGTACCGATCCACGAGACTCTACTAAATTGGCTTATGACTCGCGAGACCTGTTAACCTAAGCTCTAATACCAACTTGTCACGACCCAAACCCCGGTCGTGATGGCGCCCAACACATTGCTAGGCAAGCCCGACCATCTTATCCATTTAAATCAGTCAATTATAGATTATACTGATTAATCGGCATAATTATCTTGTCTTTATAACAAATCAAGAAGTGTAGAAATGAAATACACGAATATAGTCCCAACCAAATCGTGGTGTCACAAGTCTGAGCCTCTACAAATGAGATCTACTACACAATCAAGTCTAAGCAGAATGGAGACAACAAAATGATAAAGAGGAAGAGGTCAGGTACTGCGAACATCGGCAACTACCTCGAAGTCTCCACGGAATAGGGATAATAAAGCAATTGCGATAGCTCCACTGCCCTCTTGAACCTGTATATTTGCTCAAAACGTGCAGGGGAGTGGGGTGAGTTTATTTCAACTCAGTGAGTAATAATAATAAATGACAACTGAAAGTGAGAACACCTGTACTGTCACTAAACAGTTCTAAGGGGGTAACCTCGCTGGTAAGTCATCTCTACAGTGACTAATCCCATCCCTAGTCAACATCTATCTCACAACGGTCCCACACTGACCTAGTCCTTATTCATACTGCTGCGGCGTACCGCCGATCCAATGTATATATATGTATACATATGTCTATAATGCGGCGGCGAGTTGCCCGCTCCAATATATATATGTATATTTATGTATAATGTTGCGGCGTGCACCACAACGGTACCTAATAAGTGCCAAGCCTAACCTCGGTCGAGTAGTGACGAGGTCAAGTCAGCCCCCCCTCACACACACACACACACACATCGATATATATATATATATATATATATATATATACTATACGGCCCCCTATTGCTTCTGGATGACTCCTACATGAAAAAAATACCATGATTAACATAAATTATTACATTTCACACCTTAAATTCATGAAACACAAGTAAAATATGGTGTGATATTATATATATATATATATATATGTATGTATATACCCTATACCTACAGTTTTGCTCGCCCTCAAGCAATGGGGCTATCAACTATACTCCAACAAATACTGATGCGGCGTACAGCCCGATCCCATAATATACTCAAGCACTCACTGAGAATGTGTTCGGACTCAGATTCCGAAGGGCTCCTACAACCCAAGCGCAATAATACTGTGGCCTGTAGTCTGGTCCACACATGTAAATATTACTGCGGCGTGCAGTCCGATCATGCGGCGTGTAGTCCGATCCAATACATATAGTGTTGCCGCATGCAGCTCGATCCAATATAGATATATATGTAATATCTCATAGTGGGTCCTCGACCCTATCTCAGTTGGTATAGACTTGGCCTCTCAGGCATAATATAATATCTCATAGTGGGTCCTCGACCCTATCTCAGTCGGTATTGACTTGGCCTCTCAGGCCCACTCAGCTAGAACAGGGAATTCCACCCTAGGTAGTCTCTCTCAAAGTACACATCTAGTACTGGCTCATGATATGCTATACAGTTGTAATTACGGCTGAATGTATGTGTCTCGCATGATATAAGGGTCACATAGTTCTACAGGCTTCCCTAATACTCTGCAGATCGGCACAAGGCCCCAAACGTGGCTACAAGCCCAATTACACAGTTATAATCTCATTCACAGTCATAATACAATACACTATCAGTCGCGAAGGACCAAGTCCAATGCCCCAATCACAATGTCACCAAGCCCGTCACATGACGCGTGTCTCATCTCATCATAGCACTGTATAGTGCAAGTACGGGGTTTCAAACCCTCAGTACGTTATTTACTACCACCACTCACCTCGATCCGGTAGAAGCCTTAGTCCGCTTTGCGCTTGCCTGGCAATTCAACTGCCTCGGATGCCAAATCTGCTCAAAATTAATGAGAATGCATCAATATAGGCTAATTAGACACAACCCATTCAAAATAACTTAAAAATTCTCAAAATCACGAAATTGACAAAACCCGAGTGCGGGGCCCACGTCACAAAAAATTCTGAAATTCACATTTTCAGAATCCTCGTCTCGCCATGAGTCCGTACATACCAAGTTCACAAAAATCGGAGTTCATTTGACCCCTTAACTCACCATTTCTATCCAAGAGGGTTTTCTACCCTTTTCAACAAAAATTCTCAAATTAAACACCAAAACTTGCAATAGATTCGAGTTATACAACCAAAATTGAGTTAAGAGTAATTACCCCGTTGTTCTCTATGAAAAACCGGACCAAAAATTGCCTTATCCGAGCTCCAAATCGCAAAAATGGAAATTGGGTTCAAAGTCCCATTTCTAAAACTTAACATTCTGTCCGGCACTATTCACTTCACTGTTCACTGTTCACACGCACGATTACTGTTCACAGTACTGTTCATTGCAGCAGCTTTTTCACAAAATTGTAGCACAACCATTTTTTACTAAAATGGCTCTAACTCCATCATACGAACTCGAAATTAGACGATTCTTTTTCCTGTGACTCCGAAATTTTGATACGGATTGGTGGTTTAAACAAAACTGAATTTGGAGCTAATTTGCTCATATCAATACCAATTTTGCACGTTAAACAATTAACTCACATATCACGTCAAAAACCCAATCGCGACTTGATGAAATTAAACCAAAATTTCCAGATCGGTCCTATAATTCATGATTTAAATTCTCGAAGTCTCGAAATCAAATTTGGATCTCTAGAACTAAAAATAGACCTTTGGATCATTACATTTATGCTAAAAACGGCAAAAATCTTCCAAAAATGACCGGTTGGACATCTGAAACACACCCGAGACCTCAACCAAATATACAAACATTATCTATTACATCATTCCAACTTGCTAGAATCATAAAATCACTATCGTTAACATCAAAATCGTCCGTTTTCAGCAAATTCAAGCTTAAGTTTAACTATAACTTTCAAAATTCTTATTCGATCAAAAACCCGACCAAACGACGTCCGAATGACCTGAAATTTTGCAGACATATCTAAATTCACCTAACGGAGCTACTGCAACTATTGTAATTCAATTCCAACTCCCGGATTCACATCTCACCTACCGTTCGGATTTCGCCAAAATTCAACCTTAGCCAATTCAAGCCTATTTTTACACCGGACCTCCAAATTCCATTTTGATCGCTCTCCTAAGCCAAAAATGACCTCCCGGAGCTGTCCAAATTATAAGAATTTGATTCCGAGCTTTCTAACTCACAAGTCATCATCCGGTTGACTTTTCCCATCTATTCCTTCTTCTAAGAGACTATTTATCTCAATTCCAATCATACTTAATCCGAATTGATTCAAATTCACCAAACATACATATTGAAACATGAACAAGCATATAACAGGGAAAATGGGGTGATAACTTGCATGATGACGGGCCGGGTCATCACAGCTGGGCCTAAGTCCTTCATGTCAAAGGACTAAGATAAGTCTCCCTTCAACTTTCCAATCAGCTCTTTATCTTGCCCTACAATCAACATGTCATCCACATAAAACAATAATATAATAAAGTTGTTATTAGAAAATCTTCTGAAGTATACACATGGATCACAATATGTCTTTATGTAAGTTTGATTTTTCATGAATGAGTCAAACTTCTTCTACCATTGCCTTGGTGCCTACTTTAACCTATAAAGACTCTTATTCAGTTTGCACACCATGTGTTTCCTTTCAGCTACGTCAAATCCTTCTGGATGCTCCATATAGATCTCCTCTTCCAAATCTCCATGAAGAAATGCTGTTTTCATATCCAACTGCTTTACTTCAAGATCTAGGCTAGCTGCTAAGCTCAAGATTGTACGAATATAAGTCATTTTGACAACAGGTGAGAAAAATTTATCAAAATCAATACCTTTCTTCTGTTCGAAGCGTTTAACTACCAATCGAGTTTTGTTTCTAACCAGCTTGCCATTTCCATCTTTCTTGAGTTTAAAGACCCATTTACATTTGAGTGGTCTTTTACCCTTTGGATGTTCAATCAGCTTGTACGTGTCATTTTTCTGTAGAGATTTCATCTCTTCTTGCATAGCTTTCATTCACTCGTTCTTTTCTGGATGCCACATCACCTCCTTAAGACTTTCTGGATCCCCCTCATCACTGATGAGGACATACTTCGTAGAAGGGTACCTGCATGACTCTACCCTTATCCTCTCTGATCTTCTTAGAGGTTAAAGTTGTTCTTCTTCCGGAGTGGGATACTCCACTTGCTCGACATCATCATCAAGTTACTCCCCCTGCTTAGTAGCCTCACCAAGTTGCTCTCCCTGCTCGGCAGCCTCGTCGGTCGTACTTTCTATACTTGTAGGATAGTTAGAAGAATATGGAATAGTAACAAGGTTAGGGATTATACCATTCTTTGTGTTCTGTGAAATCATCTATAGCTTCAACTTCACTTTCTTGGAAGATTACATCTCTGCTTCTAATGACCTTCTTCTTTACAGGATGCCATAATATGTACCCGAACTCTTCATCTCTATATACGATGAATATGCAAGGAACGGATCTATCATCCAGCTTTGATTTTTGCTCCTTTGGTACATGTGCAAAAGGTCTGTAACCGAACACCTTTAGATATGAGTAGGACACCTCCTTATAGGGGTGTGCATTTGATTTATCGATTTGATTTTGACCCTTATCGATATTACTTATCGATTATCGATTTGTACATATGCTTATCGTTATTGTTTCAATAAGTTTTCGATTTTTTCAATTTCAATTATCGATTTTTGGGGCTTATCGATTACACCAATAAGAAAATTTACGGGATTCCATGAAAAGTATAATGCTATAAACACGCCTAACTAATATGGACAAAAATAAGCTAAAATAAGACGAACATCGTTTATAATATAATGTCAACAAGCATATGCAACGAAACTAAATTAAGGGATCACATGTACGTCACCAACACTCTAATGGTATAAAAAAATACATCATCATGACTAATTTTGTTTTCTATTAATTTGAACTCCATTCCCTTGAGCTTTAAATATCATCATTCCTTAAACGTGGTAGAGGAAATAATAGGGTTATGACTTAGGGTAAAGGAAAGGGGGTTATAGAAAAAGGATTAAAAAAAATTTAATTTTTTTTCTTTTTAGTATATTTAATCGGTTTATCGATAAACCGATAAACCGAAGAGGACAAATCGAAATTGAAATATGATAAGGAAAATTTCCAAATCGAAATCGATAAATCGTTAAACCAATATCGATAAACCAATAACAAATAATCGATTCGATTTATCGATAAACTGATTTGAATGCACACCCCTACCTCCTTGTTAGTCCAAACTCTCTCTGGGATGTCAAATTTTAATGGAACTGATGGACTCCTATTGATCAGGTAACAGGCTGTCTGAACTGCTTCACCCCAGAACGACTTAGGTAGTTTAGCCATTTTGAGCATGCTTCTCACCTTCTCAGCAATGGTGCGGTTCATCCTCTCAGCAACACCATTGTGCTGTGATGTCCTAGGAATTGTCTTAATGTCTGATCCCATGATTTGAGCAGTACTATTCAAATTCCCTTGCAGTGTACTCACCTCCATTGTCACTTCAGAGATGCTTTAGCTTTCGACTCGTCTCCCTTTCCACCAGAGCATGAAACTTCTGTAAAACTTGAAACACATGATCTTTGGTTTTCAAGATATAAACCCACAATTTACGTGAAACATCATCTATAAAAGTAACAAAATATTTGTTACCTCCCATTGATTTGATTTCCATTGGACCACAAACATCAGAATATACTAAATCAAGCATCTGAAATGAGATACTATGTTGCTTACCAAATAAACAATAGTCACAAGGTTTTACTGTTGTACCTTTGGCAAAAGAGATGAGTGAATTCCTGGCAAGAATTTGCAATCCCTTCTCGCTCGTATGACCCATTCGTTTGTGCCACAAATCTACAAAAATCTCATCTTGTGCCGCATTCAATTCACCTCGGTATATTTCTGCATTTGTTTTGTACAACGTGCCACGAGCAACTCCATTTTCAATCACCAATGATCCCTTGGTATGTCTTCACTTTTGATTTGCAAAATAGTTCTCGTACCCATCTCGGTTCAAAGCAATTTTTGAGATCAAGTTCTGTCACACCTACTTTTTACGCGCCGCTGGGGCGCGAGGGAGTTTTTTCCAATTAAAGGTAAATTGAAACGAGATTTATTATTAAGGTTTAGAGCTGCCACTTGGGAGATTTATGGTGTCCCAAGTCACTGGTTTGAATCCTGAATTGAGGAAAAGAATGACTCTGTTTAACAGTTTGCGCACCAGAAATCCGGATAAGATATTCTATTAAACCGGGAGAAAGTGTTAGGCATTCCCGAGTTTCGTGGCTCTAGCATGGTCGCTCAACTATCATATTCGGCTTATTTATCTGATTTACCATGCTTTAACTTATGTGCAAATTTTAACCTTTAACCGCTTTTAATATTATTATTTATTATTTTAATAGAAGAATTATAACATCATGAAAATACATCTCAAACCACATCACAATCAATGTACCCGTGATTATTGACACATTTCGATTTGGTTGAGATTTGGATTTGGGTCACATAAATGTGCACACAAGTTTAGGGAGATAAGATTATTAAATACCCGATTAAAAATACTAACGCGTTATTATTTTTTAGAAGAGGTCGTGAAAATTCACTAAACGACCAACTCCGAAATCTATCTTATTATTACATCCTTTTATCAAGGGCCCCACAATTTGTAATTTAATACGGTGAGGCACACCTCCTTTGTTTTAAGGATATCCTAAAATGACTACATTTCTTATTTAGATTTGTCTCTATAATAAAGAAAGAAAAAATCTAATTAATTACGAACTGAAAAATGTAATAAACTCAATTAAATTGAAACAAATATTAATGGAAAGGAATTTAGCTTTATATATATATATATATATATATATATATATATATATATATATATATATATATATATATATATAATAATTAGGAATTTCGAAATTTATAAATAAATACAAAATGTGATAACTAATATTCAAAAGAAATTAATTAGAACAAGATTAAAGCTTCATACATATATATATATATATATATACATATATATATATATATATATATATATATATATATATATATATATATATATATATATATATATATATATATACATATATATATATATATATATATATATATATTTGAAACTAAGCTCATCTCATTTTATTTTAAAAAATAATCCTAAATTGATTAAATTTTTTATTTAAATTCGTTTCTAAAAGTAAAAGAGAAAATCCTAATTTATTACATGTTTTTACAAAAACGTAACATGTTAATTGCTAGCTTAAGACAAATGTTAACGGAAAGAAATATTACTTAAATTGAAATTAAAAATAAGATACGGGATCGACAAATGATATATATAAATTAAACTAATTATCCCATAACTAGTTTAAACTTATATGGTTATGTGACTTGAACCATTGGAATTAACTATTTATAATTATTTTAGAATTATAATTAATCTTAATCACTTATGCTTATTTTGAAATTTGTTAAACTTAATATTTATCTTGTCTTATTTAAACTTAAATCGTGCCTTAATGCTTAATTCATGAAAAACGATTCAGATCCATATTTTAACTAAATCTAACTACAAGTTTACAATTATTCTATTACTGACAATATTTTAACATTTATAGCTAATGAACTAAGCAATTTTTACTAATCCGAATAATTAAAGGCCAACTTATGTTGTTTTCCATTTATTCCAATTATCAAATAGTTTGACAGTAACTTAAACATATGATACTTAAACACAGAATTAAAGAAGAATTAAAATTTCAAAATTCTCTTCTTCATATATATTTTAGCTTACAATAATGTGACGACCCGGCCCGTCGTCACGGGAATTATCACCCGTTACCTTTCATTTATATGTTTCATATTTCTATATCGATGTTAGAGTTTATCGGGTGAGTTAGAAGTAATTCTGGTTGAAAATAAGGCAAATAGTCTTTTGAAATGAAGCTTGTTTATGAAAAATCAACCTGGAGTTGACTATGTGGTTAGAAGGCTCAGAATCGAATTTTGATGATTCGGTTAGTTCCGGAAGGTGATTTGTGACTTAGGGGAGCGATCGAAATTGAATTTGGAGGTCCGGTGTAGAAATATGCTTGAATTGGCTAAAGTTGAATTTTGGCGAAATCCGAACGGTAGGTGAGATTTTGATCCGAGAGTCGGAATGGAATTCCGACAATTGTTGTAGCTTCTTTAGGTGATTTTTGATATGTCTGCAAATTTTCAGGTCATTCGGACGTTGTTTGGTCGGGTTTTTGATTGAATGTTCGTTTAGGAAGTTCTAGATGAGACTTAGGCTTGAATTCGCTTTGATTCGATGATTTTTGTGTTTAAGGGCGTGATTTTATGATTGGAACAAGTTTGTATCATATTTTGGAGTAGGTTGGTGTTTTTCGTTGGGGTCCCGGGGGCCTCAGGATGAATCCGGGGGTCCAAACAGGCCATTTTTTATGAAAGGAACCAGCAGATTTGCTGTCATAACAGCAGAGCAATTTTGTTCTCTGCGATCGCATGAGGAGCCATGCGATCACGTAGAAGGATTAGTGAGGCAGTGGAATTGTTCTTTGCGATCGCATAGCTTAAGCTGCGATTGCATAGTAAAGGAAAGTGAGGCACCGCGATCGCGGGGCTCAGTACTCGATCGCATAGAGGTTGTTGAGGGCGTTCAGATTTTATACTACGCGATCATATAGTATTGACTGCGATCGCATAGAGCATTTTGGAGCCCAGGAAATTTAATTCACTGCGATCGCATAGTGTAAACTGTCTCTCAGAAATATTAAAAACCAGAACAGTGTATTCGCGACCCATTCACCCAAAACCTCCATTTTTGAGTTCTTAGAGAGCAAATTGATGGGAATTGAAGGGGATTTCCCCGGGTAATCATCGTAGGTAAGTTCTATGGCCTATATACGTGATTTTATCATAGAATCTTCAAGTATTTCCTTGTTAATGGGAAGATTAATGGGGGATTTTTGCCCTAAGCCTGGGTTATGGAAAAAACATTAATTTTAATGGACAAACGGAGTCTGATTTTGATAAACTTTATATTCATGGACTCATGTTGAGATAAGGAACCCGAATATGTAACTTTTGTAAATTTTTGAGAAGCGTACCAAAAGTCGGGTTTTGGCAACTTTGTAGTTTTTGCTGTAATTCGAGTTGTTTCGACTGGTAATGTCTCTTTGGCCTATTTTGATGTATTTCTATTGATTTTGATCAGATTCTACACCTGTGGAGGCCGATTCTCATAGAGGACTAGTCGTCAAGCCGAGTCGAGGTGATTAATGGGTGTGGGTGATGACCAGCGGGTTTGAAACCCCGGTATATCAGTTTGTAACGCTGTATGGAGGCGAGACACGTACTCTCCTGTGAGTGCGGGGTCGAATGTGATTGGGGACTATGGCTTAGTCCGACCTGTTGATATTATACTGGGTTGTTGGCTATTATTGAGCCGGTGAACCTCCTACTTGGATGGTTGTGTACATCTTTGGGTTGTGAGCCAATTATTGGGATCTCGCGAGGATCGTTATTATTGTTTCTGTGATATTGACATGCTAGTTTGCTACAAGCCCTGAGCTATCACTGTCATAATGGTTTTCAAAACTCTAGAATTTCTGATATACTATTTCCTACTAAACAATGATAAAAAGAGTTTTCAAATACTACTTTTGAGCCTGTGAGGCTGCATTGCATTATATCTAACTGGTGGTGGATCCGGCTACGCGCTGTAGCGTATCATGATATTGTGCTTGGGCTGTAGGAGCCCCTCCGAAGTCCGAACTCCCACAGTGAGCACGGGTATCCAAATGGATCGAGCTACGCGTCGTAGCGATCATATTCATGCATTGCATTGCATTTAGCAATACCTGTTAGCTGTTATGTTGTTAGCTATTTTGCTGTTAGCAGATATTGCTGGTTCAGATATTATTCATGTTGAAACTATTACAAGGTATTGTGTATAGGTTTACTTAGTGTTATATTGGGTATTCTTACCTTCGCTGTCTTACCCCTGCTTATTACTACTGAGTCTGGAAGTACTCACTTTACTCCCTGCACCTTGTGTGCAGATCCAGGTACATCGCAGCAGACTTGATTCTGTAGCTGCTTGGAGTTGCTTCTGGACAGTTGAGGTAGCTGCCAGCGTCCATTGGACCTGACTCTCCAGCTTATCTTTATTTCTGTTTTGTCTATTCCGCACTTGTGCACAGATGTTACACTATCACACTTTACATATTCTGCTGAGACTCATGACTTGTGACTCCTTGTCTATTGGGAGGTTTTACTGGTTTTGGGATGTGTAATCCCCGTATTTAGATATTTACATTATTATCATTCTATCATTGTTTATGCCTAAAAGGGGTTAAATGTGAGCTGATAGCTCCATAATTTCTGTTGATTGGTCGGGCTGGCCTAGCAATGTGCTGGGCGCCATCACGACCGAGTTTGGGGTCGTGACAAGTTGGTATCAGAGCCAGGTTACTAGGCCTCATGAGTCTTGAGCCGGTTAGTAGAGTCTTGTGGATTGGTACGGGGACAACTGTACTTATCCTCGAGAGGCTGCGAACCGTTAGGAAACACTTCACATTTCTTGTACTCTGTCGTGTGATCTTGTTGTTCTGAGAACTGAACTTGTATATTTTACTCTCTCACAGATGGCGAGAACTCGAGTTTTAGGATGAGGTGGATGACCACCATTGCCACCTGCTAGAGGCCGTAGGCGCATCCGTGGTAAAGCTATAGGTAGGGCAGCCGAGGCAGTGCCAGCTGACCCGCCTATTGTACCTATTCAGAGGCAGCCCCCAGAGGTTGATGCTCTAGCGCCCCAGCTCAGGCCCAGGCAGTGTCTATTGCCATTCCTAGTCTTCAGGAGACTCTGGCCTAGATATTATCAGTATGTTCTGGATTGGCTCAGGTAGTATCATCTACCGCTACAGCAGCGACATCCCAGACAGGGGGTGGTCAGCAGACCCCTGTAGCTCGCACACCTGAGCAGGTGATACAGGAACTTCAGACGCTGGAGGTGGTCCCAGCTCAGGCAGTTGCACCAGTTATTCCAGTTGCACCAGCTCCAGAGCATGTGGTACAGGTTATGCCAGAGGACGAGCAGCGTCGCGTAGAGAGATTTGGTAGACTCCAGCCACCTCATCTCAGTGGTACTGAGGGCAAGGATGCCTAGGGTTTCTTAGATAAGTGCCAGAGGATGCTACGTACAGCTGGTATTCTTGAGTCCAACAGGGTTTCATTTACTACTTTCAGTTTACTGGTCCAGCGTTCGATTGGTGGGAGGAGTTTGAGAGGCGTAGGCCTACGGGAGCAGCACCTCTCACCTGGCAGTAGTTTTCAACTCTCTTCTTGGAGAAGTATGTACCTCAGTCCTGTCGTGAGGAGCTTTATCACCAGTTTGAGTGGTTAGTACAGGGCGACATGACAGTGACACAGTATGAGCTGAGATATACACAGTTGGTTAGGCATGCTACATGGATGATCCCGACTGATCGAGAGAGGATTAGGAGGTTCATTGATGGCCTCAACTACTCCATTCGCATTATGATGACCAGGGAGAGACTACTATCATCATCTTTTAAGTAGGTTGTGGATATGGTACGATCCTTTGAGGCGGATCGTCACCGTGAGCGGGAGGAGCGGGAGGCCAAGAGGCCTCGAGGTTTTGGTAGTTTAGCGGTGCTCCATCTAGAGGGCAGTTTTAGCAGGGCAGAGGTCGCTCATCTAGACCTTCTCATTCAGGCCGCCCTGAGCAGAGCAGAGCTTCTTCTTCTGGTCGTGGTCTCCAGGGATTCCAGCAGGGCCAGTCTTCACTTAGTGCCCTCCCAGCTCAGAGTTCAGCACCTACTACTTCTTCAGCCTAGGGTTCGTATGCGGCGAGGGGTTCCCTTCAGTCCCCTTCTCCAGCACCAGGTAGCTGTTTTGAGTGTGGCGAGTTTGGCCATATGAGGAGGCAGTGCCCTCAACTTCGTAGGGACAGGTCTCAGCAGAGGGATCAGCCCTCCTCTTCAGCACTATCTCAGGCTAGTAGAGGTGGAGATCAGTCTTCTCGTAGTCGCCCCAGAGGTGAGGAGAGATCCAATGGGGGCCAGGCACGATTCTATGCACTCCCTAACAGGCGTGATGCAGTTGCCTCCGATGCAGTGATTACAAGTATCATTTCTATCTGTCACAGAGATGCCTCTGTTCTATTTGATCCCCGGTCCACATATTCGTACGTGTCTTCTTATTTTTCACATCATTTGGGTGCGACCCGTGGTAGTCTTGATTTGCCTGTTCATGTATCCACCCCAGTGGGTGATACGATTGTTGTGGATCATGTCTATAGATGCTGTGTTATTTCTATTGGGGGTCTGGAGACCCAGGTGGATCTGTTATTATTAGGAATGGTGGACTTCGATGTGATATTGGGCATGGACTGGTTGTCTCCGTGCCATGCTATATTGGAGTGTCATGCTAAGATAGTTACATTGGCTATTCCAGGTATTCCTCATATTGAGTGGCGGGGTTCGACTGATTTCGTCCCTAGCCATGTTATTTCATTCTTAAAGGCTCAGAGAATGGTTGAAAAAGGATGTTTGTCGTATTTAGCATTTTTGAGGGACGTGGGAGCTGAGTCTCCTAGCATTGATTCTGTACCTGTTGTGAGGGACTTTCCAAATGTATTCCCCTCAGACCTGCCAGGTATTCCACCGGACAAGGACATTGATTTTGGCATTGACTTGGTGCCGGGCACTCGGCCCATTTCTATTCCTCCATATCGGATGGCACCAGCTGAGCTGAAGGAATTAAAAGAGCAGCTTCAGGAACTTTTGGATAAGGGATTCATTCGCCCTATTGTGTCCCCGTGGGGTGCACCAGTGTTATTTCTTAAGAAGAAAGATGGTTCCATGCGGATGTGTATTGATTATAGACAATTGAACAAGGTAACAGTGAAGAACAAGTACCCTCTACCGCACATTGATGATTTATTTGATCAGTTACATGGTGAGAGGGTGTTTTCTAAGATTGATCTTCGTTCAGGCTATCATCAGCTGAAGATCAGGGGCTATGATATTATGAAGACTGCATTCAGGATAACATATGGCCACTATGAGTTCCTTGTGATGTCTTTTGGGCTAACCAACGCACCAGCAGCGTTCATGCATCTGATGAATAGTGTGTTTAGTCCGTATTTGGATTCATTCGTGATCGTGTTCATTGATGACATTCTAATCTACGCCCATAGTCAGGAAGAGCGCGCTCAGCATTTGAGCATTGTGTTATAGAGGTTGAGGGAGGAGAAGTTGTATGCTAAATTCTCCAAGTGCGAGTTTCGGCTCGAGTCAGTAGCATTTCTGGGTCATGTGGTGTCTCGTGATGGTATTTAAGTTGATCCGAAGAAGATAAAGGCGGTGCAGAGTTGGCCTAGACCGTCTTCAACTACAGAGATAAGGATTTTCCTTGGTTTGGCTGGGTATTATCGCCGATTTGTTCAGGGATTTTCTTCAATTGCTTTTTCTTTGACTAAGTTGAAGCAAAAGGGTGCACCATTCGTGTGGTCGGAGGAGTGCGAGGAGAGCTTTCAGAAGCTCAAGACAGTTTTGACCACAACTCACGTATTAGTATTGCCATCAGCTTCAGGTTCATATACTGTATATTGTGATGCCTCGAGAGTGGGGATAGGTTGTGTACTGATGCAGGAGGGTAGAGTGATTTCTTATGCTTCTCGGCAGTTAAAGCCTCATGAGAAGAACTACCATGTTCATGATTTAGAGCTAACTACCATAGTTCATGCCTTGAAGATTTGGAGGCACTATTTGTATGGAGTGTCCTGTGAGGTGTGTACCGATCATCGTAGTCTCCATCATTTGTTCAAATAGAGGGATCTTAATCTGAGACAGCGGAGATGGCTTGAGTTGCTCAAGGATTATGACATTACTATTCTATATCATCCGGAGAAGGCCAATATGGTGGCCGATGCTTTGAGCCGGAAGGTGGTCAGTATGGGTAGCTTGGCATATATTCCAGCTGAGGAGAGATCATTTGCTTATGATTTTCAGGCGCTAGCCAATCGGCTAGTGAGGTTAGACATTTCAGAGCCCAGCAGGGTGTTGGCTTGTATTGTATCTCGATCTTCTTTATATGATCGTATTCGTGAGTGCCAGTATGATGATCCACAATTGCTTGTCCTTAAGGACAGATTTCAGCATGATGATGCCAGAGATTTCACTATTGATAGTGATGGTGTGTTGAGGATGCAGGGCCAGATATGCGTGCCCAATGTTGATGGCCTTTGTGAGTTGATATTGGAGGAGGCCTATAGCTCGCGATATTCTATTCATCCAGGTGCGGCGAAGATGTACCAAGACCTGAAACAACATTATTGGTGGAGAAAGATGAAGATGTACATTGTTAGACATGTAGCACGGTGCCTCAACTGTCAGTAGATCAAGTATGAGCATCAGAGGCCCGGTGGCGTGTTTCAGCGTATTGATATTCCTGAGTGGAAGTGGGAAAGGATCACTATGGACTTTGTTACTGGACTCCCTCGGACATCGAGGAAGTTTGATTCTGTTTGGGTGATTATGGATAGGCTGACCAAGTCAGCTCACTTCATTCCTGTGTGTACTACGTACTCCTCGGAGTGGTTAGCTGAGATATTCATTTGGGAGATCATTAGATTGCATGGAGTACAAGTTTATGTCATATCAGATAGAGGTACTCAGTTTACTTCACAGTTCTGGAGGATATTTCAGTGTGAGTTGGGCTCTCAGGTTGAGTTGAGTACTGCATTCCATCGTCAGACGGACGGACAGTCCGAGCGTACTATTCAGATCTTAGAGGATATGTTGAGAGCTTGTGTTATTGACTTTGGTGGTTCATGGGATGATTACTTGCCTCTCGCAGAGTTTGCCTATAAGAACAACTACCAACCTAGTATTCAGATGGCGCCGTATGAGGCCTTATATGGGAGTTGGTGTAGATCTCCAGTTGGTTAGTTTGAGTCCGGTGAGGCAAGATTGTTGGGGACAGAGTTAGTCCAGGATGCTTTGGACAGGGTGAAGGTGATTCAAGAGAGACTTCGCACATCTCAGTCGCGCCAGAAGAGTTATGCGGACCGGAAGGTTCGGGATGTGTCTTATTCTGTGGGTGAGAAAGTCTTATTGAAGGTTTCGCCGATGAAAGGCGTCATGAGATTTGGGAAGAAAGGAAAGCTCAGTTCGAGATTCATTGGCCCTTTGAGATCCTCAGGAGGATTGGAAAGGTGGCATATATGCTTGCTTTGCCACCCAGTCTATCGAGAGTTCATCCGGTGTTTCACGTATCCATGCTCTAGAAATATGTTGGCGACCCGTCGCATATATTGGACTTAAGCACTATTCAGCTTGATGATGACTTGACCTATGACATGGAGCTTATAGCTATATTGGGTCGTCAGGTGAGGAGATTTAGATCCAAGGACATTGCATCAGTTAAGGTTCAGTGGAGAGGTCGACCTATGGAGGAGGCCACTTGGGAGATCGAGCGGGAGATGCAGAGCAGATATCCTCACTTATTTGAGTCTGCATGTATGTTTCTTGACCCGCTCGAGGAAGAGCATTTACTTAAGTGGGGGAGAATGTGATGACCCGGCCCGTTGGTATGGGAATTACCACCCCGTTATCTTTCGTTTATATGTTTCATATTTCTATATTGATGTTAGAGTCTATCAGGTGAGTTAGGAGTGATTCTGGATGAAAATGAAGCAAATAGCCTTTTGAAATGAAGCTTGTTTATAAAAAGTCAACCTGGAGTTGATTATGTGGTTAGAAGGCACATAATCGAATTCTAATGATTCGGTTAGTCCCGAAAGGTGATTTGTAACTTAGGGGAGCGATCAGAATTGAATTTGGAGGTCTGATGTAGAAATAGGCTTGAATTGGCTAAGGTTGAATTTTGGCGAAATCCAAACGGTAGGTAAGATTTTGATCGGGGAGTCTGAATGGAATTTTGACAATTGATGTAGCTTTGTTAGGTGATTTTGGATATGTCTACATATTTTCAGGTCATTCGGACGTCGTTTGGTCGTGTTTTTTTATTGAATGTTGGTTTCAGAAGTTCTAGATGAAACTTAGGCTTGAATTTGCTTTGATTCGATGATTTTCGTGTTTAATGGCGTGCTTTTATGATTGGAAAAAGTTTGTATCATGTTTTGGAGTAGGTTGGTGGTTTTCGTTGGGGTCCCGGGGGCATCGGGATGAATCCGGGGGTCTAAACGGACCATTTTTTTATGAAAGGAACTAGCAGATTTGCTGTCATAACAGCAGAGCAATTTTGTTCTCTGCGATCGCATGAGGAGCCATGCGATCGCGTGGAAGGATTGGTGAGGGAGTGGAATTGTTCTTTGCGATCGCATAGCTTAAGCTACGATCGCATAGTAAAGGAAAGTGAGGCACTGCAATCACGGGGCTTAGTATGCGATCACATAGAGGTTCTTGAGGGCGTTCAGATTTTATACTACACGATCGCATAGTATTGACTATAATCGCATAGAGCATTTTGGAGCCCTGGAAATTTAGTTCACTGCGATCGCATAGTATTGAATGCGATCGCATAGTGTTAACTATCTGTCAGAAATATTAAAAATCAGAATAGTGTATTCGCGACCCATTCGCCCAAAACCTCCATTTTTGAGTTCTTAGAGAGCAAATTGACGGGAATTGAAGGGGATTTCACCGTGTAATCATCGGAGGTAAGTTTTATGGCCTAAATACGTGATTTTATCATAGAATCTTCAAGTATTTCATTCTTAATGGGAAGATTAATGGGGGATTTTTGCCCTAAGCTTGGGTTATGGAAAACAATCATTGATTTGAATGGGCAAACGGAGTCCGATTTTGATAAACTTTATATGCATGGACTCATGTTGAGATAAGGAACCCGGATATGTAACTTTTGTAATTTTTTGAGAAGCATACCGAAAGTCAACTTTTGGCAACTTTGTAGTTTTTGGTGTAATTCGAGTTGTTTCGACTGGGTAATGTCCCTTTGGCCTATTTTGATGTATTTCTATTGATTTTGATCAGATTCTACACCCGTGGAGGCCGATTCTCGTGGCAAGGGCATTGTGGACTAGTCGTCGAGCCGAGTCGAGGTGAGTAATGGGTGTGGGTGATGACTAGCGGGTTCGAAACCCCGGAATATCACTTTGTGATGTTGTGTTGAGGCGAGACACGTACTCTCTCGTAAGTGCATGGTCGAATGTGATTGGGGACTATGGCTTAGTCTGACCTGTTGATACTATACTGTGTCGTTGGCTATTATTGAGCCGGTGACCCTCCTACTTGGATGGTTGTGTACATCTTTGGGCTGTGAGCCAGTTATTGGGATCCCGCGAGGATCGTTATTATTGTTTCTATGATATTGACATACTATTTTGCTACCAGTCCTGAGCTATCACTGTCATAATGGTTTTCCAAATTCTGGAATTTCTGATATACTGTTTTCTACTGAAAAATGATAAAAAGAGTTTTTAAATACTATTTTTGAGCCTGTGAGGCTGCATTGCATTATAGTTAACTGGTAGTGGATCGGGCTGCGCGCCGCACTGTATCATGATATTGTGCTTGGGCTGTAGGATCCCCTCCAGAGTCTGAACCCCCACAGTGAGCACGGGTACCCAAATGGATCGGGCTACGTACCGTAGCGGTCATATTCATGCATTGCATTGTATTTAGCTATATACATGTTAGTTGTTATGCTGTTAGCTGATATTGCTGGTTCAGATATTGTTCATGTTGATACTATTGCAGGGTATTGTGTATAGCTTTACTTAGTGTTATATTGGGTATTCTTACCTTCGCTGTCTTACCCCTGCTTATTACCAATGAATCTGGAAGTACTCACTTTACTTCCTACACCTTGTGTGCAGATCCAAGTACATCGCAGCAGACTTGATTCAGTAGCTGCTTGGAGTTGCTTCTGGACAGTCGAGGTAGCTGCCAGCATCCGCAGGACCTAACTCTCCAGCTTATCTTTTTTTTTCTTTCTGTTTTGTCTATTCTGCACTTGTGCACAAATGTTACAGTATCACACTTTACATATTCTGGTAGAGGCTCATGACTTGTGACTCCTGATCTATTTGGAGGTTTTACTGGTTTGGGATGTGTAATCCCCGTATTTGGATATTTTCATTATTATCGTTCTATCATTGTTTATGCCTAAAAGGGGTTAAATGTGAGCTGATAGCTCCGTGATTTTTGTTGATTGGTCGGGCTGGCCTAGCAGTTCCATCACGATCGGGTTTGGGGTCGTGACAAGTTTGTATCAGAGCCAGGTTACTAGGCCTCATGAGTTTTGAGCCGGTTAGTAGAGTCTTGTGGATCGGTACGGGGATGCCTGTACTTATCCTCGGGAGGCTGCGAACCTTTAGGAAACACTTCACATTTCTTGTACTTTGTTATGCGATCTTGTTGTTCTGAGAACTGAACTTCTATATTCTACTCTCTCGCAGATGGAGAGAACTCGAGCTTCAGGACGAGGTGCACGACCACCATTGCCTCCTTCTAGAGGCCGTGGGCGCGACCGTGGTAGAGGTAGAGGTAGGGCAGCTGAGGTAGTGCCAGTTGACCCGCCCGTTGTACCTATTCAGAGGCAGCCCCTAGTGGTTGATGCTCCAGCAGCCCAGCTCAGGCCCAGACAGTGTCTATTGTCATTCCTGGTCTTCAGGAGACTCTGGCCCAGATATTATCAGTATGTTCTGGATTGGCTCAGGTAGTATCATCTACCGCTACAGCAGCAACATCCCAGACAAAGGGTGGTCCGCAGACCCCTGCAGCTCGCACACCTGAGCAGGTGGTACATGGACTTCAGACGCCGGAGGCGGTCCCAGTTTAGGCAGTTGCACCAGTTATTCCAGCTGCACCAGCTCCAGAGCATGTGGTACAGGTTATGCCAGACGGCGAGCAGTGTCGCCTAGAGAGATTTGGTAGACTTCAGCCACAGATGTTACACTATCACACTTTACATATTCTCGTAAAGGCTCATGACTTGTGACTCCTGGTCTGTTGGGAGGTTTTACTGGTTTGGGATGTGTAATCCTCGTATTTGGATATTTTCATTATTATCGTTCTATCATTGTTTATGCCTAAAAGGGGTTAAATGTGAGCTGATAGCTCCGTGATTTCTGTTGATTGGTCGGGCTGGCCTAGCAGTGTGCTGGGCGCCATCACGACTAGGTCTGGGGTCATGACAAATAATTGCCAAGGTTACAGTTATATACCTGTTATTGGAAGCAAAAAAAAGAAGAAAATCAGTAGAGTAGTTATGCAACGGTGCAACAACAGTGGAAATATGAACAACTAGCAACAGAGTTTAATAAAACCAGTAACCAAAAGATGAATTAAAATTGAAACTTTCTTTTCTTCTTAAAAATTTATTTTTTTCGTTTTTTTAATTTCTTTTTCAGATCATTCTTTCTAAATTCTCTTCTTTCTAAAATCTCTCTCTTAATATCCCTTCTGATTTTTCTCTCTTAATTCTTCTCTCAATTTTTCTTCTCCTCTCATATTGTCCAAGACTGCCTCTATTTGTTCTCTTCCTAACAGACCTTCCAACTCTTCAAAAAATTATTAAAACCCTTTCTACGCATTACACTCCTTTCCAGCCCACACTACTATTTGTCTAATTTATTTTTTAAATCAAAGTGATGGGTAGGGGTATTTAATTACTTCTTTTAACATCACTCCATACCACTATATTTTGTTCCTCACTATTATTAAATAATTCCTTATTTAAACATTATTGGTGCTTAGTGGGCAGAGCACTCAATTCAAATAATTATGCAAGTGGTCAATTCCCATATTACCCCTGAAATTACCAAAATTACTATTCTACCCATAAACCTTTAATCTGTAACAAAGCTATCAACTTATCAAAATTGATTATTAATTAAACACCAAATCATTATAGCAATAACCAAATTCTAATCAACTTTAACAATTAATCTCATGAACAAACTCATAATCAACAACATTTAAGAATCACTTAAGCAAAATTAGATTCAAAATCAGAAACAAACTTAACAGAACAAACAAGTAGATTTAAGTCACTAAAAATTAATCAACAATCAAACTCTAAATTAAAATCAACAGTAATACAAGCAAGATGAAAGATTCAATAACTTAACAAGAGACAACTAAAATGAAGCTAAAGCATGGTAGGACAATGAACACAAAATAAAACACAAGCTATAAACTCTAAATATTTTACACAACTATTAAAACAGAATTGTACTAACAAAATTTATATCCAAAGTCTAAATACTTTTATCACAAATTAAATATACATATTCTTTCTGGTCATTTACTAATTAAAAGAGCAAACTCCTACTATGGCCTAATTATAGTTACAAAGTTAGAATTTTTTTAACTGTAAAGGTTATGTATATTTGAACAAAAGAGTAGGATACAAGTAACCAAATTAAAAACCATGGGTTTAGCCTAAACCCATTTCTTAACAATTGATTCTGAGTGTTTTATAACAAGTTCAAACAAATGGACATAACAAAGAAACAAGAAAAATCAAAGAATATGACAATTAGTGAGGACCCATAACGAGAAAAAATGGAAACAGAATGATTGAGGAGAATTGAAAGAAAATGAGCATCATTTTCAATTTAGCAAAGACAACAACTTTTTCACTCTTTTATTATAAAGAATAGATCTTTCCACGAACACAGTCCAATAATGAAGGGACAAGTAACGTACGCTGTTTATATTAGTCAGTGAAACAAAGTACCAGGAGAAAAGAAAGGGATGTAATTCTCATGGAAGGAAACTCTTTAGGTTAGAAGGGATGATTGGCGTGACAGTAGTCCCCGGAAATGGTGGTTCGTCGGACTGGAGGCAGCAGATGGAGATTGACTGGATTGCTGGCTGATCGATGACGATGACGAGGATGAAGCAGAAGCAGGTCCACGTGAGCATGAGTGGTCGTGAGGCTGTTTGGTTGACAATGAACAGGTTGTTTGTGTTGTCTCCGGTTAGGAAGACGAAGAAGGGTCAGCGGCGTGGAGGTGTTCCTGAAGGTGACGGCTGAAACAAAAATGGTGTCCTAGGGTTTTTTGGTCTTGTTCTATTCTTTCATACTATGTTAGAAGATAGGTTAGGGCTGCTCATGGTTATATAAGTTTGAATAATTGGTTGGCTTGGGTTGGGTATTTATTTTTGGGCTTGGGGTATTTATTTTAAATTGGATAAGAGGCCCAATTCGATTTTCTTTTAATTTTTTTTCTCTTTTCGTTTATTTGTTCTAAAATTAAACTTTAAAGATCCTAAATTAAATTAATAAAGCCAAAATTAACTTAAAGTATTAATCAACTCATAATAATAATTATCACATTAAATTAAACATCAATAAAAATAAAATCACACAATTTGGACCTTAAAGCTAAAAAATGCAAGAATACATATTTTGTGATTTTCTATTTTTGTAAAGTAAACTTAATTACTCGTGATTATAATCTTGAATTTTATATACAAATGCAATATATTTTTATATTATTATTTAATTTTTATTTATTTAAACAAACAAATATGCACAAATATAATGCAAAGAATACAAGAAAAATAACACAAAATTCACAATAATTGCAAGCAAACTAAAATTATTTTATTTTGAATCTTTGGGAGTATTTCTCTTATAGAAAAAAAATAACATGCTCACAGCTGCCCCTCTTTGCGCGTAAACACGAAGAGTTTTTCGTGCAAAGATAAATGAGCGGATACGAGCGATTTTTGCCCTTTTTAGCACTCCGTGAGAAGCATTTTTTCAAAAACATGGACCGAACCTTTGCTTCAAAAGGTCTCCTACATATCCCTGGCTAAAAGGGAATTCGCTTCAAAAGGTCTCCTACATATCCCTGGCTAAAAGGGAATCGGGTCAATATAGTTCGGGAAGTTTTTGTAACTGGGATTACCATGGGACAGTGATTTTGCTGTTACCGATGCTGCAATTGCGGCTACTGCTTGTCGACCTCCTTATTACACCATGCTAAAATAAAATAAGAAGCTAGACTAAATTATGGTCTATGAACTGTAAAATCTTATCTATATCTTCAATTTGTTCTTGTGTTGCCTTGAACTTGTATCTTCTATTTTTCCAATGGAATTCTTGTTGTTGACTTAGCGATATTTTTGCCATTCCTTCTGATATTGCCTGTCTACTATAACTTGAAATATGTGTCCATTTTTCAAGTGGGCTCCTACTTCTAACATCAACTTTAAATCGCCTCTCCTTTCTTTGGGTGGGCTCCTGACTTCATTAACAACTTAAAAGTAAAATGCATTTGGCAATAATCTATGAAATATATATTTGGCAATGTTTATACAGGCAGGACCACTCGGATCGAAATAAATTAAACGTAAAATATCCTATTTGAAGGCGGACAAACCTAAAATATCCCGTTTGAAGCAGGATAAACTTAAAATATCCTATTCAAAGGCGGATGAACCTAAAATATCCTATTCGAAGGCGGATGGACCTAAAATATCCTATTCGAGGGCGGATGTCACAACCCTAGTTCACAAATTGTGAACATGTCATGACGACACCCAGTCTTCACGACTAGGTAAGCCTAACACAATGCAGAATATACACTTTCATGAAAGAAAGATAAGATAACAGCGGAATGACAAAAAAAGAATATAACAAGTGTCGCTCGGCACATACACATTGCCAAATACCAGGAGAAAACACAACTACGAAGACCCGGAAACTCACGGGGAACATAGACTAAGAAATAGTATAATTATAGCTCTATATATCAAGAGTGTCTACACAACGAAGTAAAAGAAATAAGTGATGTCGCTAAGATGAATAGAAGAAGACCCTCCAGATCTGCGGACGTAGCAGATCATACCTCGAGTCTCCTGAAGTATTGCTAGATCACCTGTAGTGCGCCTGATCGGATGTACCTAGATTTGCACAACAAAAGTGTGCAGAAGAGTAGCATGAGTACACCACAACGGTACTCAGTAAGTGCCAAGCCTAACCTTGAAGGAGTAGTGACAGGGAAGGTCAGAGCCCTACCGAGAAATAATAAAAATAATGATAATAATAATATCGAGTAGTTCAAATAAGAATAAGACTGAAATTACAACAATAAGGTAAATACTACAATCGTCTACAATTAAGCTAACAAGGAGAAATCAACACAACAATGTACAAATCAACAAGTCCAGGATCTTCGGGAATTGAACCCGCAATCCCTCTCTATACTCAGCAACTCAAGATCTGCGGGAATCGAACCCGTAGTCCACATATCAGTCTCACAGGATCTCTGGGAATTGAACCTGCAGTTTATTTTAGTATCACAGGATCTCCGGGAATTGAACCCGCAGTCCATATATCAGTATCTCTGGATCTTCGAGAATTGAACCCACAGTCCATATCTCAATATCTCAGGATCTCCAAGAATTGAACCCGCAGTTCGTATATCAGTATCTCAGGATCTCCGGGAATTGAACCCGCAGTCCGTATCTCAATATCTCAGGATCTCCGGGAATTGAACTCGCAGTCCACAAAAACAAACACAATCAATAAGAGGAAAAACACAGAGAAATATGAAGTACATAGCTACAAATTACACCAAATCCAGTCTTAACAAGTTGCAGGAAGTTCAATTAAGAAAAGTAGGGACTTAGACAGATAATCCTATCTAATCATGCTTCTCTAACTAACAACAGATAAATCTTACAATTTAATCAATTAAATACAAGGATATCACGATTTGAACAGTTCAAGTAAGGTGGTTTTTCAACAATCTGCGCAAGCACACGCCAGTCACCTTGTGTACCAGGCATTTAAATCAACACATAGATATCCTAGTGGAGAAGGTTCCTCCACGCAAGGTTAGACAAGTCACTTACCTCAATTCCGGTACAAAACCGCTAAGAAACGACTCCCTCGCCACGAGTATCCGACTCCGAATGGCCCGAATCTAGTCAAACCAATTACACAATGTAAATAAAATTACAAGTAACTAATTACAATGATAAAATTAAAGCTACGACGCAAAAATGGGTGAAATGACCAAAATACCACTATAGTCATCGGCTCAGAATCAAAATATTTTTACGTTTTCAGAACCCTCGTACTCTCACGAGTCTAACCATATAAAATTTATCAAAATCGGACTCTGTTTGCCTATTCAAATCAATGATTTTCGACAATCCAAGATTAGAGCAAATCCTCCTTTAATCCACCTCAAATCCTCTATTTTCAGAGGTAAATTCGTGTTTTTAGCAATATATTAACATAGAATTAAGCTAGGAGTGATTACCTGATGTTTCCATTCGATTTTCTCCTCAAAATCGCTACAACCCTCTCATAGTTCGAAGCCTCCAATGTGGTTAAGTGTTCTGAAATTTCGAGTTAACTGATATTAAACCCTTCAGGGATTTCCGCTTCTACGGCTCTGAGATCACTTCCGCGATCCCGCTTCTGCGGTTCCTCTTAATCTTGCCCAGGTCCGCTTTTGTGGTCCAAAGTCGCTTATGCGACGACCGCTCATGCGGAGTAAGTCCGCTTCTTCGAAAGGTCTCCAGGCAGCTAAGTTCGCTTCTGCGGCACCTGCCCGCTTCTGCGGGCTCGCATCAGTGGCCGCTGGTCTGCTTCTGCGGACTTGACTGCCCCCCCGCACAACTCGCACCTGCGGTCTCTTTTCCGCAGAAGCAAAAATAGCTGCTGCAACAGAAACCAGAGGTCTTAAACTTCAAAATTCATCCGTTTAATCACCCGAACTCATCCCGGGGTCCCTGGGACCTCAACCAAAAACACCAACCTACTCCAATTCATGATACGGACTTTTTCCAATACTAAAAACACATCATCAAACACAACAATCATTAAATTAGAGCGAATTCAAGCCTAAGTTTCAACCAAACTTCCGAAACCTACATGCTATCAAAAACCCGACCAAACGATATCCGAATGACCTAAAATTTTGCAGACATATCCAAAATCTCCTAATGAAGCTACTTCAACTATCGAAATTCCATTCCGACTCCTGGATCAAAATCTCACCTATCGATCGGGCTTCCAAAAGTTCCAAACTTTGGCATTTCAAGCCTAATTGAGCAACAGTCCTCCAAAATACATTCCGAACGCGCTTCCAACCCCGAAATCACCTAACGGAGCTAACAAAACCATCCGATTTCCATTCTGGGGTCGTCTTAACACTGTTCTGAACATGGGCCATTTTTCAACTACAAAGCCCTCATTTAGGGACTAAGTGTCCCAAAACACTCCAAATTCTAGAAACGAACCTCCCGACAAACCACAATAGCAGAAATGATTTAGGGGAAATAGTTAATATGGGGATCAGGGCGTAAATTTAAAAAATGACCGGCCAAGTCATTACGTCTTCCCACACTTAAAGATTCGTTCGTCCTAGAACGAGCATAGGAAATATACCTGAAGTGGTGAAGAGATAAGGGTTCTGACTGCACACACCGTTTAACTCCCCGGCAACGGCGCCAAAAAGTGATCGTGGCAAACTCAACCCGAAGGTATGAGCGGGCACTAATACTCTTACCCGAATAGTGGTTCGGGGTCAATTTCCTCAGGGAGTTAGATTTTTGGAGTGAATAATTGTGTTGCACTAGAATTGAGTTTTGGCTTCTAGTTTATCTTCACACATTTTTGGTATTTTCAATGTATAAGCTATTGTATCTACTACTATTGTGTTGCCTAAATTAGGCTAAGGCTAATTCCAATTATGATTTTCTAATAGGAAAAAGGGGACTAGGGGAGTAGCTTATACCTAGGTGGAATAACTAATGGGTATTCGAAATTCAATGCGAAGATGATACATGGGATATTCGGATAGCTGTTGCTCTATACATTAATTCTCACACCTCTCGGTAGAGAGAACAATTTTTCCCAATTGACTCTCGAGAGACCAATTGGGTAGGCTAATTTGCCCAAGCAACTTTAGGCTCAAGTTGGGTAATTACTCTCTCGAGGTTTATATCCGTTACTTGGGACTACCATTCTCATAGGTCCATCCCAAGTTCTTGTTGGGATTGAATGAGAGGTTTTAGACTCTCTTTCTCAAGTAGAGACCAAACCCACAAATATAGACTTCATGTTTGCAACCACAAAATCCCAATTAAATACATTCATTCAACCCAAAACCAATTACCCATAATCATCCTTGCATTTAGTATTCTAACCAATCAATTACCCATACTAGGGTTGGGCTACAACCCTAGCTATGAGTTTAGCTAGCCATAGAAATAGAAGAAGATGAAGAAATTGAAGCTAAAATTGACATAATAGTTAATGGGAAATGAAATCTAAAGTTAAACTAGTACAAAATTGCCCAAAATAGGCGTGTTCAAGTTCATCACGGGCTCAGCCGTCACTGTGTATTGTCTAACATCACCTAAAAAAGAAAAAGAGGATATTTATACTACCCTAAAATTTCCGGACAAAAATGCCCCTGCGGGACTCACTCGGACAGCACACTTTTGTCGTGCGGCCGCGTAGGGCTAGTTGGGTTGCTGAAGGTCTGTTGCTGGAACATGTATGCATGCCGCACACATTTGTCATGCGGCCGCGTGAGTACAGTAACGCGGACCACATACATTTTGTTATGCGACCGTACTACACAAATCCTCTGCATCCACGGTCTCTGATCCTTTACCCACACGGGCCGCACTGATATGGCACGCGGCTGTGTGAGTAAAGAAATGCGGACCGCATACATTTGGATGCGGTCCGTGTGGGTCTTGTCTGCATTTTTAGGCTTCTCTAATCTTCTCCTGCGCGCCCGCACATCAAATCAGTGCGGTCCGCGCTGATAGTGCTTTGAGCTTTGAGTCTCTGAACCATCCTATACGGCCGCACGCCAAAACAGTGCGGTCCGCACAGGCTTCCTTGAAGTCCTTCATATATTCATTGACGCTTTGCCGGTTTCACTCCTTTTTGAGCTGCTTTGATGATATTCATCCTTTATTCACACAAACCTGCAAATCAGCACACTTGTAAGTAATTCAGAGCCACTTAATCACATTTCATGCACAAAGCTAAGGTAAGACGGGGTTCAAAATCATGCAAAATTCCTAGTTATCAACTCCGCCAAACTTAAACCTTTGCTTGTCCTCAAGCAAATCAAAGATAAGACCTAACCTTCAGAGAAAGGACACCAACACACCCCTACTTGTCCGGGGGTAACCTCACAAACATCAATTGGGACTAACAATTGCCCCTATTGCAAATGTAACATTGACACCTTTTTGAAAACGTTTAAGCATTGTGGTTCAAGTGTGACACAAGAGTTTCGAGGGTTGACTCGATCCATCAAGAAGCCTTTCTCAAGCACTTTGGTTATTGTGGATCCCAAACTCATACACTCTCGACTCTCCCTAAGTGCATCTCATCTTTTAGGGTATTTGCACTCAAATCAATGTGGATAATTTCACACTCGATCTCTCAAAGAAGAGACCCTAAGACCGATACTAGGTACCATAGGCTTGCCCTTTATGTAAGTGTCCACTAATGTAGGCTCCTCTCGACTTGAGATCGTATAGGACTTTTCTGGAGTCATTGTCAAAGCTTTTTGGGTAGGGTAGGAATTTGGCTTAGTGGTTCAACCTTACCTAAAGCGTTTCTTTTAATTCACTTATGGAACACCTTTTTGACTCTTTTTGGCATTTCCTCTTTTAATGAGTGAAAGAGAGGCACCATGGCACTCTTCCGCTTTGCAATTGACACTTCTTTATTTGATCAATTCATTCTCATTCTTCCTTCTTCCCTTTTTACTTATCAACTCTTTTTAGTCCCCTATTTTGGGTCTTTTTCAACTTTTTCGCTTGTTTTTCTCTTTGTTTCCTTTGTTCTTCATGCCCTTTTCTTTTTCTTATTGCATTTGTGCCTTTTTTGCCACTTTGGTGCCTTTCTTGTTCGTATCTTGTCTTTACCCCCCCCCCCAAACTTATACTTTTGCAATCACTTTAAGGGAAGATCTTTTGGGTGCCAAGAGAAAGTCTAAATTGGGTATAGGCTTGCACTTTGGTTTATGAAGAAACAAGGTATTAGGCTCAAAAGGGGTGACTAGGGATTCATTTATTGATAGGTTGGAAGGAATGATTGATGATATGTTTATTTGGATCAAAGGTGGCCTACACTCACTTCTCAAGTTAAGTTTCACCTAGGATTTTGCCTCAACAAACATTCGGGGCAAGTTCTAGACCATCGGTACGATGGTTGGGCTCACAATTCTATTTTCTCACCACACCTACACTCAGAGATCACCAAGAAATGGAGTCGAAGGCCCACAACAACCTTGGAATAGATTCGAGCACACTTTGGTCCATATGACTAATTGATGGTTGTTCGATCAACACAAGACTCTCTAGGCCACAACTTTCACCAATCTAGACACAACTTGATGTCTTTGACCATAAGATCGGAGACAAATGTGCTAGGCCCAAGTGAAGTTCGCCCGAGGTACCCTTAACCAACAAAAAAGTTTGAAAAACAAGAATACAATAAGAGAAAAAAAAACGGACTCATCCCTTAAGAAAGTTGTCACGCTATCTATCATAGAGAAGACCCACCCGGTTCGCACAACATTTTACCCTTGGAAAGAATCATGGCATTAAGAAAACCAAGGGTTTATTGAAAGCTTAAAAGAAAAACTAATAATTCTACGAGAATAACCAAAAATGAGAAAGCAAATGAACTATGAACAAAGATAGATCCGAATATACAATCAAAAAGTGTTCAAAATGAAACTAAAGTAGATCAAAGCTTTAAAATATATACAAATACTACGTCTATGAATGTACTGAATGTAGTCAAATATATACAATCCCAAAATCAAAAACAGTAGGGCACACCCCCACGAATAAAAGCTAGCATTGTCCCCAATTCTAACTATCAAATAAAGCACAAAGAGAAAGGATATAGATGGCCCCTCAAGCGTGATCAACATGGTGGCTCTGACTGGCTCCCTCATCCGCTGTAGTGGTGGGGACCTCAGACTGGTCCCCAACCTGCTGTGGTGCTGCTGGGATAGGTGCCTGCTCTGGAGGAGGCTTATCTACTGCTGTGGGTCCTGCTGTGGGTGCACTAGAGGATCCCTCCCGCTGCTCAGGGGCTACTCTGATAACCACTCCCTCAGTATTGGGGAGCTTCCTCTTCTTGCATGGCCAGAGATCCTCCTGCGGCTGCTCCGGCTGTGGCTCTATGGCTGGCTCACCAAATAGGAGATCTAGGGGCAACTAATCAGCTACTAGCTTGTCCACCTGCTCCTTAAGAGCTGCAATCGACTATGTCGAGGCCTTGGTCTTCCTCAACTTTCTATGCTCCTTAGCAAAGCTTTTGAGTGCCTTGCTATGTGAATCGACCGCCTCAGCCAAACTATCCTGCTTCTTCATCATCGTTTCCTGTTTTTCCAGAATTTTCTTCATTGTTTCCTTAATAGAAGCTGGGACCTCCACCCTCACAGGTGCACTGTGGGACTGGACCACTGTCGTCAAGGTGGACAACTTGGATGTCGCAGCTGACATTCAGTTGTTCAAACTGGCAAAGTGTAAGACAGCTGGTTGGCAGTGAACTGGTGCGTCTTGGAGACTGGAATCTCCGGATCGGTTGTAGATGAGGAGGGTGCTGTGGATGGACCCGGAGGGAGTGGAGTGGCTTGCTCAGCCGTGGTGACAGCTGGCTCCTCAGATTGGCCAGCTGTGGTGGAAGTGGTGGCTTGGCTCTTTTTGGCCGTCTTAGGGTTGTCTAGACCCTTTTGATCATACCACGAATACGCCCCCGTCGGAGGCACCAGAACATCAAATTTCTTCCTTTTCACTTTCAGCTCTCTGAAGTACATCGTCAATGTGTTGGGGAAGGGGTAGTTTGTCTTGGTCTCATTGGCCACATTTGAGATGACCCTGTACATGATATTTCCCACATTCAGTGAGAAGCCTGCCATGATCAAAGCTACCAACACCGCTCTAGCAATCGGCACTGAATGGTCGTGAGTGGTGGGATCCAGACGGTTGCAAACAAAGGTCAACCACCCTTTTGCCTCGAAGCTGAGGGTGTTCCTATAAATCTTCTCCTGTGCTTTAAGCCACACCGGAATAGTTCCGGGAGCCGCTAGCACCTCTGCTAACCAAGGTCGGGCCTCCTCCTTCTGAGCTAACTTCTCTAGATACTGAGATTCATCTTCCTCTGCGAACCCCAAGAACTCATTAAACGACTGTGACGACCCGGCCCGGCCCGTCGTCACGGTAATTATGACCCTGTTATGTTGTAACTACGTAATTCATGCTTTTATATCAGTGTTAGAGTCTATCGGAGAAGTTAGGAGTGAATTGAATTGAAAATGAGGCATATAGCCTTTTTGAAGGAAACTTGAATAAGGAAAGTCAACCCGGAGTTGACTATTTAGTTAGAGAGGTCGGAATCGAATTCTGATAATTCGGTTAGTTCCGGGAGGTGAATTGTGACTTAGGGGAGCGATCGGAATTGAATTTGGAGGCCCGGTGTAGAAATAGGCTTGAATTGGCTAAGGTTGCATTTTGGCGAAATCCGATTGATAGGTGAGATTTTGATCCGGGAGTCGGAATGGAATTCCGACAGTTGCAGTAGCTCCGTTAGGTGATTTTGGATGTGCCTGCAAAATTTTAGGTCATTCGGACGTCGTTTAGTCGGGTTTTTGATTGATTGTGTAATTCGGAATGTTTTAAGGAATTTAGGCTTGAATTCGATGTGAATTATGGGTTTTGATGTTATTAAACGTGTTTTGAGGATTGGAGCAAGTTCGAATAAGGTATTAAGATGTGTTGGTGTGTTTGGATGAGGTCTCGGGGGCCTCGGGGTGTTTTCGGATGGTTAATCGGGAGAAAAACATGGAAATTGCAGGTTTGAAGAGTTCTGGTTCTGTTGTTTTCGCTCCTGCGGAAATGGGGGCGCAGGAGCGAGCTCGTAGGAGCGGGAAATGAGCGCAGAAGCGCTGGGGTTCGCTGAGGCGGATCCTAGTCCGCAAGGGCGGCACCGCAGGTGCGGAAGGAAAGACCGCAGAAGCGGTCCGGGCTCGTTATGGGAGGATCCGCAGAAGCAGAAGACTTGTCGCCTAAGCGAGTCCGCAGGAGCGGACTTTGATGCGCAGAAGCGGTAAGGCTCGCAGGAGCGGAAGGGGATTCGTAAGAGCGGTCTCGCAGGAGCGAGACCTGGGCCGCAGAAGCGGAGCTGGGCGGCTAGGAGTGTTTTCGCAGAAGCGACCATTTGGTCGCAGAGGCGGCCTCGCAGAGGCGGATTTTGGTCCGCAGAAGCGGAAATCGCGCCTGTGTTAAAAATAACAGAAGGGTTAAAATTTCATAAGTTGCAAAACATTTGGGGCTCGGTTCTTGAAGGCGAATTGGGCGATTTGGGCGAGTTATTGCTGGGAGAACATCGGGTTATCGTTGGAGGTAAGTTTTGTGGCTTAATTACATCATTCTAACATGAAATCCTTGGTTAAATCCCTGTAAATGGAAGATTAAAGGTGGGTTTGAGCCCTAGGCCTAAATTAAAGAAAAACACTTATTTGAGTGGGCAAATGGAGTCCGATTTTGGTAAATTTTATATGCCTAGACTCGTATCGAGATGAGGATTCCGAATATGTGATTTTTGTAATTTTTCGACAAGTGTACCAAAAGTCGGGTTTTGACAACTTGTGGGTTTTGATATAATTTGGGTTATTTCGAATGAATTGCGTGAAATTAGCATATATTGATGCATTCTCTATGATTTTGAGCAGATTGGGCATCCGAGGAGGTTGATTTGCAAGGCAAGCGTAAGGCGGATTGAAGCTTCTACCGGTTCGAGGTGAGTGGTGATAGTAAATAATGTACTGAGGGTTTGAAACCCCGTACTAGCACTTCACAGTGCTATGTTGAGATGAGACACACGTCTTGAGACGAGTGTGGTGACATTGTGATTGGGGACTTGGACTTGGTCCTTCCCGGCTAATAGAATACTTTGTTGTATGACTGCTAATGAGATTATAACTGTACAATTGGGCTAATAGCCATGTTTGGGGCATTGTGCCGATCTGTAGAGCATTAGGGAACCTATAGAGCTAGGTGACCCTTATATCGTGTTGGAAACATACACTCAGCCGTAGCTCTAGCTGTATAGCATAATATGAGCCCGTATTAGATGTGTACATTGAGAGAGATTATCTAGGGTGGAATTCCTTGTTCTAGCTGAGTGGGCCTGAAAGGCCAAGTCTATACCGATTGAGATGAGATAGGGTCAAGGACCCACTATGAGATGTTATATTGGGCCTGAAAGGCCAAGTCTATATTGACTGAGACAGGGTCGAGGACCCACTGTGATATATTATATTGGGCCTGAGAGGCCAAGTATATACTGGCTGGAATAGGGTCGAGGACCCATTATGAGGTATTATATATATATACCTATATTGGATCGGGCTGCACGCCGCAGCAGTATATATATTGGATCGGACTGCACGCCGCAGTAATATACATGTAATATACATGTGGGACGGATTGCACGCCGCAGTATTATTGCGCTTGGGCTGTAGGAGCCCCTTCGGAGTCTGAGTCTGCACACATTCTCAGTGAGCACTGGTGTATATTATGGGATCGGGCTGCACGCCGCAGCAGTATAGAGATATATACATATATATATTGGATCGGACTGCACGCCGCAGTAATATTTGTGTGGATCGTGCTGCACGCCGCAGTATTATAGTGCTTGGGCCTAGGGAGCCCCTCCGAAGTCTGTATACACCCCCAGTGAGCGCCGTCGACGTTAAATGGAGCGGGCTGCGCGCCGCAGCGGTATATGTATTGGAGCGGGCTGCGCAGCATTATACTTAATCATATCCTATTATCTACTTAAATACTTATACATTATAGACATAGGTATGTGTCTTTATATGTTGAGATGGCCGTACACCGTAGGGGTACGAGTGAGGGTTGGATTAGTGTAGAATCTTGTAGAGATAAACGTGGATTGGAGATTTGAGCATTTCTATAGTGATAGCGTACCTGTGAGGGTTGCCTTAGAACTGCTAAGTGATAGCACATGAGTTCTTACCTTCAGTTATTATTTATTATTGTTACTCACTGAGTTGAAATATACTCACTCCACTCCCTTGCACTTTCTGTGCAGATCCACAAGTGCCCGAGAGCAGTTGAGACATTGTAGCTGCTGATCCTTGTCTACTATTACGGAGATTACGAGGTAGCTGCCAGCGTCCGCAGAGCTTGTCTTCTCCTTCTTTATCATCTTGTTGATTTCCTAATTGCCTAGACTTGGTTGTAGTAGGATGCTATTCTGTAGAGGCTCAGTCTCGTGACACCACGATATGTTTGGGACCGTATTTTGTATGTTTTACATTTCGATTATCACCTGATATGATCATTTACTGTTTAAGTTTAATTTGATTAATAACTAGCTGGGTTAAGGGATAATATGGTCGGGCTTGCCTAGCATTGTGTTGGGCGCCATCACGACCAGGGTTTGGGTCGTGACAAGTTGGTATCAGAGCCTAGGTTAACAGGTCTCGCGAGTCATGAGCCGGTTCGTAGAGTCTCGTGGATCGGTGCGGGGACGCCTGTACTTATCTTCGGGAGGCTGCAAACCTTGTTAGGAAAAGTTTCAATTCTTGGAATTCTTGTCGTGCGATTACTTTTGACTTGATCTGAACTTTGACATTCTATTCTCTCACAGATGGCGAGAACTCGATCATCCGGATGTGGAGGACGACCACCACTACCACCTACTTGAGGTCGTGGACGCGGTCGCGGTCGTGGCAGAGTTAGGGCAGCTAAGGCAGTGCCAGCTGACCCACAGCCCCCAGTTGCAGAGGTGCCAGAAGCACCAGATCAGGCACCAGCTGTGCCCATTATCATTCCGGGTCTACAGGAGACCTTGGCTCAGATACTAGCAGTCTACACTGGCCTAGCACAGGCGGTTTCAGTTACTACTACAGCAGCTGCATCAGGGATCGGGGGTGGTCATCAGACCCCCGCAGTACGCACTCCAGTGCCAGCAGTGCAGGGCATACAGACACCAGAGGTTCCTCCAGTTCAGCTTGTGGTACCGGTTCAGCCAGCAGATCAGATTCAGGGGGACAGGGTCCCAGCTATGACAGACGATGAGCAGCGTCGTCTCGAGAGGTTCACCAGGTTATCTCCTCCAGTGTTCACTGGTGCTCCGAGCGAGGACGCCCAAGGTTTTCTGGATAAGTGCCGTCGGATGCTTCGTACGGCAGGGATATTGGAGTCCAGTGGGGTATCTTTCACTACCTTTCAGTTTCAGGGACCAGCCTTCGCTTGGTGGGAGGCTTATGAGCGCCGCAGGCCAGCCGGAGCAGCACCACTATCATGGCCGGAGTTCTCCACTATGTTCTTGGAGAAATGCGTGCCTCGATCTCAGAGAGAGGAGATGCGTAGGCAGTTTGAGGGTCTCCGTCAGGGGGACATGTCAGTGTCGGAGTATGAGATCAGGTTTACAGAGTTGTCCAGATATGCACCGTGGTTGGTTCATTCCGACAGAGAGAGAGGATTGGGCGCTTCGTGGACGGCCTCATTTATCCCATTCGTATTCGATGACTCGGGAGAGGGTTTTGAGTCGTACATTTGAGGATGCTCTGGATATTGCTCGCGACATAGAGACAGATCATCGTAGAGAGGAGGATGAGAGGGAGGCCAAGAGGCCTCGAGGAGCGACTAGTTCCGGTGGCACTCGGACCGAGGCTGAGTCGGCGGAGCCGAGGTCGCTCTTTCGGGTCTTCGCGGTCGGGTCGCTTAGATCGTCGCAGATGGTCTCCTGGACGGGGTTATCGGGGTTCGCACCGAGCCAGCCATCTCTCGGTGCCATGCCAGCACAGAGTTCTTCACAGGCCCCATCCGCTCGGGGTTCATCTCGGCCTAGTTCATCAGCTGGCCACTCCGGCGCCAGAGGTCCTTATCAGTCTCAGTACCCAGGACCGGGGAGTTGCTACGAGTGCGGAGAGTTTGGGCACCACCGTAGAGAGTGTCCCCGTCTTGTTTCCGGATCTTATCAGCAGAGAGGGCAGCCCTCGTCATCCGGTCCTTCTACTTCAGCACCCGCCCCGCCGAGTTAGGGGTGAGGGTCGGACGGCTAGGGGTCGCTCTCGAGGGGAGGCCGATCAGGGCGGACGAGCTAGATGCTATGCTTTTCGGGGCCGATCCGAGGCCGTTGCTTCTAATGCTTGTCATTACGGGTATTATTTCGGTCTGCACAGAGATGCCTCGGTATTGTTTGATCCCGGTTCTACTTATTCTTATGTGTCTACATATTTTGCTCCTCATTTGGGCACGACCCGAGGGAGTCTTGAGCTGCAAGTGCATGTATCTACCCCGGTAGGGGATACTATTGTTGTGGACCACGTATACCGGTCCTGTTTGGTCACTATTGGAGGCCTGGAGACCCGAGTAGACATGTTGCTTCTCAGCATGATTGATTTTGATGTTATATTGGGCATGGACTGGCTATCTCCATGTCATGCTATTCTGGACTGTCATGCTAAGAGAGTCACTTTGGCTATGCCGGGCATTCAGAGGATCGAGTGGCGAGGCACAACTGAGTATGTACCTAGCAGGGGTAATATCTTTCCTCAAGGCCCAACGAATGGTTGGGAAGGGATGTCTCTCTTATTTAGCATTTGTGCGGGAGGTCGAGGCCCGGACTCCCAGTATTGATTCTGTTCCCATTGTGCGAGACTTTCCTGATGTGTTTCCCTCAGACCTGCCGGGCATGCCGCCGGACAGGGATATTGATTTTGGTATCGATTTGGTGCCAGGCACTCAGCCTATTTCCATTCCTCCGTATCGGATGGCACCAGCTGAGTTGAAGGAATTGAAGGAGCAGCTCCGGGAACTCCTAGATAAGGGGTTCATTCGGCCGAGTGTGTCGCCGTGGGGTGCACCGGTCCTGTTTGTTAAGAAGAAGGACGGATCTATGAGGATGTGTATTGACTACAGGCAGCTAAACAAAGTAACAATGAAGAATAAGTATCCTCTACCTCGTATTGATGATTTATTTGATCAGCTCCAGGGAGCTAGGGTGTTCTCGAAGATTGATCTTCGTTCAAGCTACCATCGGCTGAAGATTAGAGAGTCCGACATTATGAAGACTGCATTCCGGACTCGATATGGTCATTATGAGTTCTTTGTGATGTCGTTTGGGCTGACCAACGCCCCAGCAGCATTTATGCATCTGATGAACAGTGTATTCGGGCCTTATTTGGATTCATTTGTGATTGTGTTCATTGATGACATTCTAGTCTACTCCCGTAGTCGGGAGGAGCATGCTCAGCATTTGAGTATTGTGTTGGAGAGATTGAGGGAGGAGAAGCTATATGCTAAGTTCTCCAAATGTGAGTTCGGCTTGAGTCCGTGGCATTCTTAGGGCACGTGGTGTCCTGTGATGGTATTCGGGTAGATCCGAGGAAGGTCGAGGCGGTGCGGAGTTGGCCCGGACCGACCTCAGTTCTGAGATCCGTAGCTTTCCGGGATTGGCGGGGTATTATCGTCGATTCGTTCAGGGGTTCTCTTCTATTGCTTCACCCTTGACTAGATTGACTCAGAAGGGTGTTCCTTTCTTATAGTCCGAGGAGTGCGAGGAGAGCTTTCAGAAGCTCAAGACAGCACTGACCACGGCACCAGTCTTGATTCTACCGACAGCTTCAGATTCTTATACTGTATATTGTGATGCCTCAGGAGTTGGCATTGGTTGTGTGTTGATGCAGGAGGGTAGGGTCATTGCTTATGCTTCTCGTCAGTGGAAGCCCCACGAGAAGAACTACCTTGTTCATGATTTGGAGCTAGCAGCCATAGTTCATGCTTTGAAGATTTGGAGGCATTACCTGTATGGTGTCTCCTGCGAGGTGTTCACGGAACATCGCAGCCTTCAGCACTTATTCAGACAGAAGGACCTTAATTTGAGACAGCGGAGGTGGTTGGAGTTGCTTAAGGACTATGATATCACTATTCTGTATCATCCGGGGAAGGACAATGTGGTGGCCGATGCCTTGAGTCGGAAGGCGGTTAGCATGGGCAGCCTAGCTTTCATCCCAGTTGGGGAGAGGCCATTTGCTTGTGATGTTCAGGCTTTAGCCAATCGGCTAGTGAGATTAGATATTTCGGAGCCGAGTCGGGTGTTGGCTTGTGTTGTTTCTCGGTCTTCCTTATATGATCGCATAAGGGAGCGACAATATGATGACCCACATTTACTTGTCCTTAAGGACAGAGTGCAGCATAATGATGCTAGAGATGTGACTATCGACAATGATGGTGTTCTGAGGATGCATGGCCGTATATGCGTGCCCAATGTTGATGGTTTGCGGGAGTTGATACTTGAGGAGGCACACAGTTCGCGGTACTCTATTCACCCAGGTGCCGCAAAGATGTACCAAGACTTGAGACAGCACTACTGGTGGAGGAGAATGAAGATGGATATTGTTAGGCATGTAGCTAAGTGCCTCAATTGCCAGCAGGTCAAATATGAGCATCAGAGACCGGGCGGTGTTCTTCAGCATATGGTTATTCCCGAGTGGAAATGGGAGAGGATCACCATGGATTTTGTTACTGGGCTTCCTCGGACAGTGAAGAAGTTTGATTTTGTATGGGTGATTGTTGATCGGCTGACTAAGTCCGCACATTTCATCCCAGTTAGTACTACTTACTCATCGGAGCGGTTGGCAGCGATCTTTATTCGGGAGATTGTCAGGTTGCATGGGGTCCCAGTGTCTATTATATCTGATAGAGGCACTCAGTTCACTTCTCAATTTTGGAGAGCATTTCAGCGAGAGACGGGTACGAGGGTTGAGTTGAGTACAGCATTTCAGCCCCAGACAGACGGGCAGTCTGAGCGTACTATTCAGATCCTGGAGGATATGTTGCGGGCATGTGTGATTGACTTTGGTGGTTCATGGGATGAGTTTTTGCCACTTGCCGAGTTTGCCTACAACAACAGCTACCAGTCGAGTATTCAGATGGCCCCGTATGAGGCATTGTATGGCAGACGGTGTAGATCTCCCGTCGGATGGTTTGAGCCTGGTGAGGATCGATTGATAGGGACTGAGTTAGTTCAGGATGCTCTGGATAGAGCAAAGTTGATCCAGGAGAGGCTTCGCACAGCACAGTCTCGCCAGAAGAGTTATGCGGACCGTAGGGTTCGAGAGGCTGTCTTTCATGGTTGGTGATAGAGTATTGCTGAAGGTTTCACCCATGAAGGGTGTCATGAGGTTCGGGAGGAAAGGGAAGTTGAGTCCCAAGTACATTGGTCCCTTTGAGATACTCAGGAGAGTTGGAGAGGTGGCATATGAGTTAGCCTTGCCACCCAGCTTATCCAGCGTTCATCCAGTATTCCATGTGTCTATGCTCCGGAAGTACATTGGAGATCCGTCTCATTTATTAGATTTCAGCACCATTCAGCTTGATGGTGATCTATCCTATAATGTGGAGCCTATTGCTATTTTGGGTCGCCAAGTAAGGAAGTTGAGGTCGAAGGAGATTGCATCAGTTAAGGTTCAGTGGAGAGGACGACCCGTGGAGGAGGCCACTTGGGAGACCGAGCGGGAGATGCGGAGCAGATATCCTCACTTGTTTGAGACTTCAGGTATGTTTCTTGACCCGCTCGAGGACGAGCGTTTGCTTAAGAGGGGGAGAATGTGACGACCCGACCCGTCGTCACGGTAATTACCACCCCGTTATGTTGTAACTACGTAATTCATGCTTTTATATCAGTGTTAGAGTCTATCGGAGAAGTTAGGAGTGAATTGAATTGAAAATGAGGCATATAGCCTTTTTGAAGGAAACTTGAATAAGGAAAGTCAACCCGGAGTTGACTATTTAGTTAGAGAGCTCGGAATCGAATTTTGATGATTCGGTTAGTTCCGGGAGGTGAATTGTGACTTAGGGGAGCGATCGGAATTGAATTTGGAGGCCCGGTGTAGAAATAGGCTTGAATTGGCTAAGGTTGCATTTTGGCGAAATCCGATCGATAGGTGAGATTTTGATCCGGGAGTCGGAATGGAATTCCGACAGTTGCAGTAGCTCCGTTAGGTGATTTTGGATGTGCCTGCAAAATTTCAGGTCATTCGGACGTCGTTTAGTCGGGTTTTTGATCGATTGTGTAATTCGGAATGTTTTAAGGAATTTAGGCTTGAATTCGATGTGAATTATGGGTTTTGATGTTATTAGACGTGGTTTGAGGATTGGAGCAAGTTCGAATAAGGTATTAAGATGTGTTGGTGTGTTTGGATGAGGTCCCGGGGGCCTCGGGGTGTTTTCGGATGGTTAATCGGGAGAAAAACATGGAAATTGCAGGTTTGAAGAGTTCTGGTTCTGTTGTTTTCGCTCCTGCGGAAATGGGGGCGCAGGAGCGAGCCCGCATGAGCGGAAAATGAGCGCAGAAGCGCTGGGGTTCACCGAGGCGGATCCTGGCCCGCAAGGGCGGCACCGCAGGTGCGGAAGGAAAGACCGCAGAAGCGGTCTGGGCTCGTTATGGGAGGATCCGCAGAAGCGGAAGACTTGTCGCCTAAGCGATTCCGCAGGAGCGGACTCTGATGCGCAGAAGCGGTAAGGCTCGCAGGAGCGGAAGGGGATTCGCAGGAGCGGTCTCGCAGGAGCGAGACCTGGGCCGCAGAAGCGGAGCTGGGCGGCTAGGAGTGTTTTCGCAGAAGCGACCATTTGGTAGGCGGATTTTGGTTTGCAGAAGCGGAAATCGTGCCTGTGTTAAAAATAACAGAAGGGTTAAAATTTCATAAGTTGCAAAACATTTGGGGCTCGGTTCTTGAAGGCGAATTGGGCGATTTGGGCGAGTTATTGCTGGGAGAACATCGGGTTATCGTTGGAGGTAAGTTTTGTGGCTTAATTACATCATTTTAACATGAAATCCTTGGTTAAATCCTTGTAAATGGAAGATTAAAGGTGGGTTTGAGCCCTAGGCCTAAATTAAAGAAAAACACCGATTTGAGTGGGCAAATGGAGTCCGATTTTGGTAAATTTTATATGCCTAGACTCGTATCGAGATGAGGATTCCGAATATGTGATTTTTGTAATTTTTCGACAAGTGTACCAAAAGTCGGGTTTTGACAACTTGTGGGTTTTGATATAATTTGGGTTATTTCGAATGAATTGCGTGAAATTAGCATATATTGATGCATTCTCTATGATTTTGAGCAGATTGGGCATCCGAGGAGGTTGATTTGTGAGGCAAGCGTAAGGCGGATTGAAGCTTCTACCGGTTCGAGGTGAGTGGTGATAGTAAATAATGTACTGAGGGTTTGAAACCCCGTACTAGCACTTCACAATGCTATGTTGAGATAAGACACACGTCTTGAGACGAGTGTGGTGACATTGTGATTGGGGACTTGGACTTGGTCCTTCCCGCTAATAGAATACTGTGTTGTATGACTGCTAATGAGATTATAACTGTGCAATTGGGCTAATAGCCATGTTTGGGGCCTTGTGCCGATCTGCAGAGCATTAGGGAACCTATAGAGCTAGGTGACCCTTATATCGTGTTGGAAACATACACTCAGTCGTAGCTCTAGCTGTATAGCATAATATGAGCCCGTATTAGATGTGTACATTGAGAGAGATTATCTAGGGTGGAATTCCTTGTTCTAGCTGAGTGGGCCTGAAAGGCCAAGTCTATACCGATTGAGATGAGATAGGGTCAAGGACCCACTATGAGATGTTATATTGGGCCCGAAAGGCCAAGTCTATATTGACTGAGACAGGGTCAAGGACCCACTGTGATATATTATATTGGGCCTGAGAGGCCAAGTATATACTGACCGGAATAGGGTCGAGGACCCATTATGAGGTATTATATATATATACCTATATTGGATCGGGCTGCACGCTGCAGCAGTATATATATTGGATTGGACTGCACGCCGCAGTAATATACATGTAATATACATGTGGGACGGACTGCACGCCGCAGTATTATTGCGCTTGGGCTGTAGGAGCCCCTTCGGTGTCTGAGTCTGCACACATTCTCAGTGAGTACTGGTGTATATTATGGGATCGGGCTGCACGCCGCAGCAGTATAGAGATATATACATATATATATTGGATCGGACTGCACGCCGCAGTAATATTTGTGTGGATCGTGCTGCACGCCGCAGTATTATAGTGCTTGGGCCTAGGGAGCCCCTCCGAAGTCTGTATACACCCCTAGTGAGCGCCGTCGATGTTAAATGGAGCGGGCTGCGCGCCGCAGCGGTATATGTATTGGAGCGGGCTGCACGCCGCAGCATTATACTTAATCATATCCTATTATCTACTTAAATACTTATACATTATAGACATAGGTATGTGTCATTATATGTTGAGATGGCCGTACACCGTAGGGGTACGAGTGAGGGTTGGATCAGTGTAGAATCTTGTAGAGATAAACGTGGATTGGAGATTTGAGCATTTCTATAGTGATAGCGTACCTGTGAGGGTTGCCTTAGAACTGCTAAGTGATAGCACAGGAGTTCTTACCTTCAGTTGTTATTTATTATTGTTACTCACTGAGTTGAAATATACTCACCCCACTCCCCTGCACTTTCTGTGCAGATCCACAGGTGCCCGAGAGCAGTTGAGACATTGTAGCTGCTAATCCTTGTCTACTTTTGCGGAGATTACGAGGTAGCTGCTAGCGTCCGCAGAGCTTGTCTTCTCCTTCTTTATCATCTTGTTGATTTCCTAATTGCCTAGACTTGGTTGTAGTAGGATGCTATTCTGTAGAGGCTCAGTCTCGTGACACCACGATATGTTTGGGACCGTATTTTGTATGTTTTACGTTTCGATTATCACCTGATATGATCATTTATTGTTTAAGTTTAATTTGATTAATAACTGGCTGGGTTAAGGGATAATATGGTCGGGCTTGCCTAGCATTGTGTTGGGCGCCATCACGACCAGGGTTTGGGTCGTGACAACGACTTTCCATCAAACAATACAATTTGGTCCCTAACTTTTGTGGCAGTGGAATCCCGGGCTAGGTGATGGATATTGACATAAAACTTCTTCACCATGTATTCATTTGCATTCTCCACCCGTTGCTTAAAGAAACCCCAACCCTCTCTCGTGTGAAACTGTTCTTGCACGTGAGGGTTGTGCAGAAGCAGGTCCACATCTATAAACCTCCTCTCTGGGATCAATCTCCTCTTTGGCCACCACTCTCTGAACTTTTGCCATGCTTGTTGACTGACAAACCTATCGGCCCACACATTGGGATCCCTGGTCCACGATATCCCCCCAACCTGTGGCTCACCTCCCTCACCCCGACCTCCACTCTCCCCTAATAGTGAAGCTGTGGGAGAAGTGGAGTACTCATCATCACTGTTCTGCTTCTCAGCTCGAGACTCATCAGACGAGTCCGCGACTACATTGACTTGCTTGGAGGTGGCCTTGGAAGTAGCCTCTGTGGGTTGATCTCCCTCTGGAGATGAGGAGGGCATGATTGGTACTGAGACTTCTATGTGGGAGGGGGCAGACTCTGATGTGATACTCCTGGAAGGAACGTAATCACTCCCCGTGGAATGAGAGGCCACTCTGTCAGCTTCCCGAATTATCTTTCGGGTTTTCTTGATGTTTTCCCGGGCCTTCGGGGTAAGTTTTACTATCCTTTTGCCTTTACCCCCTCGGGAGGGATCCCCTCCCGGGTTGTTTACCCCCACGTTGTGCTAACACATTCTTCATTGCCTGCAAAAATACAATCTATATTGGTTAGTCGAAGCATGTGAGCAGTTTACAATGACAGAAGGTACTAATTAAAACAGCACAGTGAAGAACAGAAACCACGCGGACCGCACACTTTTGACACGCGGTCCGCACAGGCTAACCAGCACCCTGTAGTATCCTCTGAAGTTGACCCACGCGGACCGCACTGATTTGCATCGCGGCCGCGTGAGGTCAACACGGACCTCACACTTTTGCCACGCGGTCCGCACAGGTTGATCACCCAACAAACAGACTCTCTGAAGTTGACCCACGCGGACCGCACTGTTTTGTTGTGCGGCCACGTGAGGTCAACACGGACCGCACAGAAATGGACACGATCCGCACAGAAGAAACCAACACATTTGTCATTCTCTGAACCTCGGGCACGCGGTCCGCATTGATTTGGACCGCGATCGCATAGGTGTGATTGATCAATCAGGAATTCACGTGGACCGCACAACAAAAGTGTGCAGCCGCGTAGGGCAGTAAACCAAATTGGTAGGTTACCCTTTTGTTCAATTCAGTCCATTGTGTTCAATATCCTATGTCCTAGGTGTCCCTACTCAGTTATTTTAACAAGGAAATTTAGCCCTAGTTCTATAATTAGCATGTTTGATCCTAAAGTTATCAATTAAAAGAAGAAAATAAAGAAATTAATAAGTTACGCTAACATTAATTAATTTATACACACTGTAAAATAATGAATACGATGAATCAAAGATGAAATGTTACCAAGAGTAGTTGAAGTTGTAATTGAAGCACAAAGAGTGGAAGTGCATAGTAATTTTTCTCTCATAATGAAATTTGGCCAAAAGGTTTAATGAAGGCCAGGGGTCCCTATTTATAGAAAATGTGCTGGGACCCATCACTTACTACCTGCGCGGCCGCGCACATTTGGCACTCGGACCGCGCAAGATTTGCCTTGTGTTCATTTTTCCCAGAAGGTCACACGGACCGCACTGTTTTGGTGTGCGGCCGCGTGCCTAACTTTAGAAACCTTCTGAATGGTTGAGCTTCCACGCGGACCGCACTATTTTGTTACGCGGCCGCGTGGCAAACTTCAGAGAACTGCTTATTTGAACAATTTCCACGCGGACCGCACTGATTTGTGGTGCGGCCGCGTGACCAATCTTCAGAGACTTGTTAATTTGCCTTCTCTCTTGTCCACCCCATGCGGACCGCACACTTTTGGTACGCGGACCGCGCAGGTTTTCTTGGGTTCAGGACCTTACTTTCATCAACCCACGTGGACCGTACTGTTTTGTGGTGCGGCCGCGTGTCCCAAACTTCAGAGAGTTGTTCACTCTGTATTTTCTTGCATTATTTCAACATACTCCCTGCAACACTTCACACACTGTTAGCTCACAAATCCTATCCTACTGATGAAGAAAACAAAGGAAAAGAAAAAGACATGGGTTTCCTCCCAAGAAGTGTTCGATTTAACGTCGCGGCACGGCGCAATTTACCATATCATCACTTCAAGTGCAAGAGTTCCACCACCTTCCTGTCATCCGGCTTCCCCAAGTAGTGCTTCACCCTATGCCCATTTACTTGGAGTATTTCACCATTCCTGTTCCTTAAGTCTAGAGCTCCAAACGGGGTCACACCTACTACCTCAAAAGGGCCACTCCACTTTGACTTGAGCTTTCCCGGAAACAATCTCAACCGGGAATTGAAGAGAAGAACCACGTCACCAACCTTGAACTCCTTGCTTCGAGCATATTTATTGTGAAGGTACTTCATCTTGTCCTTGTATAAGGGCGCATTGGGGTATGCATGAAATCTAAACTCGTCAAGCTTATTCAAATGATCAACCCGGAGATTAGCCGCTACATCTATTCCAAGTTCAGCTTTTTCAAGGCCCACATTGCTTTGTGTTCAAGCTCTACCGGAAGATGACAAGCCTTACCAAGCACCAATCGGTAGGGAGACATACCAATCGGCGTTTTGTAGACCGTAACAGTACGAGTAGGAATTAGCTCATTCTTTGCATTGGTGACAACCGTCATGCCACCTTTCTTGGGAACACATTGGACCGGGGAAGTCCAAGAACTAACCGAGATGGGGTAAACCACCCCGGCATCCAACCTTTTTATAATCTCTTTCTTAACTACCTCTTGCATAGCCTCGTTCAATCTTCTTTCATGCTCAAGTGATAGTCGAGCATTTTCCTCCAATATTATTTTGTGCATGCAAAACGCAGGGCTTATTCCCTGAATGTCCGCCAAAGTCCAACCAATCGCTTGCTTCTGCTTTTGTAATACCGCCAAAGTGGCGTCAACCTGCATGTTAGTCAAGCAAGAAAAAAGAATGACTGGCAAAGTGAAATTGGGGCCCAAGTACTTATACCTGAGGTGAGGAGGAAGTGGTTTCAACTCCAACACCGGCGGCTCTTCAATAGATGGCTTTGTAGGAGGAGTCTTTCGGTTCTCAAGATCCAATAATAGCTTCCTTGGCTTATAAGAGTACGAGCCCATACCATGTAAGGCATTCACACATTCCACACGTTCAGCATCTTTGTTGGTCTCCATGTTTAAAAGTACCGCCTCAAGAGGATCCTCAACATTGATCATGGCACTTGTGTCATCCACTATCACCGCCATGACAATGTCCACAAACGAGCACACTGCGGTGCTATTTGGTTGGCGCATGGATTTGCACATATGGAAAACCACCTTCTCATCACCGACCCTAAATGTCAATTCTCCCGCTTCAACATCCACAAGAGCTTTCCCGGTAGCCAAAAATGGCCTACCAAGAATGATAGGCACCTCAAAATCAACCTCACAATCAATAATGACAAAATCGGTCGGTAGAATAAACTTGTCAACTCTCACTAACACATCGTCAATAATTACCAAAGGCCTCTTCATAGAACGGTCCGCCATTTGCAACCTCATTGATGTTGGACGGGGTTGTCCAATACCCAAGGTTTTAAAGACGGAGTATGGCATGAGAACGATACTAGCACCCAAATCACAAAGTGCTTGGGCAAAATTAGCACATCCGATAGTACAAGGAATGGTGAAGGCTCCGGGGTCTTCTAATTTAGGAACCATGGAATGAACTATGGCACTCACTTGGTGAGTCATCGTTATTGTTTCACAATCCATTGACCTCTTCTTTGTCACCAAATCCTTCATAAATTTCGCATATCCGAGCATTTGTTCAAGTGCCTCCACCAATGGCACATTAATGGTCAAGCTCTTCATCATCTTTATGAATTTCTTAAATTGATTATCTCCTTTTTGCTTTGCCAATCTTTGAGGATACGGTGGAGGAGGCCTTGGCAAGGGTGCCTTGGCCTTTGGAATAGATGGCTCGGGAATATCAATGATGTGTTCCCTAGACGGGTTCACGGTATCTTGGGACTCAATCCCGGCTCATCCTCAATTTCAATCCTCACATCATTTGTTACAATGGGCTCAACCACACGATCATCATTCATTTGCATGTCATCATCATTCAAATAGGCTTCCGCATCCACAACTCGATTCTCATTTGAGGCATTTACAACACCGTCTCTTCCACTCCTAGTTGTCACGGCCATCACATGATTGTTCCCTCCTTTCGGGTTCACCACCGTGTCACTTGGTAGTGCACCTTTAGGTCGGGAGTTCAAAGATTGAGAAAGTTGGCCGATTTGCACTTCCAAATTCCGGATTGAAGTATTATGAGAAGCTAGTTGGGCATCCGAATCTTGATTCCTTTTCATCATTTGTTCTAACATGGCTTCAATGCGACCCATATCATTGCTCGAAGAACTTGATCCATGTGAATGAAAAGGGGGTGGATTGTTGGGTTGTTGGTACATAGGAGCTCTTTGAAAACCTTGCCCTTGATTGTATTGCCACCATTATTCCACCCGCCTTGATTGTTATTGTTCCCCCAATTATTGTTGTTGCCACTCCAATTGCCACCACTATTTCCTTGATTGTTCCAATTATTGCCTTGGTTGTTCCACTCTCCACCATCATTCCTATTGTTGTTATTATTCCAATTACCTCTTCCTTGATTGTTCCTACAATTGCCTTGGGAACGCCATTGTTGGTTGTTTTGATTTCCTCTATTGCCTTGGAAATTGTTCACATATTGACAATCTTCATCTTGATTATCAAAGCCATCATTAGAAAATCCTCCATCATTGTTGTTCTCATTTTGATCATATTGGGTTTGTTGCGCTTGTTGCCCTCTGTTCCTTCTTTTCAACATTGTCACATTCTCCATGGAATTCACTTGGCCTGGATTTTGCACCTGTTGAAGTTGAGCTTTCGCCAATTGATTCATGGTTTTAGTGAGCTCGCTAATGGCTTGTCCATGGTCATGCAACTTTTTATGTAGATGAATAACATTCGGATCTCCTTGAGGTACATTCGCCCGACTTTGCCATGCCGAAGAAGTGTCGGCCATTTGATCCATTACTTCACATGCTTCCTCCAAAGACAACTTCATGAAATTGCCTCCCACTAGTTGGTTCACAATGCATTGGTTAGCCATGTTGACCCCCTAAAGAAAGTTTGTTGAACCATAGCATCGGTCATGTCATTTTTAGGGCATTCTTTCACCATAGTCGGATATCTCTCCCAAATTTCATGTAATGGCTCCGTTGGTTCTTGCTTGAAGGCTAGAATCTCATCTCTCAATGCCGCCATATGAGTCGGGGAAAAGAACTTGGCGATGAACTTATCCGCCAATTCGTCTCATGTAGTGATTTAATGATTCGGCAACCTCTCCAACCAATCTAGCGCCTTACCCCTCAATGAGAAAGGGAAAAGCCGCAACCGCAAAACATCTTCGGACACATTGGTTTGTTTACTTCCCCAACAAGTATCTACGAACCCCTTCAAGTGCTTGTAGGAATTTTGATTGGAGGCGCCCGTAAAATACCCTCTTTGCTCCAATAGTGTCAGCATCACATTTGTAATTTGGAAATTCCCCGCCTGAATTCGGGGAGGAACAATGGCACTAGCATATCCTTGATTTGTCATTGCTCTTGGTGCAACCCTTGGCGGTGGCGGAGGAGGGTCCGGAATTTGGTCATGTTGATTAGCATTAGCATTTTGAGCCCTTCGTGGTACATTTTGTACCAAAAATCATCTTGCTCAAGATCCTTTACCTCATCCCCCGACATGGCATCGCCAAGGGGAAGATTAGCATTTGCATTAAGAGCCATTTGTACCTATTAAAATTGAATCAAGAAAATTAGTAAAAGAAGGAAAAAAGAAGCAAAACACAACACAAGCAACGCAATTAATCAACACCGTTTAACTCCCCGGCAACAGCGCCAAAAAGTGATCGTGGAAAACTCAACCCAAAGGTATGAGCGAGCACTAATACTCTTACCCGAATAATGGTTCGGGGTCAATTTCCTCAGGGAGTTAGATTTTTGGAGTGAATAATTTTGTTGCACTAGAATTGAGTTTTGGCTTCTAGTTTATCTTCAAACATTTTTGGTATTTTCAATATATAAACTATTGTATCTACTACTATTGTGTTGTCTAAATTAGGCTAAGGCTAATTCTAATTATGATTTTCTAATGGGAAAAAGGGGACTAGGGGAGTAGCTTATACCTAGGTGGAATAACTAATAGGTATTCGAAATTCAATGCGAAGATGATATATGGGATATTCGGATAGCTGTTGCTCTATACATTGATTCTCACACCTCTCGGTAGAGAGAACAATTTTGCCCAATTGACTCTCTCGAGACCAATTTGGGTAGGCTAATTTGCCCAAGCAACTTTAGGCTTGGGTAATTACTCTCTCGAGGTTTGTACCCGTTACTTGGGACTACCATTTTCATGGGTCCATCCCAAGTTCTTGTTGGGATTGAATGAGAGGTTTTAGACTCTCTTTCTCAAGTACAGACCAAACCCACAAATATAGACTTCATGTTTGCAATAATAAAATCCCAATTAAATACATTCATTCAACCCAAAACCAATTACCCATAATCATCCTTGCATTTAATATTCTAACCCATCAATTACCCACACTAGGGTTGGGCTACAACCCTAGCTATGAGTTTAGCTAGCCATAGAAATAGAAGAGGATGAAGCTAAAATTGACATAATAATTAATGGGAAATGAAATCTAAAGTTAAACTAGTACAAAATTGCCCAAAATAGGCATGTTCAAGTTCCTCACGAGCTCAGCCGTCACTGTGTATTGTCTAACATCACCTAAAAAAGAAAAAGAGGCTATTTATACTACTCTCAAATTTCCGGACAAAAATGCCCCTGCGGGACTCACGCGGACCGCACACTTTTGTCGTGCGGCCGCGTAGGGCTAGTTGGGTTGCTGAAGGTCTGTTGCTGGAACATGTATGCGGACCGCACACATTTCTCATGCGGCCGCGTGAGTACAGTAACGCGGGCCACATACATTTGTCATGCGGCCACACTGCACAAATCCTCTGCATCCACGGTCTCTGATCCTTTACCCACGCGGGCCGCACTGATATGGCACGCGGCCGCGTGAGTATAGAAATGCGGACCGCATACATTTGGACGCGGTCCGCGTGGTTTTGTCTGCATTTTTTAGGCTTCTCTGATCTTCTCCTGCGCGGCCACACAACAAATCAGTACGGTCCGCGCAGATAGTGTTTGAACTTGGTGTATCTCTGAACCATCCTGTGCGGCCGCACACCAAAACAGTGCGGTCCGCACAGGCTTCCTTGAAATCCTTTATCTCTTCGTTGACGCTTTGCCGGTTTCACTCCTTTTTGAGCTGCTTTGATGATATTCATCCTTTATTCGCACAAACCTGCAAATTAGCGCACTTGTAAGTAATTTGAATCCACTTAATCACATTTCATGCACAAAGCTAAGGTAAGACGAGGTTCAAAATCATGCAAAATTCCTAGTTATCAGCTGACCCCGCCACTAGACCTTTACTGAAGCGATGTTTTTTGATCTTAGCTTCCTGATTTGCCTGTCCAAAATGGCCACTAGCTCCTCAACATAAGACAGATCCTCATCTAGCTGAACAGAAGTGAAATCCAACACGTGCAACGGGTCACCATGGTATCTTCGGAGCATGGAGATATGAAATACGGGATAGAATCCAGCTAGGCTTGAAGGTAAGGCCATCTCATAAGCAACCTCCCTAACACGCCTCAAAATCTCAAAAGGGCCAATGAATCTCAGGCTCAGCTTCCCCTTCTTCCCAAACCTCATGACGCCCTTCATGGGCGAGACACGAAGAAGAAACCGCTCGCCAACCATAAAAGCCACATCGCGGACCTTCTTGTCCGCATAACTCTTCTGTCTGGACTGGGGTGCACGGAGTCTGTCCTGAATCACCTTGAACTTGTCCATTGCATCCTGGACCATCTCACTACCTAGCAGCCTGGCGTCGCCCGGCTCGAACTAACCCACGGGGGACCTGTACCACCTACCATATAGGGCCTCATACGGTTCCATCTGAATGCTGGACTAATAGCTATTGTTATAAGCAAACTCTGCTAGTGGCAAGAAATGATCACATAAACCTCCAAACTCAATCACGCACACACGGAGCATATCCTCCAAAATCTGAATAGTGCGCTCAAACTAGCCATCCGTCTGGGGTGAAACGCTGTGCTCAGCTCCACTCGAGTGCCGAACTCCTGTTGCACGGCTCTCCAGAATCGTGAAGTGAACTGAGTGCCCCTGTCTGAAATGATGGAAACTGGAATACCATGTAGCCGAACTATCTCCCTGATGTAGATCTCCGCCAGCCGCTCCGATGAGTAAGTGGTGCAAACAGGTATGAAATGGGCGGACTTGGTCAGCCGATCCACAATGACCCAAATGGAATCAAACTTCCTCACAGTTCGTGGAAGTCCAAATACGAAGTCTATGGTGATGTGCTCCCATTTCCACTCTGGGATCTCAATATGCTGCATTAACCCACCTAGACGCTGATGCGCATACTTCACCTGCTGGCAGTTGAGGCACCTAGAAACATAGTCAACTATATCCTTCTTCATCTGCCTCCACTAGTAATGCTGCCTCAAGTTCTGATACATCTTCGCGACACCCGGATGGATAGAATACCGCGAGCTATAGGCCTTCGCTAGAATCAACTCTCAAAGATCATCTACATTGGGCATACAAATACGTCCCTGCATCCCCACAACTCCGTCATCCCCAACGGTGACATCTCGAGCATCACCACGCCGAACATTATCCTGAAGATCCTCCAAATAAGGGTCATCAAACTACCGCTCTCTGATGCAATCAAATAGAGAAGACCGAGAGACCACACTGTCCAGAACCCGGCTGGGTTCGAAAGATCCAATCTAACAAACTGCCTGGCTAAAGCCTGAACATCCATCGCCATAGGCCTCTCCGAAGCTGGTAGATATGCCAAACTCCCCAAACTCTCCTCCCGACAACTCAAGGAATCAGCAACTATATTGGCCTTTCCCGGATGATAGAGAATAGTAATATCGTAGTCCTGCAACAGCTCCAACCATCTCCTCTGACGAATGTTCAGGTCCTTCTGCTTAAGCAAGTGCTGCAAGCTCCGATGATCAATGTAAATCTCACAAGAAACCCCATACAAATAATGGTGCCAAATCTTCAAGGCGTGAACAATGGAAGCGAGCTCAAGATCGAGGACATGGTAGTTCTTTTCATGTACCTTCAGTTGTCGGGACGCATAGGCAATTACCCTACCGTCCTGCATCAATACTGCACCAAGTCCAACTCGTGAGGCATCATAATATACCGTATAGGACCCCGAACCGGTAGGCAACATCAAGATTGGGGCCGAAGTCAAAGCTGTCTTGAGCTTTTGAAAGCTCGCCTCACACTCCTCTGTCCACTGAAAAGGGGAAACCTTTTGGGTCAATCTGGTCATAGGTGCTGCGATCGAGGAGAACCCCTCTACGAAATGATGGTAATAACCCACCAGACAAAGGAAGCTATGAATCTCAGTAGTTGAGGATGGCCTGGGCCAACTCTGCACGGCCTCCACCTTCCTCAGATATACTCAAATACCCTCGCTCGACACCACGTGGCCTAGAAATGCCACCAAACTCAACCAAAATTCACATTTAGAGAACTTTTCATATAATTGCTTCTCCCTTAGAGTCTGAAGCACTATCCTCAGGTGCTGCTCGTGCTCTTCTTGACTCCAGGAATATACCAAAATATCATTAATGAAAATAATCACGAACGAGTCAAGGTACATCCTGAATACATTGTGCATCAAATGCATAAAAAATGCTGGGGCATTAGTCACCCCGAAAAACATAACGAGAAACTTATAGTGACCATACCGAGTCCTGAAGGCAGTCTTCATGATATCTGGCTCCCGAATCTTCAGTTGATGATAACCAGAGTGCAAAACAATCTTGGAGAACACCCGTACGCCATGTAGCTGGTCATATAAGTCATCAATACGTGGCAAAGGATACCGGTTCTTCACTGTAACTTTTTTCAACTGGCGATAGTAAATACACATATGCATAGAACCGTCCTTTTTCTTCACAAACAACACAGGAGCACCCCAAGGTGAAACACTGGGTCGAATGAAACCCTTACCCAACAACTCCTGTAATTGATCTTTTAACTCCTTCAACTTAGGAGGAGCCATGCGGTATGGAGGAATAGAAATGGGCTGAGTCCCCGGCAACAAGTCAATACCAAAATCGATATCTCCATCGGGCGGCATGCCCGGGATATCAGCTGGGAATACGTTAGAGAAATCACGTACCACCGGGATGGAATCAATAGAAGGAGTGTCAACACTGACATCCCTCACATAAGCTAGATAAGCAGCACACCCCTTCTCAACCATACGCTGAGCTTTGAGAAAGGAAATAACACGGCTGAGGGTGTGATCTAGAGTACCACTCCACTCAATACGTGGAATGCCTTTCATAGCCAACATAATGGTCTTGGCGTGACAATCAAGAATAGCATAGTCGGGCGACAATCAGTCCATGCCCAGAATAATATCGAAATCAACCATACAGAGCAATAAAGGATCAGCTCTGGTCTCAAAACCACAAATAGTGACCAAACACGATAGATACACACGGTCCACAACCAAAGAATCTCCTACCAGAGTAGAAACATAAATGAGGGCACTCAAAGAATCTCGAGGCACACCCAGATGTGAAGCAAAATAAGAGGACACATATGAAAAAGTAAAACCAGGATCGAATAGAACCGATGCCTATCTGTGACTAACCAAGATAATACCAGTGATAACAGAATCAAAGGCGACAGTTGCAGCACGATCAGTAATAGCATAAAATCTGGCCTGACCCCTCTCTCGAGGGCGGCCTCTGGCATCCTGATCCTCGCCCCTGGCTAGCTGGGCAGGTGGGGTGGCAGCTAGTGCTGGAACGATGACCTGCTGACCCTGTGAACCACACTGAGGCTACAAAGTCTGTGAAGGCGGTCCTTTACTATGCCTGGGGAACTCCCTTACTAGATGGCGAGTGTCCCTGCACTCAAAACATGCCTTTGGAGGACGCGGTGGCTGTGACTGACCGGCCCCGCTCCCGTTGGACTGACCCTTGGAGGTACCTCGTGCAGGAGGCGCACTGGAAACTAGGGGAGCATAATAAGGCTCCTGATGTACTGGAAGAGCTAGAGTACTACCATCTGCTGGCAATGTTGAATGAACTAGGCGACCGGAATAACCCCTGCCAAAATGACCGGCTACTGAAGTACGGGCACTAGAGAAATGACCCGACTCATGAGACCACTTGGCCTCCCTCTTTCCTTGCTCTCTAGGGAGAATACCCTCGATCCGCCTGGCAATACTCATCGACTGATGATATGGTACATCTATCTCCAGCTCTTTGGTCATGCTGGACCGGATCAGCGGAATAAGTCCCTCAATAAACCTCTGCACTCTCTCCCGGACCGTGGCTACCAAAGTCTGTGCATGCCTGGCTAACCGGGTGAAACTGATAGCATACTCTGATACTGTCATAGAGCCCTGACGCAACCGCTCAAACTCCGATCGCCAAGCATCCCTAAGGCTCTGGGGAACAAACTCCCTAAAAAATATATCAGAAAATTGTGTCCAGGTCAACGAGGCAGACTCATCTCGCTATCCAACTCATACGTGCGCCACCAATCATAACCGGCCCCTCGAAGCTGAAAAGCAGTAAAGGAAACCCCAATGGTCTCCACTATACCTATAGTACGGAGGATACGATGACACTCCTCTAGAAATCCCAATGCATCATCTGAAGCCAAGCCACTGAACACCGAGGGATCATATTTCTTGAACCTCTCTAACCTACACTATTCGTCCTCGGTGGCAGCTGGCCCACCTCCGAGCTGTACTGGTTCGGAAGGAGGTGTAACAATAATCTCTGGAACCTGCTCCACGGGCACTCGCTGCTCAGGTGTGTCGGCTATGGGAGTCTGGGCCCCTCCCCGAGCCTGAGATGTAGCTGCAGCGAGAGGAAGCAACCCCGCCTGAGCTATAGTAGTATACATGCTCATAAACTGGGCCAGGGTCTCCTGGAGTGCTGGTGTAGTAGCAGCTGTAGTAGGTGTACCAGGTGCTTGGCTCCAACCTGATCCACTAGTGGTGCCTCAGCGGTAGCGCGCACGGGTGTTGTGGCTGCACCTCAAGCACGTTCTTGACCTCTACCACGGCCCCGGCCTCTAGCGGCGGCAGCAGGTGGTGCGTGTGGCTAATCCTCACGAGTAGCACGTGTCCTCACCATCTGTGAGATAATAGGAATTAGAAGTTTAGATTGGTGCCAAAATATCGCACGACAAGGAATTCAAAAGAAATGAAGAGTTTCCTAAACAGTTACATAGCCCCTCGTAGATAAATACGGACGTCTCCGTATCAATCAGTGAGACTCCAAATAACCGGTCTGTGTCCCGAGACTCCTATGAACCTAGAGCTCTGATACCAACTTGTCACGAACCTAGTTCACGAATCGTGAACATGTCATGATGGCACTCAATCTTCACGACTAGGTAAGCCTAACACAATGCGGAATATACACTTTCATGAAAGAAAAGATAAGATAACAACGACATGACAAAAAAAGAATGTAACAAGTGCCGCTCAACACATACACTTCACCAAATACCAGGAGAAAACACAACTACCAAGACCCGAAAACTCACGGGCAACACAGACTAAGACAGAGTACAACTATGGCTCTATATATCAAGAGTGTCTACACAACGAAGTAAAAGAAATAACCAATGTCGCTAAGATGAATAGAAGAAGACCCTCCGGATCTGCGGACGTAGTAGATCATACCTTGAGTCTCCTGAAGTACTGCTAGATCACCTGTTGTGCATCTGATCGGATGTACCTGGATCTACATAACAAAAGTGTGCAGAAGAGTAGCATGAGTACACCACCGCGGTACTCAATAAGTTCCAAGCCAAACCTCGATGGAGTAGTGACGAGGAAGGCCAGGGCCCTACCGAGAAATAATAAAAATAATGATAATAAAAATATCGAGCAGTTCAAATAAGAATAAGACTGAAATAACAACAATGAGGTAAATACTACAATCGTCTGCAATTTAGCTAACTAGGAGAAATCAACACAACAATGTACAAATCAACAAGTCCAAGATCTCCGGGAATTGAACCCATATTCCCTCTCTATACTCAACAACTCAAGATCTCCAGGAAATGAACCCGCAGTCTATATATCAGTCTCACAGGATCTTTTGGAATTGAACACGCAGTCCTTTATCTCAGTATCATAGGATCTCCAAGAATTGAACCCGCAGTCCGTATATCAGTATCTTTGGATCTCCGGGAATTGAACCCGCATTCCATATCTTAATATCTTAGGATCTGCGAGAATTGAACCCGTAATCTGTATATCAGTATCTATGGATCTTCGGGAATTGAGCCCGCAGTCTGTATCTCAATATCTCAGGATCTCCAAGAATTGAACCCGCAGTCCACAAACACAAACATAATCAATAAGAGAAAAAACACAAAGAAATATGAAGTACATAGCTACAAATTATACCAAATCCACCTCAAATCCTCTATATTCAGAGGTTAAATTCATGTTTTTAATAATATATTAACATAGAATTAGGCTAGGAGTGATTACCTGATGTTTCCTCTTGATTTTCTCCTCAAAACCGCTGAAATCCTCTCCTAGTTCGAAGCCTCCAATGTGGTTAAGTGTTCTGAAATTTCCAGTTAAGTGATATTAAACCCTTCAAAGGTTTTCGCTTCTGCGGCTCTGGGATCGCTTCAGCGATCCTGCTTCTGCGGAGAATTTTTCGCTTTTATGGTTCCACTTAATCTTGCCCAGGTCTGCTTCTGCGGTCCAAAGTCGCTTCTGCGACGACCGCTTATGCGAAGTAAGTCCGCTTCTGCAGAAGGTCGCCAGCCGGCTAAGTTTGCTTCTGCGGCCTCGTATCAGCGGCCACTGGTCGGCGTCTGCGGACTTGGCTGCCCCCCCACAACTCGCACTTACGCTCTATTTCCTCTTCTGCGGAACCACATCTACAGTCTCTTTTCTACAGAAGCGAAAATAGCTGATGCAACAGAAACCAGCAGTCTTAAACTTCAAAATTCATCTGTTTAATCACTCAAACTCATCCTGGGATCCCCAAGACCTAAACCAAAAACACCAACCTACTCCAATTCACGATACAAACTTGTTCCAATACTAAAAACACATCATCAAACACAAAAATCATTAAATTAGGGTGAATTTAAGCCTAAGTTTCAACCAAACTTCCGAAACCTACATGCTATTAAAAACCCGACCAAACGATGTCCGAATGACCTGAAATTTTGCAGACATATCCAAAGTCTCCTAACGAAGCTACTGCAACTGTCAGAATTCCATTCTGACTCCTAGATCAAAACCTCACCTATCGATCGGGTTTCCAAAATTTCCAAACTTCGGCATTTCAAGCCTAATTGAGCTACAGGCCTCCGAAATACATTCCGAATGCGCTCCCAACCCCGAAATCACCTCACACAGCAAACGGAACCATCAGATTTCCACTTCGAGGTCATCTTAACACTATTCTGAATACCGTCCATTTTTCAACTACAAAGCCCTTATTTAGGGACTAAGTGTCCCAAAACACATTGAATTCTAGAATCGAACCTCCCGACAAACCACAATAGCAGAAATGAACATAGGGAAAATAGTTAAATTGGGGATCGGGGCGTATATTTCAAAAACGACCGGCCGGGTCGTTATAGCCGATGAACCTAAAATATCCTATTCGAAGACGGATGGACCTAAAATATCCTATTCGAAGGCGGATGAACCTAAAATATCCTATTCGAAGGTGGATGAACCTAAAATATCCTATTCGAAGGCGGATGGACCTAAAATATCCTATTCGAAGAAGGATGGACCTAAAATATCCTATTCGAAGGAGGATGAACCTAAAATATCTTATTTGAAGGAGGATGAACATAAATTATCCTTTTCGAAGGCGGATGAACCTAAAATATCCTATTCGAAGGCGGAGGAACCTAAAATATCCTATTCGAAGGAGGATGGAACTTAAATATCCTATTCGAAGGAGGATGAACCTTAAATATCCTATTCGAAGGTGGATGAACCTAAAATATCCTATTCGAAGGCGGATGAACATAAAATATCCTATTCAAAGACGGATGAACCTAAAAATATCCTATTCGAAGGCAGATGAACCTAAAATATCCTATTCGAAGGCGGATGAACATGGAATATCCTATTCGAAGGCGGATGAACCCGAAATATCCTATTTGAAGGGGGATGAACCCGAAATATCCTATTCGAAGGTGGATGAACCTAAAATATCCTATTCGAAGGCGGATGGACCTAAAATTTCCTATTCGAAGGTAGATGACCTAAAATATCCTATTCGAAGGCGGATGAACCTAATATATCCTATTCGAAGGAGGATGAACCTAAAATATTCTATTTGAAGGCAGATGGACCTAAAATATCCTATTCGAAGGTGGATGAACCTAAAAATATCCTATTCGAATGTGACGACCCGGTCCATCGTCACGTGAGTTACGGCCCAGTTTTCCCCGTTATATGCTTGTTCATGTTCCAATATATGTGTTTGGTGAATTTGAGTCAATTCGGATCGAGTTTGGTAGGAAATGAGACAAATAGTCTCTTTGATGAAGGAATAGTTGGAAAAGTCAACTAGATGTTAACTTGTGAGTTAGAGGGCTCAGAATTGAATCTTGATGGTACGGTTAGCTTTAGGGGATCATTCTTGGGTTAGAAGAGTGATCGGAATTGAATTTTGAGGTCCAATGTAAAAATAGGCTTGAATTGGCTAAGTTGAAATTTTGGCGAAATCCGGTCGATAGGTGAGATTTTGATCCGGGAGTCGGAATGGAATTACGATAGTTGCAATAGCTTCGTTGGGTGATTTTGGATATGTCTGTAAATATTCAGGTTATTCGGACATCCTTTGGTCTGGTTTTTGATTGAATGTTGGTTTCGGAAGTTATAGTTGAAACTTAGGCTTGAATCCACCTTAATTTGATGATTCGTGTGTTTAAGGGTATGTTTTTATGATGGGAACAATTTTGTATGATGATTTAGAATGGGCTTGTATTTTTGGTTGAGGTCCTAGGGGCCTCGGGATGTGTTCGGGTGATTAAACGAAGGAAATTAGGAAGTTGGATTACTGATATGGAGTCTATATCTGTAGTTTTGCGCTTTTGCGGAAGGGGAACCGCAGAAGCGGTAGCATCATCGTAGATGCGAGTTTAGGGGTGTCCTGCAAGAATCCGCAGAAGCGGGAGCCTCTTCACAGAGGCAGGCCCACAGAAGCGGGCATATGTCCGCGGAAGCGGAAGTCAGTGGATCTGGTAGCTTCGCGGAAGCGGAGGAAATTCGCTTAAGTGGTCTCGCAGAAGTGAGAATTTAACCGCAGAAGCGGTAGGTGGCTTTAATGAAATGTCGTATAAGTGACTCAAAATATGCAGAAGCGGTCATGCGGAAGCGGCGCATTGGCCGCAGAAGAGAAAAAATGACTGGGGTATAATGTAGCATTGTTGCTCGAAATTTCAGAACATTAACTCATTTGGGGCTTCGAACTTAGTGGAGCTTTTGGCGATTTTGAGGAGGAAATCAAGGGGTATCATCAGGTAAGCACTCTTGGACTCAAATTTTGTTAATACAATGATAAACCATGGATTTAATCTCTGAAAATGGAGGAATTAAGGTGCAAAAATGGGAGATTTTGCCCTAAGTCCGGGAAATAGAAAATTGACGATTTGAGATGGGCAAACGAGTTCCGATTTTGATAAAATTTATATGTATGGACTCGGGGCGAGATAAGGGTTTTGAAATGTGACTTTCGTAATTTTTCGAGAAGCGGGTCCGGGGCTCGAGTTTTGCTAGTTTCAAGATTTTTCATGTATTTTGATTGTTTTCGATTGGGTGTTGTTCCATTAGCTTATTTTGATATATTTGTACTGATTTTGGCTAGTTTTGACGTGCGTGGATGCCGGTTCGAGGAGCTAAGACGGAAGACTTGAGTTTTCGCCGGATAGAGGTGGGTAATACTTGTAAATGATGTCCTGAGGGCTAGTAAACCCCGGACTTGCACATCCTAGTGTTGTATTAAGGTGACTTGCATGCTGGATAACAGGCGTGGGGTAGAGCACCGTTGCGGATTGTGACTTGGTCCGTCCCGCTTAATAAATAATAACACCTAATTGCTTGAAATTGAATTGACACCCTAATAAAGATATTAATTATCATGAATTGGACTGATTATCATGTTTTGGGCTTCGTGCCGAATATTTGATTCCTTCAGGGATTTGTATCACTATCTTGGTAATACTGTGCTTAATTTTATCTCAGTCTAAGGTTTTAAAAATGGTATTTTTCTACTCAGCATTTTTATAAGATTTGAAAAACTTGAACAAGGTTTTGATGACATTTTAGCTGTGAGCTGATGTGATACTGTTGCCCAAGAGGCTTATATGCATTCATGACTATGCATGGATCGGGCTACACGCCACAGCAGGAGTGATATTGATATTGTGCTTGGGCTGTAGGAGCCCTCCAGAGTCTAAACACCCACAGTGAGCGCGGGCGCCTTTGCATGGATCGGGTTGTACGCCACAGCGTCATATGCATTGCATTGCATACATAAATTGGCTTTACTTATACTATGTGGCATGACATTTAGCACTTATACATTACTGGTATACATGTGTTATCTTCCTTATTGACCAGATACCCTGGTGGAAATTGTTAACGAGTGTTGAGCCCAAGGGGCTAATTTTGAGTGCAGACTTGCACTATTTGAGGTTGTACCCAGGTATTGAACCGTTATTATGAAAGGAAAAGATGTTAAATAGAGATTTCTAAATAATTTACTCACATATGTTAAAAAGGAATACCCTGAAAGTGTACTTCAGTTAAAAGATGATCATGTATGTTTATAACACGAGATAGTGCTTTGTGTGGTTTTCTTTTCCTCAGCATTATTTACTTTTATTAGCATTGAGTTGGAAGTACTCACTCGACTCCCTGCACTATGTGTGCAGATTCAGGTACTTGGAAGCTTAGCTGAGCTTGAAAAGGATATAGAGCTCCAATCAGGATCGTCGAGGTAGATTCCTGGCGTCCGCAGGACCCGACACTCCCCTTATTACTCTGTTATTGTTTATTCCACGTACTCTTAGACTTGTAGAGTTATTTACAGCATTGACTGATATTTTGATAGAGGCTCTTGGCTCGTAACCCCAGATATTTGGGAAGTTACGTTGTTTTTAGAAGGTTTTGGGATATTATTATATCTATCATTCTAATTTGGCTTATTTCTCTGATAATGACTTAAAATAAGTGATTTTGAGCTCTAAGCTCAGGATAAGAGAGTGTATTTGGTCAGGCTGGCCTAGCAATGTGCTGGCACCATCACGATCGTGTTTTGGGGTCATGACATCGAAGGCGGATTAACCTAAAATATCCTATTCGAAGGCGGATGAACCTGAAATATCCTACTCGAAGGCGGATGAACCTGAAATATCCTATTCGAATGTGGATGAACCTAAAATATCCTATTCTAAGGCGGATGACCTAAAATATCCTATTCGAAGGCGGCTGAACCTAAAATATCCTATTCGATGGCGGATGAACCTAAAATATCTTATACGAAGGCGGATGGACCTAAAATATCATATTCAAAGGCGGATGAACCTAAAATATCCTATTTGAACGGGGATGAACCTAAAATATCCTATTCGAAGGCGGATGGACCTAAAATATCCTATTCGAAGGCGGATGAACCTAAAATATCCTATTCGAAGGCCGATGAACCTAAAATATCCTGTTAGAAGGCGGATGAACCTAAAATATCTTATTCGAAGGCGGATGGACCTAAAATATCCTGTTCGAAGGCGGGTGAACCTAAAATATCTTATTCGAAGGCGGATGAACCTAAAATATCCTATTTGAAGGCGGATGGACCTAAAATATCCTATTCGAAGGCAGATGATCCTAAAAATATCCTATTCGAAGGCGGATGAACCTAAAATATCCTATTCGAAGGTGGATGAACCTGAAATATCCTATTTGATGGTGGACAAACCTGATACGCCCTGTTTGAAGGTTGACAAACGTGATGTGGGCTGCTTAATTGTGAATCACCAAGATTGATGCAACTCAAAAAACTTGATATGATGTAGAGATCTTGAGATGGACAAGATTCCGCCCCTGTTTTTAAATCAAAGAAAATTTTGTTAGTTTAAAATGCGCTGAGTGATTGTGCCACTCCCGCCGGGGATGGATTTTTCCTTATATCTTGAATCTATTTCCTCATTTCTCCAAGAAAATTTTCAATAGTGGCAGAAAATATTCTGTCCCAGTTTTGGTGATCTTCCTTGTGGCATGCCTTTCTGCTATCAATATCATTTTCTTTTCCTGCTTCAGATCAAAGAAAACTTTGTTAGTTTAAAGCGTGGTGAGAGGTTGTGCCACTCCTGCTGGGGAGGGTTTCTCCCTTTTCCCTTTCCATTGCTCTGCGTTTCTAAAACTTGCCGGGGAATGATATTATCTGTTGGGGATGACATTTCAGCTGGGGATGGGTTTTCCATTTATTCCTTACCCGTTCTGTATTTCTCAACTCGCTGGGGTTATTTTGTTGAAGATGAATTCTACTTTCTTCCTTTCCCACTCTGTGTTGTCTGATCACCTCGGAACTTGCTGGGAATAACACTACTGGGGAATTTTCATTTCTTCAAAATTGGTGCTTCACTCTTCTGAAGGCTGTTGGGGATGACACTGGTTCAAAGACCACTTCTCTTGAGGCTTGTCTTATCTTCCTTCTTCCCCAAGTAGGCACTTGACTTCCAGAAAGTTTTCAAAATGAAAGAAAAATTTTCTGCCCCAGTTTAATAATCTTTATTGCATCACACTTCTCTGCTATCAATGACATTTCCTCTCCTTGCATAATAATTGGAAAGTTGGTGGCAAGTTTTGAAGTCATTTCTCACCTGTTCTGACAAGACAAACTTTGATGGGGAATTTTTGATAAAAAGGAGAAAGATAAAAAGAAACAAAAATAGAAGACAAAGGAAAAAGGACTCTCTAACAAGAAATAACTATAAAAACTTATCAAACGCGGATACCAAATCTACTGGTCATGACATGCACATATGGCCTATCCTCCATCGTTAATTGCCTTTCACAATTTCTGTCTTGTGATTTCCATTTGATTATCACCTTTATTCGACTTATAGTGCCCGAAGGGTTTTCACTTTCAAGCCTCTCTCATTTTGGTTTTCTCTCAGCTTTCATCGTCTTATGGTGCCTGTGAATATTTTTATCGGTAAGACTCTCTCATTTGTATTAATTTTAGCTGGGGATTGGGGTGTCACTGCTAAGACTCTCTCGTATTTCTTTTCTGCTAGGGATTAGAGTCTTTTCATATGGGAATCAGAGTGTTATGTTCTGATGAGACTCTCGCATTGTCCTGACTTGGCCTCTTTTGAAGACTGATCGGAAGGTCTTTCTTTGGACCGTAATGTGGGATTTGGATAGGTCTAGAAAGAAAGGGTATTAAAGGCTCAAAACAAATCAATTTTGGATTCAAAATTTACAACCTTCGGAGCTAAATTTATTTATAATAAACACAATTTTTCTTTGCCCCAGTTTCTTACTTGGGGATTTTTGATTTTTTTTATTTACACTATGACTGTGAAACGCCTACGTATCCTCTTTGAGCAATCATGTCAAACGTAGTTCCCAATTCCTCGTTGTTCTATTTCTCTTTTTCGTTCATTTTTCTTTTTCTTTATCTCTTTGCTTTTTTTTTCTTTTCTCTTTTTGCTTTTTTTTTCTTTTTCTATGTGTTTCTTTGCTACTAAGTTCGAATGAGGGGTATGAAAGAAATCAAATAAGGCTCAAAGGGCTAACGAAGGATAAAGTGTTTAGATAGCAGAACAAAATGCCTTCGTCATCCCAATCTTCAAAACATACCAAGTGTAGACAACATGATTAACATTCGCCATATCTTTAAAGCACTGTTGGGAAACACTCTTATTTTCATTACCACGAACGACCCCCGTGACAACATGGCCAACTTGCCTTTAGCAGTTTTCTTTTTGGTTGCCCCAATTTCACATGACTCGGGCTCCAAATAATCTCAAACTATTTTTATTTCCTTTAAATGTCCTTGATCATCTTCCCAATTGCTTCATGTTTACGATTAACTCTTAAGGTTAGGTCGACATTACGCGCGCATGCCATGTCACTAGAGTTGATAGGAAAAGAGACTATAAAGAGGAGAGGACTAAACAACAGAAAATGTCTATAAATAATAGAAAACAAGTTATTGCATTAACCGACGAAACAACGACTCGAACAACCAACAAATAAAACTGGGTTACAACCGTTAGAACGAACCTAGACCCTATTAAATGAGACACTACGATCAAAGATAAAAAGGTTTGAGCTACAAGATAGTATCCGGATTACAACACTGAAATAGCCCGAACAAATAGAAATGACAACAAAATAAGCCGCCATGATTCCTTCTTACATGGCTCTCCAATTGAAAAGCCTGACATTTAGCCACAAAAATTGATTATGAGAATCACTATAACATTCTCACGTTTCAGTCGGCAAATTTCTGAGTGGATTCTCATACTTCGTATCACCAGGAATCACCGCCAAAAAGTGTGTATCATGTGCAGGTAAAGGATTCAGCACGATATTCTAGGTGTCACTGTCTTGGATCACAATCAGGTTTTCCTGAATCTTGTGTTTCCGGATCACCACAAACCAGCCACCTTAATTTTCAAAGAAAAACATGTTAGAATGGACTTAGTCAGTCCTTATTATTAAAAATATTTTTCACCTTTGTTTTAATTGATTTTTGATTTTCTTTTCTATCATTTTTCCATTTTTTTGTTGTGGTCGAATCTGATGGAGATTGCCTACGTATCATGACCCCACATGAATCAGACCTTGCGTAATTCGGGTAGATAAACGACAAACCACAATAAAGCATTTTTTTTATATTTCTTTATAATGCAACAAACTCAATAACGCAGGTTTAAAAGGTCCTACAGACTCGAAATCAAACACCCACACATAAAAGAATTACAAACTCAAAACAAAGGGACAAATTCCTTCCCCTATATGTCAATTTTAATCAAATGGTTATTTTTGTAAATGTGGCCCCTTCTCTATTCCATGTGAATTTTGAGGCCGGGAAGGATTGTTTTGACATTTCAAACTTATCCGTTCTTTTACGAAATAGCCTTTCGACAACTGAAAGATACTCTAAGGCTATCTTGGAAAGAACGTGTTAAAACACAGCCGAAACCGGTTTGGCTTATTTTGACCGAAAATTCCAACGTTATTTACTTGCCCACTGACTCTTTTTTTTTCTCAAATTAAAATAAAAGATATGGTTTTGCAAACATAGTCTTTCAGCACCTTGGGGACGAAGATTTTAAGGCTGAGTTAGCTAACTCACCAAAATCCTAAAATATGACCAAAAGTTACCGTTTATGCAAAGTCAGCTTTTCGGCGTCCCTCTCGGGAATATTCAGCTATATTTGACAAAAGCGGCATCACCCGACTTATTTATGACAAAAAATTAAAATTTGATTTTTTTTTCGAATTAAAAGAAAAGACCCGGTAATGCAAACACGACCTTTCAGCGCCTCGGTGACGAAGATTTTAAGGTTGGGTTAGCTATTCGACCAAAATACTAAAAATGATCAAAGGTGGCCATTTATGTAAAGTTAGCCTGCCGGCATCCCTTTCGGGAACATTCGGCTATTTTGAAAACGACATCACCGACTTCTTTACAACGAAAATTAATTTCGATATTTTTTGGCTATTTTTTGCAAAATAGGAGGTTGGACTCGATGAGGGTTGCCTACGTATCGCACATCCGGTGAGAATCAAACCAGCGTAGTTCGGTTAATTACACGAATTATTTTTAAAACACGATTTTTTTTCCAAATAAATCAAACGACTCTTTTATTTTTTTTTCAAAATTTTGGTAGAGTCTCGCCACTGTTTGAAAATTGATTTTATAAAAACATGTAATTAATACTCTACTCTGCTACAAAAAAAAATTGTCCTTTTTTTTTCAAATTTTCCCAATATTTAAGCCGGTCAGCATACATGTCTGAAGTAAATAAATGCGTAAAACAAACAGGATGCAGCATGATGGTCTTTTTACTTCAGGTTGCTTGTCCTAAACGGACCTAACTCCTGTGTTGAATCCCCTAAGTCAAATGCACATGATGAAAATGAACGTTCCTACTAGGGATTCGGCATGAAGGTGATGACCCGGCCCGTCATCGTGTGAGTTATCACCCCATTATCCCTGTTATATGCTTGTTAATGTTTCAATATGCATGTTGGGTAAGTTTGAGTCAATCCGGGTTGAGTTTGGTTGAAATTGAGACAAATAGTCTCTTAGAAGAAGGAATAGTTGGGAAAAGTCAACTGGACGTTGACTTGTGAGTTAGAGAGCTCAGAATTGAATTCTGATGATTCGGTCAGCTCCGGGAGGTCATTTATGAGCTAGAAAAGCGATCAGAAGTGAATTCGAAGGTCCGGTATAGAAATAGGCTTGAATTGGCTAAGGTTGAATTTTGGGGAAATTCGAACGGTAGGTAAGATTTTGATATGGGGGTCGGAATGGAATTCCGACAATTTATGTAGCTTCGTTATGTGATTTTGGATATGCGTGCAAAATTTCAAGTCATTCGGACATCGTTTGGTCGGATTTTTGATCGAATGTGTAATTCTGAAAGTTTTAAGGAAAATAGGCTTGAATCCGATGTGAATTATGGGTTTTGGTGTTGTTAGATGTGTTTTGAGGATTGGAAAAAGTTCGAATAAGGTATTAGGATGTATTGGTGTGTTTGGATGAGGTCCCGGGGGCCTCGAGGTATTTTCGGATGGTCAAAAGGGAGAAAACATGGAAAATTACAGACTTTGTGCACTGGTTCTGTTGTTTTCACTCCTGCGGAAATGGGGCCGCAGGAGCGAGTCCGCAGGAGCGGACAAGGGGGCGTAGAGGCGTTTGGATTCGCAGAAGCGGAATCATGTCCCCTGAGTCGGCGTCGTAGGAGCGAGGTTGGGATCGCAGAAACGGTCTTGAGGCATGATGGGAAGTCGACAGAAGCGGATTGTTGATAGCATAGGCGAGTCCGCAGGAGCGGACTCTTATTCGCACAAGCGGGAAAGACCGCAGGGGCAGAGTAATTTCCGCAAAAGCGGACCCGCAGGAGCGGTCCGTGGATCGCAGGAGCGGAAATGGCCAAATAGGCTTGGGTTCGCGGAAGCGACCAATTGGTCGCAGAAGCGGTTCCGCAGCGGCGGAAATGGTCCGCAGAAGCAAAAATCGCAGAGAGTTAATTGTATCAGAAGTTAGGAAATTTCAGAAACATTTCACACATTTGGGTCTAGGCTTAAGAGGCGATTTGGGCGATTTTGAAGAGAAATTCAAGGGAAATCATCAGGTAACCAACTATGGACTCATATTATGTTTAGTATTGATAATATTCTGAAATTATCTCATGAAAATGGAGGAATTTGGGGTATTTTATGGAGGATTTAGCCCTAGGCTTGAACTTTAGAAAATCAAGGTTTTGAATGGGCAAATGGAGTCCGAATTTAATAAATTTTATATGCCTAGACTCGTATTGAGACGAGGGTTCCGAATATATAACTTTTGTATTTTTTCGAGAAGCGTACCGAAAGTCGGATTTTGACAACTTTGTGGATTTTGGTGCAAATTGAGTTATTTCGAATGGGTTGTGTCTAATTAGCCTATATTGATGTATTCTCATTGATTTTGAGCAGATTCGGCATCCGAGGAGATTGAATTGCGAGGCAAGCTCAAGACGGACCGAGGCTTCTAACGGTTCGAGGTGAGTGGTGGTAGTAAATAATGTACTGAGGGTTTAAAACCCCATACTAGCACTTCACAGTGCTATGTTGAGATGAGACACACGTCTTATAACAGACGTGGTGACATTGTGATTGGGGAATTGGACTTGGTCCTTCCCGACTGATAGCGTATTATGTATTATAACTGTGTAATTGGGCTAGTAGCCATGTTTGGGGCCTTGTGCCGATCTGTAGAGTATTTGGGGAGCTAGTAGAGCTAAGCGACCCTTATATCATGCTGGATACGTACACTCAGCCGTAGTATATCATGCTGTATACATACACTCAGCCGTAGTTATAGCTGTATAGCATATCACGAGCCAGTACTAGATGTGTACTTAGAGAGAGACTACCTAGGGTGGAATTTCCTGTTCTAGCTGAGTGGGCCTGAGAGGCCAAGTCTATACTGACTGAGATAGGGTCGAGGACCCACTATGAGATATTATATTGGGCCTGAGAGGCCAAGTCTATATTGACCGAGATAGGGTTAAGGACCCATTGTGAGATATTATATTGGGCCTGAGAGGCCAAGTCTATATTGACTGGGATAGGGTCGAAGACCCACTATGAGATATTATATGTATATACCTATATTGGATCGGGCTGCACACCGCAGCAGTATATGTGTTGGATCGGACTGCACGCCGCAATAATATATACATGTGGATCGGACTGCACACCGTAGTATTATTGCGCTTGTGCTGTAGGAGCCCCTTCGGAGTCTGAGTCTGCACACATTCTCAGTGGATAGCTATATATATATATATATATATATATATATATATATATATATATATATATTGGATCGGACTACACGCCGCAGTAATATACGTGTGGATCGGGCTGCACGCCGCAGTATCATAGCGCTTGGGCCTAGGGAGCCCCTCCGAAGTCTGTATACACCCCAGTGAGCGTCGTCGACGTTAAATGGAGTGGGCTGCACGCCGTAGCGGTATATGTATTGGAGCGGGCTGAACGCCGTAGCTTTTTACTTATACATTTATATATATATACTTATATACACATCGTAGCGGGCTACGCGCCGCTGCATTTTAGTCATATGTAAACATATATATATACAATGGATCGGCTATACGCCGTTGCAGTATGAGTGAGGACTAGGTCAATGTGGGACCTTGGTGAGATAGATGTGGACTGAAATTTGGGGGTATTCGCTGCTGAGATGACTTACCTGTGAGGTTACCCTTAGAACTGTATAGTGATACTACATAAGTTCTTATTTTCGGTTATTGTTTATTATTATCACTCACTGAGTTGAAATATACTCACCCCACTCCCCTGCATCTTTTTTATGCAGATATACAGGTTTCAGGAGGGCAGTTGAGCTATCGCAACTGTTTTATTATCCCCATTCTGTGGAGACTTCGAGGTAGCTGCCGACGTTCGCAGTACTTGACCTCTTTCTTTGTATCATTCAGTTGTCTCCATTCTGCCTAGACTTGATTATGTAGTAGATCTCATTTGTAGAGGCTCAGACTTGTGACACCACGATTTGGTTGGGACTGTGTTCTTGTATTTCATTTCTACACTTCTTGATTTGTTATAAAGACAAGCTAATTACGCCGATTAATCAGTAATAATTTATAATTTGCTGGTTTAATGGATAAGATGGTCGGGCTTGCCTAGCAATATGTTGGGCGCCATCACGACCGGGGTTTGGGTCGTGACAAGTTGGTATCAGAGCCTGGGTTAACAAGTCTCGCGAGTCATGAGCCGATTTAGTAGAGTCTCGTGGATTGGTACGGGGACGCCTGTACTTACCCTCGGGAGGCTGCAAACCTTTTTGGAATGTTTCAATTCTTGAAATTCTTATCGTGCGTACTTGATTCAGCTTGAGGTATGATTCTTGAAATTCCTTCTACACATTGATGTGCGCACTCGAGTGCTTAGTGATAAATTTGCCTTGATAGCTTATGATTCCCCAATCGAGGGACGGGATATAATCTCTATGAGTTCATGTTGGGCCTGTCTGGAGGACTTGAGGCCAGATCCTTGTCTATGGGTTAAGCACCAAGGTTCTAATTTCGCGAGCCGGTATTATGAAATTCATGCAATCAGTATTGATCTTAACTGTGAAAATGGCAGTTTGATAATGGGTGAGCTGCAAGGTATTCAATCCTTATTGTGATCTGCTACGTAGCCCTAGCTATGGGCATGGTGAGTATGTTCATGTTCCTTAGTGGAAAGGTAAAGTGCATTACGTGTGGTAGTATGAGTTCAGACGCAGGAAGACTGAATTGGTTGTGCTATGAGTATCGGGGTGAAAAGTAGTTGATATATGTTATGATGTGAGCAGGCGCAGTGAAAAGTAGTTGATATATGTTATGATGTGAGCAGGCGCAGCGCATGTTCATGTACTAATTTTGGCAATGTAATTCGTGTAGCATTGAGACTAATATTGTTGATATGCATTGTGATGTCTGGCCTAGTTGTGGACGTATTGTTAGGATGATTTTGGTGATTCTCTGGCAGGTGGATAGGCCAAATTACAAAGGAAACTCTGTCAAAATTTTTGGAATCATTGAGACTTAGAAAATATTTTATTACCTAAGGAATGGGCTTAACTGTTACGTGTGAATGAATACAAGAATTGCAAAAGAGTTAAGATTTCTGATGATTCGAGTCTCCGCTGAAGCTTGTAAATAGCATGAGTTTAATCTCACTGTAACATTGGGGCATCAATTGAGTAAGAATACTATGAGTGGCTAAAAGAGCTTTGAAGTAAGGCTCCGAGCCAAGTTGGGGAGGTTGTTATTGATTAACTGATTGCACTGTTGTGTGCTGTGTTGATTCTGCCTCCAAGCATGTTGGGAAAATTCTGATGAAGGTTATGGTGCTTCGTAGATGTGAAGGAATACTAGGATGTTTTGAACGGCTGTTGCTAAAGAATGTTCGGTGTATAGAAAGGGAAGATAGCTAATTGTATCTGCATGTGATCATGTTCTGCGATGTTAGAGTTCTAATAAGGCATAAGTAGTTTTGTTTAATAAGACATATGAATTGTAACTGAATAAGAGTGAATGACGCCCGAGAATAGTCTTGCGGTGTTCAAGATTTTGCTTGTAACGGTCAGGTGTTTTAAGGTTGTGCATGCGGCTAAAGATGGTGGTTTCATTAGAAGAGATCAAAACTTGTGTTATATTATGTGAATGATGGGATTCTATGTATCCGTATTGGAAGGTAATGATAACGAATTCAAATCGCAGGAAGTTCTTCAAATATAGTATTGTAGAAGGAGATACTCTGGGAAACATTTGAGAGAGTATCCAGCAGCCTGTGAGCCTTAGACCGTGTGGTCTTGTGTATGAGTCTCGTGTGGTAATCTAAGTTGAGGTATTGTGATCCTTCAGTAAAGGAGAATATTATGTTAAAGATGATAATAAACCGGAACAATATGAAAAGGACACGAGTAACTCCTGCTATGTCTTCGAAGTAATGAGTCTTGCAGAAATGGTGCAACAAAGCTCTTGAGTGCTGGCACTTGCGTAGCTCGGTGTGGGTAAAAGGACTTAGTCCTGGCAGTTAAACGTATACAATGAATGAGAAGAAGGAGTTGTGATGTGTTTTATCATGGTTTGAAAATAAGTATATTTCCTATCAGTATGCAAAGAATGGAATGTGTAATGACTTTTCTTCTATATGGGATCGTGAAGGTCCTTGACTAGTTGAGTGCGTCGATGTTTGTGGCGTAGGAGAGGGATATAAATTCTCCATGTATCTTGGTGCAGTATGGTATTACGGTGTGTTATGGAAAGATGATAACGGCATGTTCAAGGTTTGGAGATCAGTTCATATTATATGGGAAGTTATTAAAATTCTCAAGCAGCGTGGGCAGCTGCAGATAATCTGAGAATCAATCCTTCTGGTGATTAAGGAAAATGGTATTGCCATTCTAGTGAGTTGGCTGAGTATATAGTCAAAAGGGCAAGGTAATGTAAATTGTTAATATCTAATGGTATTGTGGTATCCCCTTATTGGATTGACGGTGATGATTGAGTTGTTGATGGCATATGGAAATTTCTGAATGGCTTTCGTGGTATGAATGGATGTTTGATGTGTATTATGTATTCATACGGTGGAATGTGGAATCAGGCATAGTGATACATGTGTTAAATATGTGTTGGAGACTAGAAGTTCTCGTAATCTGCCTATGCAGTGGTGGTATATCGTGTGTATCGGCACCTTTTAGCGGTTATTGGAAATCGGAAGCCCTAGTGGCTATTTCGTTACCGGATATGATGAATTTGAAGAATGATATATGATGGCAAACTGGTTGTCATAAGCCAGGTTGTCTAAACTAATATGTTATGGACTATGTTGGAAAAATGTCACAAACTGCGTGGCAGAGTGCATCAGATCATGCGCCAGCACGGTAGATGTACCCTAGGGCCACATGATGGTTGGTAGGTATTGCTTTGTCAGTTGGGCCTTTATGGCAGATGTCGGTGTAGAGGTATCTACCATTGATTCAGTTTCGGTATTGAGGAACTTTGTCAGATGCATTTCATGTGGCCGAGCTTGAGGCTATGTATATGTTTGTTGCAATGAGCGACTTGACTCGATGTGCATTCCCTTTGCTAGATGTATTTGTGGGTCGGGTGGCACTCCGCCACAGGTATAGTATTTGGATGGGGTGGTACGCCGCCACATGTATGGTATCAGGATCGAGTGGCACGCCGCCACTGGTATGGTATCTCGATCGGGTGGCACGCCTCCACGGGTATGTTATTGGAACGGGTTGCGCGCCGCAACAGTGTGATGTGGAAAATATAGCTTCCTATATGTTACTTTGTATACAATACTTCCTAGCTTCTGAGGAATAGTTTGTATTGGGTATTGCTCAGGGAATAGCACATCAGTTGTGTCCTTTCAGGACTTCATAGCGCATATTAATTGTATCACCACAGGTGTGATTGATTGATTGAGTTCAGACCTAAATATGTGCGTGGCTGACCGTTTTAAGCATGGTGACTTGAGGTGCTCCATGAGTAATAATGTTTGGATAAAATCATGAGTTTTGGCAAGGCCACGTGATGTTATGACCTTTCGAGGAGGATTCAGGTTCCGTAATTCTATGATGTGAGACGAGGTCTCAGTTATGTGTTGTGATGGTATTGAGGAATTTGAATTATAGCTCTTTTATGTGAGTCGGTTGTCATGGTTCGAGTGTGTTCAGATCATTCTTATTGGAGCTTGTGTTGTGCTCGTTGTGGCATGGGCCGATGCTGAGGTGTCATGTCACCAGTGTGGTATGTTATGATCGAAATGATCGTTGGAGTCATTAATGAGTACGAGCATATTTGATCCTAGATTGTTAAGAAGGTAATATCGAGGTTTGGCTCCGAAACCTATTGTGGTATCAGTTTTAAAAGGGAAATGGATTCATGAATGGTTGACCCGAGGGATGGGTTCGGTATATCTCGTGCTTCAGTTGCCGTGGGCAGGATATGAAGGTGTTGGAATAAGGCTCTATCTAATGAGAAAGGTTCTTTCTACTAGTATTTGGTTATTGTGGCCAGTTGTTGTGATTAGAGACTATCGTATCGAGTGATTGGGTTGTTTGATAGATCATGTGATCTCACCCGGAGTGGCGAGTTGGCTATTACAGTTGGATCATGTGTACTCTGAGTATAGATGTGGAATTCAGATTTGGTATATGATTTCGGAAAGTGCAATGTGGTTTATGGTTCAGATAGACTGTGGAAATTCAGCTATACTATGTTATCGGACTAATGAAAGATAGGGTGAAGTGGTATTACCCCGAGTATATGCTTGGTGAGGTTATTCAGCTATTGTGTTGAATCTAGTACAACTCTTGGTCCGCTCGAGGACGAGCGTTTGCTTAAGTTGAGGAGAATGTGATGACCCGGCCCGTCATCATGTGAGTTATCACCCTATTATCCCCGTTATATGCTTGTTAATGTTTCAATATGCATGTTGAGTAAGTTTGAGTCAATCCGGGTTGGGTTTGGTTGAAATTGAGACAAATAGTCTCTTAGAATAAGGAATAGTTGGGAAAAGTCAACTGGACGTTGACTTGTGAGTTAGAGAGCTCGGAATCGAATCTGATGATTCGGTCAGCTCCGGGAGGTCATTTTTGAGCTAGAAAAGCGATCGGAAGTGAATTCGGAGGTCCGGTGTAGAAATAGGCTTGAATTGGCTAAGGTTGAATTTTGGGGAAATTCGAACAGTAGGTAAGATTTTGATATGAGGGTCGGAATGGAATTTCGACAATTTCTGTAGCTTCGTTATGTGATTTTGTATATGCGTGCAAAATTTCAGGTCATTCGGACGTCGTTTGGTCGGGTTTTTGATCGAATGTGTAATTCAGAAAGTTTTAAGGAAAATAGGCTTGAATTCGATGTGAATTATGGGTTTTGATGTTGTTAGACGTGTTTTGAGGATTGGAACAAGTTCGAATAAGGTATTAGGATGTGTTGGTGTGTTTGGATGAGGTCCCGGGGCCTCGGGGTGTTTTCGGATGGTCAAACGGGAGAAAATATGGAAAATTGCACACTTTGTGCACTGGTTCTGTTGTTTTCGCTCCTGCGGAAATGGGGCCGCAGGAGCGAGTCCGCAGGAGCGGACAAGGGGGCGCAGAGGCGTTTGGATTCGCAGAAGCGGAATCATGTCCGCTGAGGCGGCGTCGCAGGAGCGAGGTTGGGATCGCAGAAGCGGTCTTGAGGCGTGATGGGGAAGTCCGCAGAAGCGGATTGTTGATCGCATAGGCGAGTCCGCAGGGAGCGGACTCTTATTCGCACAAGCGGGAAAGACCGCAGGGGCAGAGTAATTTCCGCAGAAGCGGACCCGCAGGAGCGGTCCGTGGATCACAGGAGCGGAAATGGCCAAATAGGTCTGGGTTCGCGGAAGCGACCAATTGGCCGCAGAAGCGGTTCCGCAGCGGCGGAATTGGTTCGCCGAAGCGAAAATCGCAGAGAGTTAATTGTATCAGAAGTTAGAAAATTTCAGAAACGTTTCACACATTTGGGTCTCGGCTTAAGAGGCGATTTGGGCTATTTTGAAGAGAAATTCAAGGGAAATCATCAGGTAACCAACTATGGACTCATATTATGATTAGTATTGATAATATTATGCAATTATCTCATGAAAATGGAGGAATTTGGGGTATTTTATGGAGGATTTAGCCCTAGGCTTGAACTTTAGAAAATCAATGGTTTGAATGGGCAAATAGAGTCCGAATTTGATAAATTTTATATGCCTAGACTCATATTGAGACGAGGGTTCCGAATATATAACTTTTGTATTTTTTCGAGAAGCATACCGAAAGTCGGATTTTGACAACTTTGTGGATTTTGGTGCAAATTGAGTTATTTCGAATGGGTTGTGTCTAATTAGCCTATATTGATGTATTCTCATTGATTTTGAGCAGATTCGGCATCCGAGGAGATTGAATTGCGAGGCAAGCTCAAGACGGACCGAGGCTTCTACCGGTTCGAGGTGAGTGGTGGTAGTAAATAATGTACTGAGGGTTTAAAACCCCATACTAGCACTTCACAGTGCTATGTTGAGATGAGACACACGTCTTATAACAGACGTGGTGACATTGATAGTGTATTGTGTATTATGACTGTGAATGAGATTATAACTATGTAATTGGGCTAGTAGCCATGTTTGGGGCCTTGAGCCGATCTGTAGAGTATTAGGGAAGCTAGTAGAGCTAAGCGACCCTTATATCATGTTGGATACATACACTCAGCCGTAGTTATAGCTGTATAGCATATCATGAGCCAGTACTAGATGTGTACCTTGAGAGAGACTACTTAGGGTGTGTACTTTGAGAGAGACTACCTAGGGTGGAATTCCCTGTTCTAGCTGAGTGGGCCTGAGAGGCCAAGTCTATACCGACCGAGATAGGGTCGAGGACCCACTATGAGAGATTATATTGGGCCTGAGAGGCCAAGTCTATACTGACTGGGATAGTGTCGAGGACCCACTATGAGATATTATATTGGGCCTGAGAGGCCAAGTCTATATTGACTGGGATAGGATCGAGGACCCACTATGAGATATTATATGTATATGCCTATATTGGATCGGGCTGCACGCCGCAACAGTATATGTGTTGGATCGGACTGCATGCCGCAGTAATATATACATGTGGATCGGACTGCACGCCGCAGTATTATTGCGCTTGGGCTGTAGGAGCCCCTTCGGTGTCTGAGTCTGCACACATTCTCAGTGAGCGCTGGAGTATATTATGGGATCGGGCTGCACGCCGTAGCAATATAACTATATATATATATATATATATATTGGATCGGACTGCAAGCCGCAGTAATATACGTGTGGATCGGGCTGCACGCCGCAGTATCATAGCGCTTGGGCCTAGGGAGGCCCTCCGAAGTCTGTATACACCCCCAGTGAGCGTCGTCGACGTTAAATGGAGCGGGCTGCACGCCGCAGCGGTACATGTATTGGAGCGGGCTGCATGCCGCAGCGTTTTACTTATACATTTATATAGATATACTTATATACACATCGCAGCGGGCTACGCGCCGCCGCATTCTAGACATATGTATACATATATATATATATATATATATATATATATATACACACAATGGATCGGCTATACGCGGTAGCAGTACGAGTGAGGACTAGGTCAATGTAGGACCTTGGTGAGATAGATGTGGATTGAAATTTGGGGGTATTCGTTGTTGAGATGACTTACCTATGAGGTTACCCTTAGAACTGTATAGTGATAGTACAAGAGTTCTTATTTTCGGTTATTATTTATTATTATCACTCACTGAGTTGAAATATACTCAGCCCACTCCCCTGCATCTTTTTTTTATGCAGATATACAGGTTCAGGAGGGCAGTTGAGCTGTCACAACTGCTTTATTATCCACATTCTGTGGAGACTTCGAGGTAGCTGCCGACGTTCGCAGTACCTGACTCTTCCTTTGTATCATTCTGTTGTCTCCATTCTGCCTAGACTTGATTGTGTAGTAGATCTCATTTGTAGAGGCTCAGACTTGTGATACCACGATTTGGTTGGGACTATATTCGTGTATTTCATTTCTACACTTCTTGATTTGTTATAAAGACAAGCTAATTACGCCGATTAATCAGTAATAATTTATAATTGGCTGGTTTAATGGATAAGATGGTCGGGCTTGCCTAGCAATGTGTTGGGCGCCATCACGATCGGGGTTTGGGTCGTGACAATGAAGTCCTGTCATACTAGGTTTTACTGCTTTGGGTGTTAGGAGCATCTAGACTGGCCATAAAACGAGCGGACAAGTCGAGTTGGGAAGGGGTAGCGTACCGGGAGCAATGCTTTTCCGGCTTTAGCTATTGGACCCTTCCCGTTCTTAAATATGGGTGACTAATAATCCTTCACCGAGAGCTCAGGCCCACCGGCTTTATCTCAACAAAGAATGGGGCGCGTATCCACGATTCCCGAGGTTGTATTCAGAAGACTCAAAGGGGGTGCGCAAGAAGACAATTTGTAATATAGTTCAACAATATCAAAGCGGTAGTAAGCAACAATTTGCACATTAAATCCAAAAATGTAATAAATATCAGATAATAAAGGAAGCCAAATGCAACAGTTATTTCAAGCTCGAATGTTTTACCCTAAACCAGTGGTTCTGGGTCACTATTCCCCAGCAGAGTCGCCAGAGCTGTCACACCTCCTTTTTTACGCGCCATGGGGGCGCGATGGAGTTTTTTTTCAATTAAAGGATAATCGAAACAGGATTTATTATTAAGGTTCAACGTCGCCACTTGGGAGATTTATGGTGTTCCAAGACACTGGTTTGAATCCCGAATCGAGGAAAAGAATGACTTTGTTTAACAGTCTGCGCACCAGAAATACGGATAAGGAATTCTGTTAACCCGGGAGAAGGTGTTAGGAATTCCCGAGTTCCGTGGTTCTAGCATGGTCGCTCTACTATCATATTCGGCTTATTTATCGGATTTACCATGCTTTAATTTATGTGCAAATTTTAACCTTTAACCGCTTTTAATATTATTATTCATTATTTTAATAGAAGAATTGCAACATCATGAAAATACATCTCAAACCACATCACAATCAATGTACACGTGATTATCGACACATTTCGATTTTGTTGAGATTTGGATTTGGGTCACATAAATGTGCACCCGAGTTTAGGGAGATATGATTATTAAATACGCACTTAAAGATACTAACGCATTATTATTTTTTAGAATAGGTCGTGAAAATTCACTAAACGACCAACTCCGAAATCTATCAAATTATTACACTCTTTTATCAAGGACCCCGCAATTTGTAATTTAATATGACGAGACACACCTCCTTTGTTTTAAGGATGTCCTAAAATGATTACATTTCTTATTTAAATTTGTCTCTATAATAAAGAAAGAAAAATCCTAATTAATTACGAACTGAAAAATATAATACACCCAATTAAATTGAGACAAATATTAAAGGAAATGAATTTAGCACACACACACACACACACACACACACACACACACACACACATATATATATATATATATATATATATATATATATATATATATAATAATTAGGAATTTCAAAATTTATAAATAAATACAAAATGTGATAACTAATATTCAAAAGAAATTAATTAGAACAAGATTAAAGCTTGCGTTGTATATATATATATATATATATATATATATATATATATATATATATATATATATATATATATATATATAATTATTTATTCACAATCATTTGAAACTAAGCTCATCTCATTTTATTTTAAAAAAATAATCCGAAATTGATTACATTTTTTTATTTAAATTCGTTTCTAAAAATAAAAGAGAAAATCCTTATTTAATACATGTTTTTACAAAAACGTAAGATATTAATTGCTAGCTTGAGACAAATGTTAACGGAAAGAAATATTACTAAAATTGAAATTAAAAATAAGATACGGGATCGACAAATGATATATATAAATTAAACTAATTATCCCATAACCAATTTAAACTTATATGGTTATGTGACTTGAACCATTGGAATTAACTATTTACAATTATTTTAAAATTATAATTAATCTTAATCACTTATGCTTATTTGAAAATTTGTTAAACTTAAAAGTTATCTTGTCTTATTTAAACTTAAATCGTGCCTTAATGCTTAATTCATGAAAAATGATTGAGATCCATATTTTAAGTAAATCTAACTACATGTTTACAATTATTCTATTGCTGACAATATGATAACATTTATAGCTAATGAACTAACCAATTTTTAATAATCCGAATATTAAAGACCAATTTATGTTGTTTTCCTCTTATTCCAATTATCAACTAGTTTGACAGTTACTTAAACATATGATACTTAAACACCGAATTAAAGTGAAATTAAAATTTTAAAATTCAATTATTCATATATATTTCAGCTTACAATAATTGCCAAGGTTACAGTTATATACCTGGTATTGGAAGCAAAATAAGAAGAAAATTAGTATAGTAGTTATGCAACGCCGCAACAGCAACAACAGCGGAAATATGAACAACCCAGCAACAGAGTTTAATAAAACCAGTAACCAAAAGATGAATTAAATTTGAAACTTTCTTTTCTTCTTCAAAAATTTTCTTTTTGTTTTTTTTTAATTTCTTTTTCAGATCTCTCTTTCTAAATTCTCTTCTTTCTAAAATCTCTCTCTTAAAATCCCTTCTAGTTTTTCTCTCTTAATTCTTCTCTCAATTTTCTTCTCCTCCCATACTGTCCAAGACTACCTCTATTTATTCTCTTCCTAACAGACCTTCTAGCTCTTCAAAAAATTATTAAAATCATTTCTACCCATTACACTTTTTTATATCCCCCATTACTATTTGTCTAATTCATTTTTTAATTCAAAGTGATGGGTAGGGGTATTTAATTACTTCTTTTAACATCTCCCCATACCACTATATTTTATTTCCCACTTTTATTAAACAATTTTATACTTTAACATTATTGGTGCTTAGTGGACAGAGCACTCAATTCAAATAATTCTGCAAGTGATTAATTCCCGTATTATCCCTGAAATTACCAAAATTACTATTCTACCCCTAAACCTTTAATCTGTAACAAAGCTATCAACTGATCAAAATTGATTATTAATTAGACACCAAAGCATTATAGCTATAATCAAATTTCTAATCAACTTCATCAATTAATCTCATGAACAAACTCATAATCAGCAACATTTAAGAATTACTTCAAAAGAGTTAGATTCATATCAGAAACAAACTTAACAGAACAAACAAGTAGATTCAAATCACTAAAATTAATCAACAACTGAACTCTAAATTAAAACCAACAGTAATACAAGCAAGATGAAAGATTCAATAATTTAACAAGAGACAACTAAAATGAAGCTAAAGCATGGTAGGGCAATGAACACAAACTAAAACACAAGCTATAAACTCTAAATATTTTACACAACTATTAAAACAGAATCGTACTAACAAAATTTATATCCAAAGTCTAAATACTTTTATCACAAATTAAATATACATACTCTTTCTCGTCATTTACTAATTAAAAGAGCAAACTCCTACTATGGCCTACTTACAATTACATAGTTAGAACTTTTTAAACTGTAAATGCTATGTATATTTGAACAAAAGAGTAGGATACAAGTAACCAAATTAAAAACCAAGGGTTTAGCCCAAACCCATTTCTTAACAATTGATTCTAAGTGTTTTATAACAAGTTCAAACAAATGGACATAACAAGGAAACAAGAAAAATCAATGTGACGACCCGAAGGGTCATCACCGTATTTCTTTCTTTTTCCGTACTTTAGAGGTCTTGGAAACCTCACTATCAGTTGCCTCGATGGGCGTGCATAGTCTGGGCGTGAAGCCGGAAAGTTTTTGTGGTAAGATATATGAATTAAATGGAAAATTTGAAGAATTATGATATTATTATTGATATAGTTGACTTTGGTCAATATTTTTGATAAACGGGCCCGGACCGGTGATGTGACGGTCCCAAAAGATTCGTAGAAAAATATGGGACTCTGGCATATGCCCGAAGTCAAAATCCGAGGACCAGAACTCTGGTAAAAGAATTTTTCTGTTAAATTATTTTCTTAAATTAATAAGAAAAAATGGAAATGAAAATGAGTTAGAAAATATAGGCATCGGGCTCGTATTTTGGTTCCGACGCCCGGTACAGGTCTTAAATATTGGTTAAACGCTTCATGTGAAGTTTGGTCGAAATCGGACGTCGTTTGACGTGTTTCAGACCTAAATAGCTAAAGTTAGAAAATTATGAACTTTGAAATAAAATCTTGAGTTTTAGGGGTTGATTCTTTGTTTTTGATGTTATTTTAGTGATTTGATCGCTCGAGCAAGTTCGTATGATGTTGTTGAGTTAGTGTGTGCATTTGGTTGGGAGCCCCGGGGGCTCGGGAGTGATTTCGGGGGTGGTTCGGGGTGTTTTGCATTAAAAATCTGGTATTTGCTTAGTTGTTACTGTCACACCTCCTTTTGGCGCGCCCACTACCCGGGGGTAGAAGCACAAGGGAGTTTTTCCAATTTAAGTGACAATATTCGAAACGGGATTATTCCATTTATTTCAGAGTCGCCACTTGGAATAAATTAAGGTGTCCCAAGTCACCGATTTATTTGAATCCCGAATCGAGGAAATTTTCGACTTTCCAAATGAAGTCTGCGAACCAGAAATTCTAAGTAAGGAATTCTGTTGACCCGAGGGAAGGTGTTAGGCACCCCCGGATCCCGTGGTTCTAGCATGGTCGCTTCAATTATTATAAATGGCTAAAAAATATCTGATTTTAATATATTTTATCCTATATGCTTTTAATAGACTAAACCACTTTTCTTAAAATAAAACTATACATTCAAACCTTTAAAAGAGAGTCTAATTCTAAGTAAAACAAAAAATATTAACTTTGATGATACTTTGGTTGGTGTACATGTTTATTGAAGTTATTTCTCGATTAAATCATGCAAAAGCATCGATGCGTGAAACGATTCCATTTTTTAGCTAAGATTTGCTACTAAATAATCGGGAATGTATCTAATTCGAATAAGACTTTTAACAAAGATATGAGCATATATTTCTTAATTTTAGTATCTCACTTATCAATTAGATCGAAAATGTCTGTTCTCCCGTGATTGGCTAAAATAGAATAATTGATTAGTGAAAGTTACAAACTAAATAAAGCAAACTAACTGCTGAATTTCAAAGCTAATTCTAATGACTTGTTGCTAAGATATATACTTGAAACTCAACTTATTTTGATCTAAACCAATATTGATTGCCGACTTGAACAAGATTCGAACTTTATACTGATTTCAACAAAAGGTTCATATATTAACGAGAAATGTTGAATTAATTTAAAACAAACCTTGACTTAAACATAAAATAGTTCAGTTATACAAATATACTCTTATACTAACAAATATGTATAGAAAACTTCATCTAATTCTCAAAAAATGAATAGGCAGTAATCCACATGCTTGAAACCAATAGACATTCTTATTTTTGATTTTTATTAAAAGCTTACACCAACAAGGAATTTTGTAGCCGTGTACCTGGAATGGAAAAAATGAAGCAGGAGAAAGATCAGCAGCGAGGAGCAAATCCCAGCAAGAGTACACTAGCAGTTCACAGCAGTGATTTGAAATTTCAAACAGCCACAAACACAGCCCAAAAAGTTTATGAAGAGAAAAACCAAACAGCAACAACCAATATCAATACAAATAGACTTAACCGAGCTTGAGTCAGGCCAAGATTCTTATATAAAGCTAATCTTTTAAAACTCTTAAGAATAGACTTTAAACTTCAGAATTGATTTCAAAACACACTGTATTTCAAAAGAAACTCTCAAAGACTCTCACAATGTTGTTAAAAGGTTGACCAAGCTATCCAGTTTTTTAAGCTTTGGAAAACTGATTTCAAGACCCTCTTTAACAGAATAAAATCTCTGTTTTCAGCTCTTTTTGGGAGGTTCTCCCTGTGTATGTGTATTCTCTGCCTTTTATCTCTATTTTTCAGTGTGTATTTCTCTCTGTGTGTGTATCCTATGTGTCTGTAAGAACTGTCCTTATATAACCAAAAATAAAGACCTTTCAGCTTAAAAATATTTAAAAGAAAGACTGGCAGCCCATGTTATTGTCACTATTTTCCCACCTTTTCTTGTCCAAACATGGCCTTTTAATTTAAAACTCTAAACTTCAAAAATGTAACGGATGTCCTGTTGTACAACAGGTTCCATTATCATCTCCAGATGTTCTTTACAGCTTTTTAAACTTAAACTAAATTGATCCCTGGACTCCCCATTACTTTGTGTCATTGACAGAGTGTATTTCAACTAAAACATGCCCTAATGGTTCACATGTGCTCAAGAGTGGTAGCCCCCTAATCCTGAAATTTCTTATGCAAACTGAGTTTTAATTCAAATATAACCAATTCATTTCTAATTCAAACACAGACAAATCAGATTTGAATTCAACAGTGGCTAAAAAAGAGAAATTAAATCAGTCATCCAGCAACTATTGTCTTACTGTTCTAGAAGAGGTTTTATAACTAATCGACGATGCTTGTTAAATCGATCACAACACGTATAAACGATAACGAATAGTCGTCGAAGCAGTGATACAAAAACTCTCGGACAGAACAGTTCAAATGCAGAATTAGCTATTCGATGATATTAATCGAATCGAATTCGTATCTCATAACGCCACATTTACAACAAACAAATTAGAAGACAATCAAATCGACCAAATAAAAGGTCCCAAGTAGATGAGAGAAAACAGAAAAATTCAGAAATATTCGGGAAACACCAACAACAAATAAAAACAACAAAATAACTAAAATAAACCGACGAGTATAATTAAACAAGAAACGAGAAGGAAAAGAAATACCTCGAAATAGAGGAATTGGAGGCTCGGCCAGATTGGGCTTTGGTCATTTGAGGTCGAAAGGACCTTAATTGAAATGTTTTCCAAGTGAAAACACATCAATTAAGGTCTATTAGACCTCAATTCTATGAAATCCAGCGACGAAAATTCCCAATTCGGATTTTAAGGTTCTTAGACCTCGATTTTTGGGGCTCGATAATTTCTGGCTAGATTCGAGCCAGGCTAAGGCTGGTAGGGGTATAAGGGAGGTCTAGGGGTGGCGTGGTGTTGATATGGGAGCGATTGGCTTTGGTCGAGTTTCGACTCGAATCTTCGATCAAAGATTCGAGGCGTTCAAGGATGATTCGAGGTAAGAGGGTTACAGATTCATATAGAGGGGGAAAATGGGAAGCTATGGTGTTAATTTGGGAGGGATTGGAGGCCGACCGCCGCCGTGGGCGATTTCCGGGGGGCGGTCAGCGGTGACGTGGGGCGGCCGGATTTCGTCTCTGTAGAGACAGGTAATGGAAGGGCTTGTTTGGTCTGGGGTGTAAACGGTTTAGGGGTTTTGGTTGGATTAAATCAAAAATTTAATTCTAACCATTGGATCACAATGATCTAACATTTGTGATTAAACTTGGGCAAAAACGGGGCGGGTAAAGGGTTAATTGAAGTGGGTTGTTTGGCCGGGGTAAGGGACTGGGTTTGGGCTTGATTTGATATTGGGCTTGGTCTTTGGTTGGCCTTAAGTAGCCAAAAATCCGGTTTGGCTTCATTTTCTTTTATTTTCTTCATTTAAAATCCTAAATAATTAAAACAAGAAAGATCTAAACTAATTAATTCATAATTGTAAAATTGAGTCCTAATATTTTTGTGTTTTTAATTAATTCAACAATGACATGCATAGACAAAGGATGCAAATAAGTAATTAAAACATGGCACAAAATTTACAGAAAATCCCATGCAACGCAAAAACTATTTTATTTTAAATTTTTGGGAGTAATTCACATGTAGGGAAAAAATCACGTGCTCACAGATGCCCTCTTTGCGCGGAAACATGAAGAGTTTTCGTGCAAAGATAATGAGCAAATAAGAGCGATTTTTGCCCGTTTTGAGCACTCCGTGTGAAGCATTTTGAAAAGATCTTGACCGAGCCTTTGCTTCGGGAGGCCTCCTACATATCCTAGGCTAAACAGGAATCAGGTCAATGTAGTTCGGGAAGTTTTGGTAGCTGGGACTACCGTGGACTGAAACGTTGCTGTGACTGTTGCTATCGTTGCTGCTGTTGCTGCTCACTGCTTACTGACCTCCTTATTACACCAAAAGAGAAATTAAAGCTGAAGCTAGCAATGCTATGAACTATGAGTTACAAGATTCCTATCTATGATTCTCTTGAAAACTTGATCTTGAATCTTAGCTGATTTTGCTGTAGACCTCGATCTGAATCTTGATGCTCAACAAGCTGTACGTGCTTGTTTATTTTTGTAACATTGAGTGAAATGGAATTGGCGGAACTCGTGACTTCAATCAGATTCGGAGCAATTCGCGCTTCTGTTTACTCCAACGTTTGAACTTGTTTCCTTTCGGTTCTTTTCCTTATTTTCTTCATTCCGGATTGAGGTTCCACTCGTAGGTTATCTCGATCCTTGCGTCCCGAGGTCAAACCTATTTAGACAAATGAAACAAACAAACGAACGAAATTTTTCTGCCCCAGTTTTGCTAGGAAAATTTCGTGAGTTAGTTGTGACACAGAAAGTGATTAAAAAGACTCTTTGGTATTGGTTAAGAAAATCACAGTTTCACAAATAAACGTTCCACGGCTTTCTGGCCGGGATTTTGAAGAAGAGTTTCACGGCTTTCTGGCCGGAATTCAAACAATTTCTAACGGTTTTTGGCCGCTAGACCCTCGGTTTTTGGCCTGGGTTAAAATAAATGGCTCCATAGTTTTCTGACTGGGAGATCCTCGGTTTTTGACCGGGAAGAAGAGTTTCACGGCTTTCTAGCCGGAATTCAAATAATGTCTAATGGTTTTTTGGCCGCAAGACCCTCAGTTTTTTGGCCTAGGTTAAAATAAATGGCTCCGCAGTTTTCTGACTGGGAGATTCTCGGTTTTCTGACCGGGGATAAAAATTTCACGGCTTTCTAGCCGGAATTCAAACAATGTCTAACGGTTTTTTGGCCGCAAGACCCTCGGTTTTTTGGCCGGGTTAAAATAAATGGCTCCGCAGTTTTCTGACTGGGAGATCCTCGGTTTTCTGACCGGGAATAAAAGTTTCACGACTTTTCGGCCGGAATTCAAACAATGTCTAACCGGTTTTTTGGCCGTCAGACCCTCGGTTTTTTGGCCGGGGTAAAGTAAATGGCTCCGCAGTTTTCTCACTAGGAGATCCTCGGTTTTCTGACCGGGGATAAAAGTTTCACGGCTTTTTGGCTAGAATTCAAACAATGTCTAACGGTTTTTGGCCGCTAGACCCTCGGTTTTTTGGCCGGGGTTAAAATAAATGGCTCCGCAGTTTTCTGATTGGGAGATCCTCGGTTTTCTGACCGGGGATAAAAGTTTCACGGCTTTCTGGCCGGAATTCAAACAATGTCTAACGGTTTTTTGGCCGCCAGACCCTCGGTTTTTTGGTCGGGGTTAAAATAAATGGCTCCACAGTTTTCTGACTGGGAGATCCTCGGTTTTCTGACCGGGGATAAAAGTTTCACGGCTTTCTAGCCGGAATTCAAACAATGTCTAACGGTTTTTTGGCCGCCAGACCCTCGGTTTTTTGGCCGGGGTTAAAGTAAATGGCTCCGCAGTTTTCTGACTAGGAGATCCTCGGTTTTTTGACCGGGGATAAGAGTTTCACGGCTTTCTGGCCGGAATTCAAACAATGTCTAACGGTTTTTTGGCCGTTAGACCCTCGGTTTTTTGGCCGGGGTTAAAGTAAATGGCTTCGCAGTTTTCTGACTGGGAGATCCTCGGTTTTCTGACCGGGGATAAATGTTCCACGTCTTTCTGGCCGGAATTCAAACAATGTCTAACGGTTTTTGGCCGCCGGACCCTCGGTTTTTTGGCCGGGGTTAACATAAATGGCTCCGCAGTTTTCTGACTGGGAGATCCTCGATTTTCTGACCGGGGATAAAAATTGCACGGCTTTTTGGCCGGAATTCAAAAGCAATGTCTCACGGCTTTTTGGCCGGAGAGACCCTCGGTTTTCTGACCGGGGTCCAAACGGATATTGGACTAACATGATTTGATTCCCTTTTTGGAGTTTTCATTTTCTTTTCTTTTATTCTTCCTTTTGGGCCTTCTTTTAGGTATTTTTTTTAACCATCAACAAATGCATAAGATAAAGCTTTTGAAAAGAAACTTCCCTTTTTATGCGCTTTCCTTGTTCTAGAGCCATTTCAATGCTTGCGTACTTCACTTCTTTGGGTTGTACCTTCTTCTTTCACAATTAAATAGACCCGCTTTCAACAAAGAATATTTTATTAGTTGAAAAAGTGGTTGACTTTGTGGCCTTGATCATCTTTAATGCTTGATCTTTGCCCCATTTCCATTGAGAACTTTGCTACCAATTGTCTTTGGGGGTGACTTCTTTTCAAACTGACCGGGTTCATCCTCGGGATTCCACGAGGATTTTCTGTGTGGGTTCTGTCCTTCTGCCTCATTCTGTTTCTTCTAAGACCTTAGCCTTTGATTTCCATTTTCTTCTTAACATCCGTTCCTTTGGAAACAATCGACCATCATAAACAGTTGGGATTGGATCAATATACTACTGAGGCTGGGTATCTTTCTTCACCCCTTTTTTACCAAACGGACTCCTATAAAACCGGTCTTGCCGCCTCTCTTTGTAATAGTTTTTGAATTAAAATTAAACCAAAAGGGATTCAAAGAATAACTATACAAAAAAGCAAGATGGGTTTAAAGAGAAGCGTCCATTTCGGGAAAAAGAAGGACTTATCTGGGATGCATGCTGACTTCAAATAAACATGACATGCTTCTTGGACTGGAAGCCTGACCCACATAAACTTTCCAACTTCTTATGAACCCACTGATTCGTAATTTCAAAAACAGGGAACCTTGCCAAAATTCTTTTAGTGAAGGGATGTCTTCTTTTTGGTCGGCGACGCCCTTTGCGGGTTTTCGCCAATCGACCTCTCTCATTTCTCTTTTCATTGTCGCCTGATAGTGCTCCTTGCGAGTTTTCACTAAACAGACTCTCTCATTTTTTAGCTTCTCCAACTACCATCGCCTTATTGTGCCCGAAGGTTTTCACCCATAAGACTCTCTCATTTTGTTTCTCTCAATTCAGACTGTGTTAGATTTCCGTCAATGATGTTTTTCACTTCTTTGCTTTTGCCAATTGATCTGAAGGACTTGAACAAGGTCTTTGGGTAAAAAGGAAATTGAATGGGATTACAACTCTGGAACCATCTTAACGGATCTAAACTGAACCGTCATATCATCTGCCCCAGTTTCAATTTTTGGGGAAATTGGGATTTTTGGTTTGGTGTGACTGAACCTCAGGGAGAGGTTGCCTACGTATCCTTTCAGAATCAAGTCAGAACGTAGTTCAGGATGGTGATAATTTTTGTTTTTATTTTATTTTATTTCATTTTTCTTTCATATATATATATATATATTTTGATTTGTTTTTTAATTTTTTTTATTTATTTCGGGTTCCAAAGAGGGTGAACAAAGAAACATAACCGGCTCAAAGGGTTTTACAAAGGATTTATAGTGTTTGGGGTAGCAAGAAAGAAAGTCTTCGTCATCTCAATTATACAAAAGCCAACGTCGCAGGAGGTCCTGACATAGTACCTTTGTACTGTATCTGTATTGATTGTCGTTTCAAGATCATTCAATTCAATGTTTCCCAGATACAGTGTCCCTCCTAGTGATATTTTCCAGATGATGTATGGATCTTTTCCAATTAGGAGCCAATTTTCCTTTTGTCTCTTAGTAATAAGGAGAAATGCGCCTTAACGTCGGTTATTTTATTTCGAGATTCCTGGGCCGCACTTTCTTGTTGCAAGCATGGGCCATTCTTTGTTGGGATAACTACTTGGGTATTCTCTGAGTACAACACACCCCTTTTGTATGCGAACCAATTTTCCTTCAGTTATTCCAATTCATTGTTTCATTTCCTCAAAAATAAACTTTTGTGCATTTCAACTCTCGATTCATTATTCTGAAGTCTGACAGCGTTTTGGGATCTAGGCATGAAGTCCGAAAGCATGTCATGTTATTTTGAAGCTGCATGATTTGAACTAAAGAGAAGAGAAAAAGAAAACTAAAACAAATCTGAAAGAATAAAAAATAACAAAAGAAAAGGAAACGGACGATGAAATATTAATTTCATTTCTTGGAATCGAAAAGATAAACAGGGTTCACATTCGGAAATTTAAAGACAAAAACTAAAAGAAACATCCAATTTACACACTGAAATAGACTCTGGATGCAGAAAAATGCGGCAGGACAAATTTACTGGGCTTCCGCCTGATCGGGAATGGCCTAGCCTTTCGGTTTGGGAGTTTAGTGTCTGATCCCATCTCAACGGTGATAGTCCCTTTTCTGGCTCAACCATGTGGGTATCGCAGAGCTTTGCCTCATGTTTTCCTTCACTCTCTTCAGTCATGAAATCCTCATTATCTTTCTCTTGACGGTCCTTAAGCTTTTGTGGTACGTGTCCAACAAACACTGGCTCATTCAACCGTGGTGTCTTAATTGCCCCACATGCCACATAGGCTTGCTTAGGTGCACCAATTTCCTTTTCTGGTTCTAACTCAGTGATTTTACTCTTCTTTTTCCCTTTCTCTTGTTTCGGGGCCGCCTTGGGCTTCCTTTCCATGTTAGCAATAGCAATTATGGCCTTAAGCGCTGGATCGAATTCTTCGTCTTCACAAATCATCCCAACTATCGGCCCGTTATTATGAGCAGGCAGCGGATTATTGGTCACATTTGGGACATCCTCATCCTTCAACACAATCTTCCCTTGCTCTATTAAATTTTCCACTGCTTGTTTCAAAGTCCAACAGTCATTAGTATGGTGGCCCTCTGCCTCTGAATGATATGCACATCTGACACGAGCTTTGTAGGAGGGCGATGTCGGGTTTTGTCTATTCTGAGGAACCGGCTGCGGTAGACCCATTTGGACAAGTTTCGGGAATAGACTAGAGTAAGATTCACCAATTGGGGTAAAGTTTGATTTATTTGGCGATTCCCAAGGACGGAAGTTATTTTGCGGAGGTCGAGGATTATAGTGGTTCTGGTGGGGAGGCTGATTTCTTGGAAATAGAGCTTGGTTTCTACTGACATGCTGTTGCGGTTGCGCAAAAGGTTGAGCATTCATGACCGCGTACGGTTGAGGGATATAGGACATTTCCTGAGCAGAGTAATAATGCTGGGGGTTCTTTCTGAAAAGAAGGGTCCAGGAGCGTGGTGTCTTCTATCACCCGAAGTTGCCATGGATGTTTCCTCTTTCATCCTACCCTTTGCTATTCCTCCAGACCCTCCTTGGATTGCTTGGGAGGTCGCTCGAATGGCCACTTGACTTAAAATTCTTCCCGTTTTAAACCATTTTCTACCATTTCCCCAATCTTGATCGCCTCTGCGAAAGGTTTTCCCATTGCTGACAGCATGTTCTGGAAATAGTCTGGTTCCTGAGCTTGGAGGAAAGTAGTGACCATTTCTATTTCGTCCATAGGGGGTTTCACCCTGGATGCTTGCTCTCGCCATTTGATAGCATATTCTCTGAAGCTTTCTAAGGGATTCTTCTTTAAGTTCGATAAAGAATTCCTGTCTGGCGCAATTACAATGTTGTACTGGAACTGTTTCACAAAATCTCTGGCCAAATCGTCCCAGAAGTGCCATCGAGATATGTCTTGATCCATGTACCATTTTGATGCTATCCTGATCAAGCTTTCTCCGAAATATGCCATCAGCAATTCTTCCATGCCGCCGGCACCTCGCAATTGATTGCAGTATTTCTTTAGATGAGCAATAGGGTCGCCATGCCCATCATACTTTTTGATCTTCGGCGTCTTAAAAGCCTAATCGCAAATGGGCATGTGGGAACATGCACAAATCTGCGTAAGAAACACTCTTCTGTCCGCCTAGACCTTGCATGTTTTTCAAACTCTGTTCCAAGCTGCTTATTCTTTTAGCCATTTCATCCCGTTCGGGAGCTTTTGGATTTTGGCTTGGCATGAACTCATATTGGGGTGGTTGAGGATAGACATTGGCGGCAAACTGGGTAGGATCCCGTGGAAGGGGTGGTGCCGGGAATGTAAAAGAAGAGGAGTCAAAGAAAGGAGTATGTGTGCCGGGATGCGTCGTGACTAGAACTGGCAAACCAACAGACGTTCTTGTAGATGTATCTAATGCTGTCACCCGAGGATGGGAAGTGGAGGGTGATTCGGAGAGGGTTGTAACATTAGAATATCCAAACATAGTAGGTGGGTAATTGGTGGGGGTATTAGAAATCCCGCCTGACCTGAGGAATAGTTCGGGGAACCCAGGGATCAGACTTGGTGGCTCTTTCCTGTTATTCCAGTCATCTAACATCTCTAGCATGCGACAGCGCAAAATTCTGTTTTCTTCTGCAGCCGCCGACTCAGTAGCCGGAATGGCTGACACGGAGCTCTCTTCCAAAATGGGAACGGTTGGTAGAGGGATTTCCGAAGACATGTTGGCACTTCTTTTCGACCTTGTGAAATAAGGATGGGTACTTTCTTTTGATTTAGAAACGGGTTGCTGAACTTTTCCTTTGGACCTCGTGAAGTATGAATGTGAGGCCAGAGTACCACAAAATCAACCACCATTTTCTAAAACCTAGAGTTTGGCAAACAAACGGTTAGTCTGAGACAACATAACAGATAAGTAATCTCACATTGGGTGTGATGCACTTATACATTTGATCGTGTTGCTACTTGTAATCGATTGTAATGCGTTATTCCGGCTTATACTTTCCTCCTCTTCTTCCTCTCTTTATTAATTTTCTTATACACTCTTTTTTTTGTTTTTTTTTTCTTTTAGTGATGGTCGAATCTTATGTGGATTGCCTATGTATCATGTCCCCGCATGAATCAGACCGGGCGTAGTTCGGAAATAAAAGAACTAAATCATTTTAAGAAAAGAAAATAAACTTTTTTTAACAGCATTTCTAAATAAATTATTTTCAGAGAAACTAACCTATCTTTAATAAAATCAAAATTTTTTTTTTTTGCATTTTTCAAAAATTATTTTCTAAGGAGCTAAGAAAATTTATTTGAAATTTTTTACATTTTTCAAAAAGGAAAAATTTTAAAGAAACTAACTATTTAAAATTAACGAAATTTATTCGGAGATTTTTTTTTTCATTTTGTTTTTTTTTTTCATTTTTTTTTCAAAAATTATTTTCCAATAAAATTATTTTGATTTTTCACCTTGACATCTTCCACTTCTTACCCTTCTCTTTTTTAATAACAAACCGGTCGGCATGTAAGATCGAAACAAATAAATGCACAGAGAAAGATGCAACAAGTTGGTCTTTTGTTTCAGGTACACCTGTCCTAGACAGGCCCAACCCCTGTGTTGAGCCTCCTAAGTCAAATATGCACATGATGCAAATAAACGTTCCTATTGGGGATCCGGCATAAGGTTTTGTTATTCTAAGTCATCATCCTGTTGGAAAAAGTGTCTAGACTGGCTTTAACTCGAGCGGACAACTCGAGCCGAAGAGTGTCAGTGCACCAGTAGCATGGCTTTCCGGCTTAATTGACAAAACTCTCCGCCTAAACATGTGTGACTAAAAATCCCTCACCGGGTGCCAAGCACCACAGCTATCTTGAGAAAAATGGGCTATGTCCAGCAAATACCCGATATTATATTTCAGCGAGACTCGAAAGAGGAAAATGGGTATCGGCACAATTTATATACAGTTCACAAAATATCAAAGCGGTAAAAGCAACATTTAGCATATTAAATACAAACATATAATAAAATCAGAAAATAAGCCAAATAAAATAATTATTCAAAGCCCGAATTCCTAAACCCTAAACCAGTGGTTCTGGGTCTGTTTCCCCAGCAGAGTCGCCAGAGCTGTCACACCTCCTTTTGGCGCGCCCACTACCTGGGGGTAGAAGCGTAAGGGAGTTTTTTCAATTTAAGTGACAATATTCGAAACGAGATTATTCTATTTATTTCAGAGTCACCACTTGGAATAAATTAAGGTGTCCCAAGTCACCGAATTTGAATCCCGAATCGAGAAAATTTTCGACTTTCCAAATGAAGTCTGCGAACCAGAAATTCTAAGTAAGGAATTCTGTTGACCCGAGGGAAGGTGTTAGGCACCCCCGGATCCCGTGGTTCTAGCACGGTCACTTCAATTATTATAAATGGCTAAAAAATATCTGATTTTAATATATGTTATCCTATATGCTTTTAATAGACTAAACCACTTTTGTTAAAATAAAACTATACATTCAAACCTTTAAAAGAGAGTCTAATTCTAAGTAAAACGAAAAATATTAACTTTGATGATACTTTGGTTGGATTACATGTTTATTGAAGTCATTTCTCGATTAAATCATGCAAAAGCATCGATGCGTGAAACGATTCCATTTTTTAGCTAAGATTTGCTACTAAATAATCGGGAATGTATCTAATTCGAATAAGACTTTTAACAAAGATATGAGCATATATTTCTTAATTTTAATATCTCACTTATCAATTAGATCGAAAATGTCTGTTCTCCCGTGACTGGCTAAAATAGAATAATTGATTAGTGAAAGTTACAAACTAAATAAAGCAAACTAACTGCTGAATTTCAAAAGCTAATTCTAAAGACTTGTTGCTAAGATATATACTTGAAACTCAACTTATTTTTATCTAAACCAATATTCATTGCCGACTTGAACAAGATCCGAACTTTATACTAATTTCAACAAAAGGTTCATATATTAACGAGAAATGTTGAATTAATTTAAAACAAACCTTGAATTAAACATAAAATAGTTCAGTTATACAAATATACTCTTATACTAACAAATATGTATAGAAAACTTCATCTAATTCTCAAAAAATGAATAGGCAGTGATCCACATGCTTGAAACCAACAGACATTCTTATTTCCGATTTTTATTAAAAGCTTACACCAACAAGGAATTTTGTAGCCGTGTACCTGGAATGCAAAAAATGAAGCAGAAGAAAGATCAACAGCGAGCAGCAAATCCCAGCAAGAGTACACTAGCAGTTCACAGCAGTGATTTGAAATTCCAAACATCCACAAACACAGCCCAGAAAGTTTGTGAAGAGAAAAATCAAACAACAACAACCAATATCAACACAAATAGACTTAACCGAGCTTGAGTCAGGCCAAGATTCTTATATAAAGCTGATCTTTTAAACTCTTAAGAATAGACTTTAAACATCAGAATTGATTCCTAAATAACTGTATTTCAAAAGAAACTCTCAAAGACTCTCACAATGTTGTTAAAATGTTGACCAAGCTATCCAGTTTTTTAAGCTTTGGAAAACTGATTTCAAGACCCTCTTTAACTGAATAAAATCTCTGTTTTCAGCTCTTTTTGGGAGGTTCTCCCTGTGTATGTGTATTCTCTGCCTTTTATCTCTGTTTTTCAGTGTGTATTTCTCTCTGTGTGTGTATCCTATGTGTCTGTAAGAACTGTCCTTATATAACCAAAAATAAAGCCCTTTCAGCCTAAAAATATTTAAAAGAAAGACAGATAGCCCATGTTATTCTCACTGTTTTCCCACCTTTTGATGTCCAAACGTGGCCTTTTAATTTAAAACTCTAAACTTAAAAAATGTAATGGATGTCCTGTTGTACAACATGTTCCATTATCATCTCCAGATGTTCTTTACAACTTTTTAAACTTAAACTAAATTGATCCCTGGACTCCCCATTACTTTGTGTCATTGACAGAGTGTATTTCAACTAAAACATGCCCTAATGGTACATGTGCTCAAGAGTGGTAGCCCCCTAATCCTAAAATTTATTATGCAAACTGAGTTTTAATTCAAATATAACCAATTCATTTCTAATTCAAACACAGACAAATCAGATTTGAATTCAACAGTGGTTAAAAAAGAGAAATTAAATCAGTCATCCATCAACTGTTGTCTTACTGTTCTAGAAGAGGTTTTATAACTAATCGACGACGCTTGTTAAATCAATCACAACACGTATAAATGATAACGAATAGTCGTCGAAGCAGTGATACAAAAACTCTCGGACAGAAAAGTTCAAATGCAGAATTAGCTATTCGATGATATTAATCGAATCGAATTCATATCTTATAACGCCACATTTACAACAAACAAATCAGAAAACAATCAAATCGACCAAATAAAAGGTCCCAAGTAGATGAGGAAAAACAGAAAAATTTGGAAATATTCGGGAAAAACCAATAACAAATAAAAACAACAAAATAACTAAAATAAACTGACGAGTATAATTAAACAAGAAACGAGAAGGAAAACAAATACCTCGAAATATAGGAATTGGAGGCTCGGCCAGCTTGGGCTTTGGTCATTCGAGGTCGAAAGGACGTTAATTGAAATGTTTTCCAAGTGAAAACACATCAATTAAGGTCTATTAGACCTCAATTCTATGAAATCCGGCGACGAAAATTCCCAATTCGGATTTTAGGGTTCTTAAACCTCGATTTTTGGGGCTCGATAATTTTTGGCTAGATTCAAGCCAGGCTAAGGCTGGTAGGGGTATGAGGGAGGTCTAGGGGTGGCGTGGTGTTGATTTGGGAGCGATTGGCTTTGGTCGAGTTTCGACTCGAATCTTCGATCGAAGATTCGAGGCGTTCAAGGATGATTCGAGGTAAGAGGGTTACAGATTCGTATAGAGGGGGAAAAGGGGAAGCTATGGTGTTAATTTGGGAGGGATTTGAGGCCGACCGCCGCCATGGGCGATTTCCAGCGGGCGGTCAGCGGTGGCGTGGGGCGGCCGGCTTTCGTCTCTGTAGAGACAGGTAATGGAAGGGCTTGTGTCACGACCCTAGTTCACCAATTGTGAACATGTCGTGATGGCACCCAATCCCCACGACTAGGTAAGCCTAACACGTTGCGGAATCTATAAGTTATAAATACTTAAATAAGAAACAACGGAAAATAACATAAAAGATATGTAATCCGTGCCGCTTGGCACATACATCCGTCACACAATGAATAAAACACTACCAAGATCCGGAACCCCACGGTAACACAGACTAAAAGGGAAATACAACTGTGGCTCTATGTGTAAAGAGTATCTAACAACGAAATGAAGAAAAATGTCAACTAGTAATACTAGAATAGAAGGGAAGCCTCCGGATCCGCGGACGTAGCGGATCATACCTCGAAGTCTCCCAGAAAGCTGCAGAATCACCTAGTACGAGCCTGCTCTGATGTACCTGGATCTGCACAACAAAAGTGTGCAGAAGAGTAGCATGAGTACACCACGGCGGTACTCAGTAAGTGCCAAGCCTAACCTCGATGGAGTAGTGACGAGGTAGGTCAGGGCCCTACTGAGAATACAATAATATAATGATGATAACAAAATAAACAGTTTAAATGATAATAATTTCCGAAATAACAACATTATGATAATTACTGCAACTATCTACAATTAAGCTAGCAACAAATAACCAACTCAAATAAAAAAATCCAGGATCTGTGGGAATTGAACCCACAGTCCCATTCTCAGTACCTCTGGGTCTCCGGGAATCGAACCTGCAGCCCATGTCTCAATAATATTTCAATAACTCAGGATCTCCGGGAATCGAACCCGCAGTCCCTACCAATAAGTCAGGATCTCGGGAATCGAACTCGTAGTCCACATTTCAATAATCTCAGGATCTCGGGAATCGAACCCGTAGTCCACATTTCAATAATCTCGGGATCTCGGGAATCGAACCCGTAGTCCATATTTCAATAATCTCGGGATCTCGGGAATCGAACCCGTAGTCCACATTTCGACAATCTCAGGATCTCGGGAATCGAACCCGTAGTCCATAACCACAGCAAGTAAAGGAATACATAGAGAGAAGTATAATATGCTTAACGATAACTACGCCGATGAACAGCGCCAGCGATTACCAGAAAACTCAATTAAGTCAATTAAGCAACTAGACAGTTAGATTCTATCTAATCATGCTTTTCTAACTATTACCGGGTAGAAATGTCGAATTTAACAACTAAAAACAGGAATATTACTCATTAAACATTTTAAGTAAAGTATGTATTCAACAACCAGCGCATGTACACGCCCGTCACCTCGCGTACAAGGCATTTAAAATATCACATAATATCCTAGGGGTAAAAGTCCCCCACACGAGGTTAGACAAGCCACTAACCTCAATTCCGGTACGAAACCGCTAAGAAATAAGCCTCTTGCCGCGAATGTCGGCCTCCACAAGTGTAGTATCTGATAAAAATCAATAGAATCACATCAAAATAGGCCAATTGGGCATTACCCAATCAAAATAACTCAAAATACACCAAAACCCACAAGTTGCCAAAACCCGACTTTCGGTACGCTTATCGAAAAATCACGAAAATTATATATTCGGGTTCCTTATCTCAATACGAGTCTAGGCATATAAAATTTACCAAAATCGGACTCCATTTGCCCACTCAAATCGGAGATTTTCTAACATTTAGGCCTAGGGCTCAAACCCACCTTTAATCCCCCATTTTCAGTGAAATAATCACGGATTTCATGATAAACCAACGAATTAAGGTCAAAAAACTTACCCCCGATGATTTCCCGATGATATCCCAGCGTTTCTCCTTCAAAATCCTCTCTTGGAGCTCAACAATGGCGGTTTTGGTGTGTTAGGCCGCGGCTGAAATGTTCTGGACTTAAAGTCTCTACCAGGCCATTTTACTCTACGTGATCGCAGCGCTGGGCTTGCGATCGCGATGCACAAAATATGGGCGGCCTAATTTTCCTCGACGCGATTGAGTGACCCTGGACGTGATCGCAGTGAACAACTCAGCAACCCTACGCGATCGCAAACGTACTAACGCGATCGCGAAGAACAAACTCGTCCGGCTCCCCAAACTACCGTACGCGATCGCATACTCCCTCACGCGATCGCACTGCTTCCGACCAATACCCTACGCGATCGCATGAAACCTCACGCGATCGCACTGGTTCAACCTCCAGACTTACGCGATCGCAGGCTAGGCATCGCGATCGCGATGTATTACTACCACACCTTACGTGATCGCGTGGCCATCTCCGCGATCGCGGAGAGCAAAATTGCTCTGCAATAATTGCAGCAGAAATAGGAGTGCCTTTTGGCACAAATTGGTCCGTTTGGACCCCCGAATTCATCCCGAGGCTCCCGGGACCCCAACGAAAACCACCAACATACTCCAAAACACGATATGAACTCGTTCAAATCATAAAAACACGTCTAACAACATCAAAACCCATAATTCACATCGAATTCAAGCCTAAATTTCTTAAAACTTTCCGAATTGCACATTCGATCTAAAACCCGACCAGACGACGTCCGAATGACCTGAAACTTTGCGGACATATCCAAATTCACATAACGAAGCTACAGAAATTGTCGGGATTCCATTCCGACACCCGGATCAAAATCTCACCTATCGTTCGGATTCGCCAAAATTTCAACCTTCGGCATTTCAAGCCTAATTGAGCTACGGACCTCCAAAATACATTCCGAATGCGCTCCCAACCCCGAAATCACCTAACTGAGCTAATGGAACCATCGGATTTCCGTTCCGAGATCGTCTTAACACTGTTCCGGCTACGGCCATTTTCTAGCTTTAAAGTCCTCATTTAGGGACTAAGTGTCCCAAAATGCTCCAAATTTCAGAACCGACTCTCCCGGCAAACCACAATAGCAGAGAAATGAACTTAGGGGAACAGTTAAATTAGGGATTGGGGCGTAATTTTCTAAAACGACCGGTCGGTTCGTTACATCTTCCCACACTTAAAGATTCATTCGTCCTCGAACGAGCATAGAAAACATACCTGGAGTAGTGAAAAGATGAGGGTACTGGCTGCGCATATCCTGCTCGGTCTCCCAAGTCGCCTCCTCGACCGGCTGGCCCCGCCACCGAACCTTTACCGAAGCGATGTTCTTTGACCTTAGCTTTCTGACTTGCCTGTCTAGAATGGCTACTGGCTCCTCAACATAAGACAGATCTTTGTCTAGCTGAACAGATGTGAAATCCAACACATGCGACGGGTCACCATGGTATCTCCGGAGCATGGAGACATGAAATACGGGGTGAACTCCGGCTAGGCTGGGAGGTAAGGCCAACTCATAAGCAACCTCCCCAACACGCCTCAAAATCTCAAAAGGGCCAATAAATCTAGGACTCGGCTTTCCTTTCTTCCCAAACCTCATAACGCCCTTCATGGGCGAGACTCGAAGTAGAACCCGCTCGCCAACCATAAAAGCCACGTTGCGAACCTTCTTGTCCGCATAACTCTTCTGTCTAGACTGAGCTGCACGAAGTCTGTCATGAATCACCTTGACCTTGTCCATAGCCTCCTGAACCATATCAGTACCTAACAACCTGGCCTCGCCCGGCTCAAACCAACCTACAGGAGACCTGCACCTCCTACCATATAGGGCCTCGTACGGTGCCATCTGAATACTAGACTGGTAGCTGTTGTTATAAGCAAACTCCGCCAGTGGCAAGAAGTGATCCCATGAACCTCCAAACTCAATCACGCACGCACGGAGCATATCCTCCAAAATCCGAATAGTGCGCTCGGACTGCCCATCAGTCTGGGGGTGAAATGCTGTGCTCAGCTCCACCCGAGTACCTAACTCCTGCTGTACAGCTCTCCAGAACCGTGAAGTGAACTGAGTGCCTCTATCTGAAATGATGGAAACTGGAATACCATGCAGCCGAACTACCTCCCTGATATAGATCTCCGCCGGTCGCTCCGATGAATATGTAGTGCTCACCGGTATAAAATGAGCGGACTTGGTCAGCCGATCCACAATAACCCAAATGGAATCAAACTTCCTAACCGTCCGTGGAAGTCCGGATACAAAGTCCATGGTAATGCGCTCCCATTTCCACTCGGGAATCTCAATCTGCTGCATCAATCCACCCGGACGCTGATGCTCATACTTCACCTGCTGGCGGTTGAGGCATCTAGAAACATAATCAACTATATCCCTCTTCATCCGCCTCCACCAGTAATGCTGTTTCAAGTCCTGATACATCTTCGTGGCACCCGGATGGATGGAATACCGCGAACTATGGGCCTCTGCTAGAATCAGCTCTCGAAGATCATCTACATTGGGCACACAGATACGCCCCTGCATCCTCATGACTCCATCATCCCCGATGGTAACATCTCGAGTATCACCACGTCGAACTTTATCCTGAAGGACAAGCAAATGAGGGTCGTCGAACTGACGCTCCCTGATGCGGTCAAATAGAGAAGACCGAGAAACCACACAAGCTAGAACCCGGCTGGGCTCCGAAAGATCCAGTCTAACAAACAGCCTAGCTAAAGCCTGAACATCCATCGCCATAGGTCTCTTTGAAGCTGGTAGATATGCCAAACTCCCCAAACTCTCTGCTCGACGACTCAAGGCATCAGCAACCACATTAGCCTTGCCCGGATGATAGAGAATAGTAATATCATAGTCCTTCGGTAGTTCCAACCATCTCCTCTGACGCATATTCAGGTCCTTCTGCTTAAGCAAGTGCTGCAAGCTCCGGTGATC